>JAWWEE010000040.1:60908641-61023160 GCA_035221455.1 Xenops minutus | reverse complement strand
CTTTCTTTCTTTCTTTCTTTCTTTCTTTCTTTCTTTCTTTCTTTCTTTCTTTCTTTCTTTTTCTTTCTTTCTTTCTCTCTCTCTCTCTCTCTCTCTCTCTTTCTTTCTTTCTTTCTTACTTTCTTTTTCCCTAGAGGGCTCTTTAGGTACTCAATAGGCTTTTCCCCTTCTCTCTTCTGTTCATGACTCAGATGTCACAAAAGATTTTAAATATCTTCTTGTTCAGTCCTCTTCACTTCTGATGCTATTATCAGCCTCAACTTATAGCATATTGAAAAAAGCAACCCCACCCTTTATCTCTCTCCTCTTGCAGAATGTATTTATGGAAATATATCTGCTTCACAAGAACAGCTAGCAGCCTAAAATCTCTCCTCCCCTGAAATTAACCTAGAAACTCTCCCAAAAAACCCAGATTCCTTTCTGGTGATGCTAATCTTAAGTGCCTAAAATGCCTGTCTATTGTGTTGACAAACATTTGTTAGAATATTTCTGATACTCAAAATCACACAGGGGCAACTAGGTATTCTATACCAGCTGGAAAATACTGCTTTATAACTGCAAATACAGCATTTCCTTTTTAGCCTAAGAGACCTTAGATCCATATCAATAATCTGCACCAGAAAGCAACTTCAAGCATGTTCTAGAGCTTTATTGATTTTACAGAAAGTTTTTATTTCCTGCCTTTTTTTTTTTTTTTCCTCATGGGTAGATGCATGGATAGACTTGCTTTATTCCAGGGCTTTAAATTTCTGAGGTATAAAAAGATCCTGAACTATTCAA
Source organism: Xenops minutus (assembly GCA_035221455.1). NCBI lineage: Eukaryota > Metazoa > Chordata > Aves > Passeriformes > Furnariidae > Xenops > Xenops minutus. The sequence continues at coordinate 61,022,380 of JAWWEE010000040.1, read as the reverse complement.
AAGGAATCTCTCAAAAACACTTACATGCTTGTATTTTGAGGGAGAGAAAAACTGCATAAAGGGTATGTTGCTGCCACGAAACATGCTGCTGGCACTTTTGCTATGATCTGTGTAATAAATGACTATGTGAGCCCTGAAGTTATCATGTTATAGCTGTGTCCTCATCCTTTCCTTGGTCTGTCTTCAGTTCTCTTTTTGTGTCAGGCTTCCTGACCTCACCTCTCCAGGGGAGAGGCAGGATTTCACAACTCTCATTTTTCTGGGCTTTGGAACACTGTGTCTGTTGTAACTATGCCCAGCCCAGGGAGTCTGAATGAATATGCAACTTTTCTTTCAGGGAGTCTGTGAATACTCAACTTCATTAAAAATAGAATGGTATTTAAATATTTAAGCTTAAATATGCAAACTTAAATATTTCAAATAAATGGATTTGAAAATAACAGCCTATGTGCATATCTGTCCCACCTCAAGCTTTCCCATCCACTAAAGGAAGATCAACCAAGCTTATTTTCTCTGTAAATTACAGTAACAGCTTGCATCCCCAGCCTGCTCAGACAAATCTTTTCTGTTCTTAATCTGATCTTGTGATCTTTCCCATTTTTTTCTTTTCCTGTGGCTGCTTGGGATCTCACTATTTTAGAAGAAATACATTTTTCAGACTGGCTATGGCATTTGTAGATTCTGCCAGGCCACTGAGATGGACAGTAACGTTTTGTAAAATTAATTTTCTTCTGAAAGGCTGTCCCTTGCCAAACATTTTCTGCCAATTCTGTTTTTCTGTAAAGTCTACTTATTGAACTCATCTAATTCAACACCAAGAGCCAAGGTAACATATTGTATTCATAAATTATTACAGAGCAGCTCCACTCTCATCCCAGCAGCTATGTTAACTTCCTGCAGATCCAACTTCCAGAGCACACTGTCTTATGCTTCAAGGAGTCATCATGTCTTTCCCATGAGAGAGACAGCTTTGGTATATGTGGTAACTTATATAACCTGTAATTATATGTGTTAGTTTTATTTTGACAGTGTTGATAGTGAGGGTCTTCAACAGCGCAAACATGATCCACCAACACAGGCTTAGCCATAGAGAGTGCTGTAAGAAGTGACCTCTCTTGGATCAGTAAGGCACCAACACTTGTCCTTAGCATCAAGAAAGTGAATAGTCCTCATGAGGACACAGTGCCAAGCTTCAACTGATTTTTCCTCTTCTGCAAATTTAACATGCTTTCTGCCCTTCCAGAGGACTGAGTCCCCTGTAACATAAGACTCACAGACTATACTTGTAAAGAAAAAATTTACATAGCAATACCAGAGGCATTCTCCTCTCTGCACCAGTAAAGAGGTTTCCCAGCAACAGCAACACTGCAAAGGTACTATCAGATAAAACATAAAATCACAGCCCTGAGCACCTGCTATCATCAAGCATCCCCTAGCACTCGGCACAAGATTGAAGGTGTTAGTTCCATTTTCCTGATCAGATTCCCCTCTGATATTTAAATCCCACCTGCCTCTTCACTTTCTCTTAGATTTCTAGCTCTTAGTTTCCTGCATACTGTTAAAACATTGCCATTTTCCAGATGGGGTTAAGGAAAAGGGGAATTGTACAGGAGATATTTATTCATTTGGATGAGTAAACAAAAGACACTTTTTGACGAGAAGTTGTTACTTGCCTTGGAAATGGCAAATGGCTGTGAACAGCACCTCAATTAACTCCCATGCTTAATGCCTATGCTTTTTCAGCAACATTCTTCTTTTGTCTTGTTTTACAGTACAGAAAGAAAGGACAAGTGATATGACTATTGTAATTATGTTTGGAAAGGAAGCTTTCCATTTCGGAGCATTGGCAGTTGCATCGAACAGCTTTGTGTCTGCTTACACATTTTCCTTTATCTTTCTTAGCTCTGTGGTCTGCTCTGTGCCGTGATTTATCTGCTTTCTGACACCAGAGAGCTCAGTTCAGACTGACAAGCCTCAGAAGCCAAATGAAAGTGAATCTCCAGCAAAGACTTAAAACAAGCCTTTACTGTGGTGTAAACGAGAGAGAAAATTTCCCATCCAAACATGCATCAATATTCCTGTCATATATACTACATTTTATCCATATTTTGGATGGTCTAACATATATTACGTGAGCTTTGTCCAAAAGTCACCTCACTATCTGATTAACATGTCATACCTTAACACCTACAGAATTTTCAAGCATATTCATTTGTAGAAATAATGTAATATGAACTTTTCAGGTCAAGGAACTGTCACTCAGTACAGATTTGTATCTATCATGAATTGAAACATATTTCTAATTAGATGTGGGTGCTGCAAGAGAAGTGCTAAATAATAGTGATTGTACATTTAGTAAGTGCAAATACTTGTATGTGCAAACCTAGGTTTTGCATGCACAAATAAGGTGATTTTCAAATTTTGTAGGCACATTTATGGATTTCTGAAAAATTTTACATTTTCAGCAGGAGAAGAACTCTATCACTGAGCTCTGAAATACACTCCTTTTAAATGCTTACTCACTTTTAAAATACAGTCAAATGATTTCAGATGTAGAAAGCTCGTTAAATTAATGGAGTATAATAAAAAGTTAGTACATATAAAAGTTTATAAAAAGAGATAGCAAAATAATCTTAGAACTAGACTATCATGTATATGTTGTGCATCATCATGTTAAATATTTGTAAAGAGATTACATTGAAGTCAATTAAAAAAACAAAGAACAAGGAGAAAAGGATGGATCAAATAAGTATTTTTTTTAAACTTAAAGTTTTCTTAATATTGCTAAAAAACTGCATCCATAGAAAGAAATTAGGTAATTAATTAATTGTTTTTCCCCTTGGAAAAAATCAACCCTATGAAAACATTTCCTGTTTGCTCAATATTTTCTTCAAAAATATTGAACGTAGTTGTGATTCTTTAAGAAAAATGTATTGTTTTGTTACTTAAAATATAAGAAGTAAAAAGAATTCCATATTTTGAAGAATAAATTTTGTGGGGGAACTTTCTGGCCACTTCATCTGTCTCTGACCAATAAATGTACCCCTGAGATACATATACTGTTCTTTTAGGGCTTGCTCAAAGCAAAAACTCAGACAAGGTTACTGATTTATGAACGTCCGATGGTCATAAAGGACTGTGGAGAAGGCAGGTTATTTCCTTGACAGCTCTTTGTAGAATGAAAATGAGTGATGCAGCTACCCTCCACCTTTTGGTCAAGACCCCAGAGGTTTCATAGTACAACTTTTTTAAGGCCAGGAGTCAGCACTGCTGACAAAAGTAAGGGTCAGTTTTCTACTGCTTGAACAGAAGCCCAGTATAGACAAAAGATGGTGGGGAAAGAGATGGTTGCTTGTTGGGAGAGTGAGGAGAAGGGCCATATGAGCAGAAGTACACACTACTGGGATCTGAAGTTGAGGTCATGAAGTGCAATAAGGGACTGATCTCTCATTGAGCACACACTCACCTCTGCTAGCGTAAAATAGCTATGTAGTGCAAAATACAGTTCTTATTAAGTACTGTTGCTGTTTCCAGTAATCTGCTTCAATAAAAATAACTCAAACTTTTGGGAAAGTAAGCTTTTCAAACTGTTGTATTTTACATCAAACATTTGCCAAATTTGATTTTTCTCAAATTAGGCCAATGTATAAGACATGGCAGAAATGTGGATAACAAACAAACAAACCAAACCAAACCAAAAATCATGGTGGGAGCAGGGAATTTACAACTTCTCTAATTAAAATATTTTAAATTTCTTAATAAACATATACGTAAAGTAACACATTCCTTGACTTAAACTGTGCTAAGCTTTTCCTCAGTCCTTCTGTGAGTACGCTCGGAATAACTTGTTAACCAGGCTCTACAGCCAATGGAGTGGGTATACTAAGTACATACCCTGTCTTGTGAGAGAGCTAAGAAAGCAGTGGGGCAAAAATATCTTTTGCATTAACTCTATTAACCACTGTTAAGGGACTAAATATAGTTAATGAAGGGATCATTTGTGAAGCTGGATGTCCTGGTAATTTTGCAGCCTGATTTTTCCTAGATGCAGAGCACCCATCAATCAAGTTTAGACACAGAAGTCATTCACTATTGTTATTAACAATACCAAAAATAACACAACAAGAGGGCACAAACTGAGCCTTTGGTATTTGACAACAATTAAAATTTAAGAAAAAGAATCTTGAAATACCTTACTACCTATGATGAAACATACATGATACTCATAGAGAACAATGAAATAGTTAAAAATACTTTGCTCATTGCTGAACACTTATGCTACATTTGATTGTGAAATTGTTAGCTTTTTGGATATTAGGTGCAAAAAAAGTGCAAAGAATATTTAGTCAACTGTTAAGTAGCACATTACAAAAAGTATTTTCTAGGCCACAAAGGCCACTGCTGATATAATTTATATTAAGATAAATGTATACACAAAATAGTTTTTCAATCTCCACATATATATATATATATATTTATCTATCTGTTTCTATATCAACCTTACAGAATCCTGTTGAAAATTATCAAGACACAGAATTTCATTATGATAATAATGATGGGAGGAAAAAAACTTCACAGAGGAGAGCTTATACTTCTATTAACTCACCCAGAGCAAATGGAGGAACGAAATTCTGCAAGGCCACTCTGTATTAATGGTGGTGAAAATACAATCTTAAGCAGGGAGGATTAATGTTCAGCATTACCAGCCCTCTCTAGGAGAAACCATTTCTGCCTAGAGGCCATTAATAGCAACCTGAAAGACATTCAAAAACTTGGGCTGGAGCCTTTTCTTTTTTTTCTTTTTTTTTTTCTTTTTTAATTTGTAAAGACTGTCTGAAAGATTTTTGTATTTATTTGCTTGCTTGTTGTGTTTGTAGGCACAGAAGGCAAGGTGCAAAACCTGCCTCCTTTTTTTTGACTTAAAAATACCTGTAATATTAAGACCAGCCTTCCCACCTTTCCTGGAGCAGTTAAGACACTTCAAGGCATGTTAGTTAGTGGAAGGAAGGGACTGGATCTTCACAAACATATTCCGTGTCAGCCAGGCTAAACCAACCCAAAATGGTTCTTCAGAAGTTTGTCAAAACTACCTTCTCCCTTCATATCTAGATTAATTCTCAACATTTCTTTCATTATCATAAACAAACCTTCCATTGGCTTTTTTCTTATGTATGACACTCCTGTAAAAATGCTGTTTTGGAAAGCATTGTCTCCTCAGTTTTGTCAATTTCTTTCTGGTTACAGTGCAGCTTTTAAAATTTCAGACCCAATCATGCAGTCTTTGCTGTGCTTTTCACAGAAAGAAAAAAAAAGGAAAAAAAGAAAAAAGGAAATAACTACCTGATTTAAATGATTGAGGTAAACTGCAGTGTTTAAAAGAGACAAATCCACAAAATATGTAGTACTCTTCTGATTTTTAAAGCATCTGACTACAGCCAATAGTTTTTTGCATTTGCTGTCACTGTGTATTCTAAGAAATGAGTTTACTAGTTTACAAAATAGCTACATTTCAATTTGTTTCTCCTTATGCCGACAGAAAACATACCTTAAATTCATATTTAGCATATAACTCTAGAGGCATCCGGTGGGCAACCAGAAACTATTGATGTGTGTTATGCTTGCAGTCAGCATAAATTCAAAGAAATCTGAGTCTGACACATTAAATCAAGAATCTGAAAAATGTTGTGGGTAACTGCAGTATTTGATCAATTTTCTGAACAGATAAAGTACCTTAGATCAATTCCTTTACTTCAGAGCCTTCTCCCTGCAGTTTGACTTGTGTAAACACTAAGCAGGGACTGCATGATGCTGTCGACAAATGGACTGTTTTGGGGGGCTGGATGCACCTCCTCAGGAGACACCCACACCCCTGTGGAGCTGCCTCCACTTCCACACAGCCCAGATGTGTGCTGCCAGTGCCACGGAGACATCCAAGACAGCTCTTCATCAGCCCGGGAGAGGCTGAGCCAAAGCATCCTCTGCGGGCACCCACCTGCCCGGGCCACGTGCCTGGCTGCTCTGCTGGGCAGGCTAATGGGTTCCTGGGGGGCAGCCGGCATCGTGATTGGAAGATTGTAACTGCATAGATCCACTTCTGATACCTGTTCCACAAGGGCTGAACCAACACCCAGTGAAGCCAGGAGATCCTTCTCACCGGCTTCAGGGGACTTTTGGTCAGCCCTTCCTCCCTGCCCAAGGAATGAGCTGATTGTACACTCAAAACATGACATCCAGTGTTTTGCATCCAGTTTTTTCGTTCATGCAACATTCAGTTTGGAATGTTATCGTGTGAAGTCTTTCAGGATTTAGTGCAATTTAGGAGAAATTTATTACATGAGCTATACATACTACTTGCTTGCCCTCAAAAGAATTAGGCATTACAGGCTGCAGTAGTTTCGAGTTGCTTAAGGATTAGTTTTTTTCTGATTTCTTTGTCTATGCAAAGATACAGGCCATATCAAAACACTGCTTGGATGTGACACTGGATATATGCCAGTGATAAAACAAGTGAATGAATTTGCATGATGAAAGGTTATATTTGACTCAAATCAACTTCATTCATATATTAAGAAATTATTATAAACTGTAATATAAGACATAGAATAGGAAAAATGTGTTTTAATAAAAAAAATGGATACAGTTCATCTGTGGAAGCCGAACCTTCTGTTTATGTAGATGTGGGCTACAAGGGAGCTTTGGACACTGAATATGATGAATCCACTCTTGTTCCTTAGGGTGTAAGTGGTGGTTTTGGTGATGAACAGGATCCCTGGCTATCAAAACTGGTTGCTCTGCCAGGTAGCTGCAAGAAAAGTGTTATTTTTACAAATGTCATCATATCTGCCTGTGCATCCCACTCATTTCAGAGGATGAGAGACTCTCTCAAAAAAGAACTCAAAATCACACCCAGACCCTTTCTAACCTCTAGATCAAAGTCTCTGGCATCAAAGTCTTCAGCAGAACAAACAATGGACAGAAAATTTCTTAAGTGACCTAAAAATGCCTCTGACTCATTTCACAGGAGTGGGTTTATTTCACCAATCAGGAGAGGTACCTGTGTCTCCAAACCTACATAAATCAGAGTCATAAACCTCTAAAGACACTTCTCTGCTGCCTTGGCTGATTTCCTTTGCCCCCACAGTCCTCTTTAGGTGTTTTACTAGGCCTTGCTGTTCAGCCTTTGTTACCTGCCACAGTACCTGTGCAGCCACGTGCTACAGAGTGGGGAATCCAAATGGCCCACGATGCCTCAGACAGCTGCTCGTTTTTCTACAGAGATTGCTTCTGTGATGGCCTAATCAGTGTGTCCTCTGTGTCCTGAAACTGGGCCTGCTGCTTCTTAAGGATTCCATATGTACCTTTCTGAATCCAAAGGTGTGAGCATTTTGTATACAGAACAAAAGGAATATGTGGCCACAGCAGGTTGAAGCAGCAGCCCAAGTCCAGGGACTTATACATATAATGACCCATGCATTTGAATAAGCTTCCAATCAGTGTTTTTCAAAGAATTCTAGAAGGAGCTGCTGGTACATTGACTGAATTTAGTCTAATTCACAGAACAATTTCAGATTAATGTTTTAGCAACAACTGTCCATGCTAAAGGTTTTTGAATAGGACATCCTTTTAAAATTCTTGCAAATTATCTCTAAGTAGATATAAGTTCCTTACCATAATCTCTGAAAACCTTAAATGTCTTAACGCGATCTTGGAATGCCTTTAGAGCATCATGAAAACTTTTGAAGTGGCTCCTTAAAGTAATCAATAAACCCATGCAACTAGATTTAGGTTGTGCTAAGGATCTTGTAGCTGATATTTAGATGCTGCCCTGACTTTTGTGATTCTCAGAAGCATATAAGTGTGAGAGACAAAAACATTCAATATACTGAGAATGAGAAAATTTTACTTCTTACCTCTACTAGTGGATGCCAGTGAGTTATTGGTTTGCGTGGGTAAGCCAACATTTCATTCCAGTGATCTCTTCCAAGCCCTTCAGCATCAATGCCTGTCCGACATACCCCAATGACCTCATTGTGCCCTACTCTGAGAATTGCAGAGAGACAGAATTTGTTTTCAATAAAAATAGTTTTAATAACGTCTGATGTACAGTTCTGTTTAGTGGTTTAGTCCGGCACAGAATACATGACCAAAGTTTTCACATCATTTATTACAGTTATTAGTTTTAATGGTAGTATAGTAATATTAAATTCTGTAATGGTAACATCAAAAACCTCCAGCTACTACAAGAGTGCTTCTATGAGATATAAAAAAAGTAATGAAGACATGACCTTTGCCATGAACAGGTTGCAACCCAAAAGACACAAGGACAGAAAAGGATCATAACACACAAAATTGTCTAGAAGGAAAATATGCTTGAATTTTGTGGGAGAGGAAGATAAAAAAGGTGAAGAATACACTTCATGCTGCAAATCCTTCAAGCACCATTTCATAAACTATTTCCCAGCTCTACATGTTGTGATCTTTGGAAGTTCAATCAAAAATGGGAAAGGTAAGCATCATATCTGTAATAGGCTATACCTTAATACTTCATACTCCTAGCAGTGCCATAGACTTGTTGTGGGACTCCAGAAAGTAATTTCCTGAACCTTGACTGTATGTACCTTAGAATAATGCTTTCTAATTTCCTCTTAGCAAATGCTGAGAAAGGAGCAGCTCAGGAGGACTGAAAGTGTGCAAGTTGCTGTGCTGCTCCCCTGCTAACAGCACCACAGTGCCTCTTTCATGTCTGACTGAGAAAGTCTTCCTGACAGAAGTTGGAAGACAACCAGAAATCTGATGGCAAGGAAAAACAGTCTGAAGGGTGATTTAACTAAATTGGACTTTCACCATTTATTTGCCCTGCAAACTCAAGAGCTCATTACTAATAGCACTTGAATGAAGCAGACTTGGCTCAAGCAGGATTCTGTCAGTCACTGTCTAGTTCAACCTGCAGTCCTTGAGTCACTTTAAACAGGAGCCTCTTCCCATCAGTTCTTGGTGAGGACACAGATAACTGAGACTTTGATATGCTGTCAGTGAGGGCTGAACTCAAATATTTTTTATTGAGAGGTTACTTTATTGAATCAACCAAAGAATCCATTATGACTTAATTCAACGTGGTAATTAGCATCTAATTCTTTTTTAATCACTCAAATTTTCTTTGGTTTCAGATACCTTCCACTTAAATAGAAATTTGAGGTGTGAGGGACTTTTTTAAATTGGAAGACACATCTGATTTATAAAACTTTTACAAAGTCCAGCCACCCGCTGTGTACAGGAATGTTTGCCAAGGCCTGTAAGAAGATTGAGCCGTATTTGTCCCTCATTAGAGTTATTTATGACACAGATAAGAAGCTAAAAGGTGTGGAAGCTTTAAACCTCTTCAGGAAAAGACCCCAAGGCTCTACCTTTTGTGCTACTGAAGCTGCTTATAAGTTCAAGAAGGCAGAAAACAGTGACTTGCAATGATCAGGTATTGTCACACTGGTGATTAATGGTCAGAAAGCAAACTGTGCTTACCGATCGTAGTCCATCACTGCAATGGAGAGGCTGACCTGGTCCACATTCTCTGGAGGGATATCAAAGATGATGGCCTCGTTATAAATGGGATTGAGTGTGTTCTTCTTTGTGGTTGTCTTCCGTTTTTTCAATCTGCGTCCCTCACACATCAGTGACACTTTGACATACGGATCTGAGTAACAAATAATCAGTTTCATGTGTTTGGACTCAAAGTCATTCAAACATGTAGCATGAGAACAATGTTTGTTGTAGGAATGTCATATTGATAAGATAAAAAATTGCAAAAAATTTAGTGACCCTGGCAAACATTGCTTTCGACATGCTGTAAGTGCAAAGGAAAGGTGTGGGCGTTCTGAACAGACTTACTCACTGCCAGACCAAAGATAGCCAGTACATCTAAACAGGGTCTATATCCATTCTCCAGCTATTTCTACCCCACAACCACATTAAACACAGAAAACTCAAGGAATTCCTATTCCCTTTCCCTATTCCCTTCTTGAACAGACTCTGCCTTGTTATTTAAACAAAGAAGTGGATTCACCTGATGCACCGGTTATATCCATTGCTTTGAGATTCCTACATTTGATGACTGTCAATGTCATTCTCCCCGCAGTAGGCAAATAACAAAGGGAAAACATGATCTCACCTAAATCTATGCTTTCCTGAAAAAGAAAAGCAATGATTAGAAATCTCATCGTACTGCCCACAATTCAGTACAGATCATGTAAAACTTTAGAATTTATGTTTTAATATGGAGAGAGCTTTTTTTCGCAGCCTCACATGCTTTTGAAGAGGTCATAAGCAATTTTCAAAAATTATTTCTATAAAGTACAGAAAGAGTAACAACAGGATAATATTTCAGTGAGAATTACTAAACTGAGAAATTAAAACAAAAGCAGAACCAAAACTTCCTGGATTCCTGATACGTTTGCACTGAATTCACACAAATGAAAAGGTGCTGAATGTAGAATGTCAAGCTCTGCTTTTGAAAAAACTCATACTCCATCATTGACACTGGAATTTATATAGGAGATTTATTTCTGCACACAAGGATGTGAATGAAAAGCTAATCCTGTCAAAGGAGAACATGCTTGGTTGTTCTGTTTAAGAGGAAAAGCAAAGTAAAGGACTAGCACCTATAGACTTCCTGGCTCAACAGAAAATTTTGGAGGATAATACACTCAGAAAGATGGATGAGGCCCATATGGATCTTAATAAACCTCACAAAGAGACAGTTTCTATATTGAGACAATGTGCTGTGAATTTATGCAATATGATGTTATACAGTTCTATAATACCTGAAAAATACTACCTAAGGAAGACAGTTTCCATCAGTCCTAATTTATTTTTTTTCTTTTCTCACAGAATTACATAATCACACAGAATCTAAATAACATAAATCTCACAGAATTATCCTAATTCTGTAAAAGTTTAGGTCTTGAAATGTTAGTTATGTTCTAAATTGTTTCTGTTCTAAATTTTAACATTCCCTTCCTCCAAAAAAAAGACCCCAAGAAAATGATATATTAAGAACTCATGATATGAGCTTGTAAGGAGCATGTAAGGAACCCACTTCTGCAAGACAGCCACTCTCAAGCATACCCATGTGATCTCAAAGGACTATTTTTGACTACTACTAAAAAGCTTATTTTTAACAGCTCAACTTCAATATTTCATCTGTTGAAGCTACAGTTACACTGAGAGCACAAATTCTCTTGAGAGCTTCTGGATTTATCCTGCAGATGTGCTAGCATCAGAAGGCAAGTATGACATATTTTTTAATGGAACATAATAAAATAATGATTGCTGTGTAGATGACAAATATATTGTTTATAGTTATGAGGTAAGACAGAGGCTTCCTGTTCACATTCTTCAGCTCTTTATGTAAGAGTTTTATTGACTTCCTTTGGGTTAATACTCTGTCTAAATTGAAATCGGTGCTTCACATCATTCTTGAGCAAAGACAGACTTAATCACATGCTTCAGGGTTTGGGGTTTTTGATTTTTTTTTTTTTGTATTTTGTTTTGTTGGTTGCTTTTGTTTTGTTTCCCCTCCATTGCAGACTTTAGATTGAAGAATGCAGTTTTGGAACATCTTTAAATTCTCTATTGTGCTGGTAATAAAATATTGACTATTGTGTAGATTGGTCAATTCACATGTTCAGTCATTTTGCTGGGATTCTATTCTGAGAATTGATAGATTGATAAGCATTTGAACATGCATTGTGGGAAAATTTCATGCTTGTCAGGATTTCAGATTTCTCAAGATTTCAAAACAATTTAACTCATTAAGTCCACACAGAACAAATACTTTTCACTCATTTGTTAAAGTGGCGAGTACTCTTTTGTATTTTAGTTTATCATTATCTAAAAATTCTTTAAAGCAGTTTTTTGCTGTTTAATATGTTCTGTTACTAGCACTACTTTCTGAATTCAGAGTCTGATTGCTGCTCCTCATATCCATATGTCAAACAGATCTCACTCTTTTGTTTGAAAAGTTCCCCCACTTTCAGTGCTTCAAATTTTAAGGTCTATGTTGAGAGAGGTGAAGATGGGTTGGATGTGAAACACTGTGGGCAGCTCACAAAAAGGCCTAATTTTTCCCTCTTCAGAGAGATGACTTGTAGGTGAACAGAGAAAAATTCACTTTTGAAGACAGGAGTATGAACTTGAGTATTCCATTATGTCTTTTTGAAGAGAAACTGGATAGACACCTGAAGGTTTGGGTGAGCTCAGCTGATAAAGTAGAATACTGTAGCATATGTACTACAGACATACATACCTGTATATGTACTATAGGCATACATACTATGTACTATGACTTAAATACTTTAAAAGAAGCATTGCTCAAAGTGCTTGCAAAACTCCCCGTGGTAGTTACTCTGCAGTGCTGCTTTGAAGAGCAGAGGAAAGCATCAGTGCTTAACAAAATGACAACCATTTGAGGCTCATGGCCACTCCTTTTTCTTTCCTTTCTGAACAGTATGTATTGAAGTTATATTGAAAAACAGCTTGGAAAATACTCTGCCATCAAACTCAGTGCTTTTGACGATTCAATGAAAAAGGAATCTGCCTTAATGCAAAACAGATGCTTGGAAAACCAGTGAGGGGGATCTTTCCACTCCACACAGCAGACTGTTCAAAGGGCAGATGTACTGAAGTTACCAGAGCTCTGTAACTTGTGTACTGACTACTCAGTTTAAAGTGGCAAGGGATGGTTTTAGGATTGGAAAAAAGCTCTCTATCACTCCACTGTTTATGCAGATATTTTCTGACACCTACCTGGAAAAAAGGTGGCTTGTGCTGCTCTGAAAGGTCTGACTTTCTTATTATGGAACAACATATGTTTCAGTAGACAAATCTGCAGTAGACTAGAATAGATACTATTTCACATAAATATTTGTCAATATCAAAGACATTTATGAGTCAGTCATTGTAAGACCAAAGGGCTAGAAATAAAATCAGTAGTTACCCTGCACTAGTCCATAAAAAAACACCTAACTCTCCTCCTGGTGGAGAGAACTGGCTGTCACAGATTGCCACCATAGACTAGGAGTTCCCATGATCTCCAGATTGAGTTAAAATACAACTTCTTTCATAATCCTTTGAACAATTTCAATGATTTTTTTCTTTTTAATTTAATTTGGTATTACTTGTGGCATCTGTTGTTTGCTGACAGTTTTATAGACTGTGTCTTTTTTATTAGTAAGGAACAAAAAGTCCTAGGGCTCTTATTCAGTTTCTACTTCGAGGATTTGCCAAGACTGGTGGTCTTTCTTCATACATGAGTGTGAAGCTGACTATATTTTGTTAGGACCTCTACAAGTCAACTGAGGATTGAGAAATGAAAATGAATCATTAAAATAAAAATGCTTTGGAAATCAATCATAGAGGGTGAACTACAAGACTTCTGAACTTTTAAATGTTCTTTTGAAGAATTAAGATTAAAATTATGCATATATTTTATGATAGCATTAGAGACTGGGTATTTGATAAAATGTCTGGAATATCACCATTTTCCCACGCACACTTTCACTGTTAACTTGAGCACTAGAGGTTTGTGAATTTGGAGCTGAAAACACAGATTCAGACCTAGATACCAAACAAAATAAGACTTTGGATTTTTTTAAACTACTATGACAATCTTTGTCTACCACATCAACCATCATGAGCAACACTTAAATTCCCTGGATTCTTAAGCATTATTGGTTTTAGTTGATATTTCAAAATAGGATTCAAATTACACTGGAATCTCAGTGCTCTAGAAAAATCCCTATTTCTCTCCCTTTATCATACACTAGATAATTAAGTGCACACAAGTAATCTGACAGGAACACTTCAGTGCAAGCAAATCTGAGGAAGCCAAGGCACAGGCTGCCCTCAACAATCACGTCTGCATTCCAGCCCACCTCAAACAAAACACAGCTCAGAAGACACAATCCTGAACTAGTGGTTGCCATTCATGCAATTATTCAGGTAATTACCAAGAAATTTTATCTCTTTCTTAGACCTATTTAGAGTGTTTCTTTTATTTTTTTTCCCCTTGAACTAAACTTAGATTTCAATTAACAGCTAGCTTTACAGATGCTTGTAATGACTGCTCCCCACCAACTTCCCATTCTTAATCTCAGTTTTAATATCCAACACTACTTTCTTATCAATTGTAATTTAAATGATGCTTCAAATATTGCAATGTGAGAGCAGCATAGCAAAAATATTAAAGAGTAGCACGAATTTCCTTTGCACTTGATTTCTAAACAAGTGATTTACAATTTTTTCCTCCTTTTTTTTGTGCTGTATTTTGAGTAAACATCTGTAATAAATAATCTAGCAATCTAAGAAGTTATTCAGGCATTTGTTACCAGACTTTTAGCTGTTTCCTTTAGTCACACTGAAAATTGCTTTTTTGTATGCAAAATTAAAGAAATAAATGCATTGGCAGAACTAAACCTTTGGATTACTTGAATACTGCAGGAAGATAGTTCTCCCAAAGGACAGATTTCTCTCTTTCTTGTTCTATTTAGAAGCATATTATATATATTTCTGCTTTCCAGTAAAAACTACTGACATCAAGATTCAAGAATTAGGAATAAAATAAAACAAAGCAAGAAATACTGGGGGTTGGATGGAAAACAAAGAGGAAAAAAATCTGTCCATCAGACTAGCTAAGAATATATATCTGGTTTTGAGGTATCAATCAAGAGTTAAAGAGTGATTGCAAAGAGCAGAACAGAAATCTACCAGGCTGCTTTCTCACTTATGAATTTAGAAACTGATGGTATCCACGCTATCAGAGAAATTGTTAAAAGTTACATGAAGCTCAACCTGGATTGCTAATTCTACCACCTCTCAAGGGGATTTAATTTGGAAACCTTGTCCCCACTGCTAATATTTACTTTTGTCTCCAGTCATTCTTTGCATATCCAAGTCAGCTCTTTTTTCCCCTCCAGCACCAGTTCCTGATTGAGTTGCTGTCCTGGGAAATGAAGCAATTAAGTTTGTGTTTGTTCTCGCCTCTGTGGAAGACAGTATGGAAGCAGTGGGGCCTGTTGCCCTATAATGACTGTGTCTTCTGCTGGGGGGGGTTACTGCTTGTTTTAGCCTGAGCCCCTGACTGCTCTGGGTGAGCTCTGCTGCTGATTGCAGTCCTGACTGCAAGGGACGGCTCCCTGAGACTGCAGCAGGGTCCAGCAGGCTCACTGCTCTCAATAGCACCCTGCAAAGTCTCCTGGGTGCTTCTTGGGTCACTCCCTCTCTACATAACCATCTGTCTTGTGCACCAAGGGGGTAGTCACATCGTGCCAGGCAGCAAGGAAGCCCATTCCTGCTTCAGCACACAGGTACTTCTGTGAACTAACCATGGCATCTACCGACACACGAAGAAACCAAAATGCATATATATGGCTTCCCATATAAAGATGCTCTTTGAAGACACAATGCATTTGTCTGCAAAGAGACTATTTACAGTGAGCAACTCAGAGAGTACTCAGTGCACAAGAGGTCAGACAAGTCATGCACCTTAGCACAGCTGCCATGGTACTGTCTGTATGCAGAGATATTAAAAACCTTTGGGGAAATTATATTCTTTGTTCATCCAATATTTATTACTTTTAAGGTAGACTAAAAATAGTAGTTTGCCTCTGGCAAATCAGAATATTCAAATAACTTGTCATTTCTAATGAAAAGAACTATTAAATAATAATAGAAACCTTCCCTGCCTTCTGTAACTGGATGGAAGCCCTCTCCTCCATTGTTTTTTCTAGTTACCATCCAGACCTAAAGCAGTTCCAAACCTAAATGTAAAAACTCAAAATGTTTCCTTTAAAGGCTGGTCCAGAGTATTCTCTTACCTGCTCAGCAGAAGCAGTGGTCGTGTGTATCCTTTATATCACTGGCCCTGAGCAGAAATGACAAGTGCCAGCAGTTCTTGGTTTAGAAGGGGCTGTTACCATTACAGAGATGATAAACATTTCTACACTGTGAAGCCTTTTCTCTTTCACACCTATTTAACATTTAGTTTAGGTGCATTTCCAGTAACACTAAGTTCATTCTGATGAAGACAGGTAGCTGTAGGGCTCAGTCCACTACATTGCTGTGATAAAACGTTTTCTGATA
Organism: Xenops minutus; assembly: GCA_035221455.1. Classification (NCBI taxonomy): domain Eukaryota; kingdom Metazoa; phylum Chordata; class Aves; order Passeriformes; family Furnariidae; genus Xenops; species Xenops minutus. Next base: position 61,006,249 of record JAWWEE010000040.1, on the reverse strand, counting down.
GTGCTGCTCTTTGAACACTAAGAAACAGAACAATCCTTAAAAAGTGGCCTCAGGGTTTGACTACCATAGGACATATCTTTGTCAGCTCTCTACTACTGTTGCCTTACTCAATGTGCCACCTTTTTTGTCCACTTACAAATCAGTAGACTATGGAGACAACTAAGCAAAGGTAGTGCCTGCAATTGTTCTGGGTGAGCTTCAGAGGTGGGCTCCATCCTAGTTTCATCAGGAAGTCAGAAGAATCTCTTTCTGTAACAGGCCAACAGCCAGCAGGATTATCTCTGTGATATCCTACTCTGGCAAACGTTTGATATAAATGAACTGAGAAAATGTTACTGTCCCACTTATTAAAAAAGTATATTTGAGCACTTCTGTCTTTCCCAGTGATGCTATACACTTATATTTCAATTGCTTTAGAAACGGCAATCATACAGCATGGACATCACACAAAGACTACGTCCTTACAAAATCTTCTTGTATATTCCACTTCACAAATGAGAAAACTGCAGCACTGAAATGCCTGGTGTTGGAGAACTAAATAATAATCAAGTTCCATCTGTCTACATGAGATAATTCAAGAGGCTACAAGTATATGACAGTTGGATGTCATATCCCCAAGAGACTGTGCTGGAAATGGCTTTCATCTAAATTCTGAGCTCTGCTTTATTTTTTTCCCAATTGTATAGTTTCCTGTAATTGGTTACTTTAACAGACTTCACAGAATGACTTCAGAAAAAGAAATGTTTCTGACAGTCATTTGCCAATTCTTTTAGACAATGTCATTAGAGGCAGAGATTTTCAAAGCAATCAATCATTTTTAGAAGTATTATAGGAAGCTAATAAACTTTTACATTTAGAAATTTTTGGATCACAAGAGGTGGAATTTTTGCCTAGACAATTTTAAGATACTGAGTATTATGTGTTAAGGGCTTGTTAGTAATTCCGATAAATGAGTCTTTTTTAAAAAAAGTATGCAGGATATTTAGATAGTAAGAAAACCCCAGAAAAGTATGGAAAACTTACAATCACTTCACAAAAAATATGTTGATTAAACAATCTTTTTGACATTATTTGTTTGCCTCTGATGTTATGAATTAATTTCATAAAGCATATTAAGAATTAAAGTATTCCAATATACTGAACAACCGTCACAGGTGGTCTTAAGCTGCCTCTTGATTTTTTTCTTTCTTTAAATTAATCAAGTGAACAGAAGCAAATGATGAATTATTTTGTGAAAATTCAATCATCCATGTATCAGCAAAATTTGGGGGTATTAATATCATCTTTTCCACGACTGATTTTACAATAAACTTACCTTGATATTCTAACATGAAGAAATGAAAATCCTTTAACACTTACAACAGGTACATGCTATGTATTATAAAATGTAGCTTTTCAACACAACATATAACAGAGAAACAATGATATGAATGAAAAAATAAAGGAACAAAATAAAAACTTCAAAATTTGGCTAAATATCAGCAGTTGAAAACCATAAGAAGAAAAATGAGTATGTGGGCCCAATTCTGCACTTTTATAAAATAGTTTCAAATGGTTATTGTGAGCAAAAAAAAGTGTATTAAAATTGCAGATTCCCATAGTCATTGGTTTTACCAGCAGAAGGATTCAGTGCAACCATATAGTCTGATCTATCCCTGACTGTATTTCCTGTACCAAACAAAAACTCTTTGTGGATGTGCAAAAAAAACCTTATAAAAATTATATTAGCTACCAACTAAGAGTTTTGCACAACACAGAATCTCCTGATCTCCTGTGGTAATTTTTTTCACTGGTTAAATGTTGCAAATAATTTTCTTGGTAAACCTCTCTAGTAGTGTTCAAGACTGCAGATGTGTCATAAAAACAGGTTCTTTTCAAGCAGGTAATAGGAATTGGTTTTACCCTCATTTTGCCTTCTGAATAAAAAAATTCTTGACTATGGAAGAGATGTAAAAGACTCACAGCTGAGGAGAGGCTACTTATGCTGTGTTAAGTTTTGGACTAATGCTTTGATCTGTTACATCTCATTTTCTACCACCTATCATTTAGTATCAACATGAGCAGACCACTGGGTGCAGGAAGCATGTCTGAAGAAAGGGATGCAAAACTTCACGGAACACACAACAAAACAGAGAAAGATGAAGAAGAAAAAAGAGAGAGAAATATATTTGCAGAATGGCATCTCGGTGCCTGGGCTCTACTGTGTGAGCGTGGCCTTTTCCACTGAGAGAGCCTGTTTGATTTGCAGAGATTCTTTATGAATATCAAAGCATGTTTGCTTGGAGTAAAGTTATTTTTCACCAATTGTAGAATTAGGTGCATCTTTCTTTTTCAAGGCTTAATCAAAGTTCAGTTGACTCTGTCAAGCATTAATTAGTTATTTAATTGCTAGTTAGTGACTTTAGTAAACTTTAGATCTAGTGCTTAAGAATATAAGTCCCAATTGATTAACATCTCATGCAGTGTTTATTCCTGTGCAGGTTTGGCTCTCTCAGTTTACAGCTTCTGAAAGGCCAGAACTAGAAACGTGTATTATCAGCCAATTTTTATCTACATGAAAAAACTCAAGTAAAACACAAGGCAGTACATTGCACATATAGTAACAGAACATCTTATAGGAAGGTTTAATTTTTCCAGGAAAAAATCAATTCATTCAGTTTCTTACACAATTTTCTGAGAATAGGGTAAGGCTTGTGAAAGCTAATGAGGTCACCCAATACTCGAAGATATCTCAATTTTATGTGCTTAATGGTTTAAATGGAGACAACTTTCTCATTCACATGTAGAATGGAAAACTATACTGGCTGGAAGGCTGAAACCCAAGAACTTCATGCTTTCCCTTAAGCTTCATACAGATCAAAACACCAGCAGAATGAATTAGGCACTATAACTTCATGCACTAACCCTTACCAAGGAAGAAACTTGAATTAGGATTCAGTGCCAAGTTTAGCAACCATTTTCATCCACATGTATATTAGTATCTATCCCAACTGCATAATTTGGTAGGGCATTTCAATCTGCTCAAAACCAGTGATGAGCAGTCCAGAGATTCTAACTTGCCATTCTAGTTATCAGCTAAAAATCTCTCACATACACTGCAAAGGACAGGTGAGCATTTAAGTAATAACTAAAGATAATAGCAAAGGGAGAATAAATTTTTTAAATGGTTACTGGACTATTATTCCAAGACCCTAAAGACAGATTCAATTTTAAGCTTGAGAACATAATTCTTAAATTTACCTGAAATCTGAGTTCCATCAAACTAAGCATACACAGATTCGGTTTTCTGGAGGTGCACCAAAGGCTGTTCAGGCCAGTTTGGTAAAGCCAGCAGTTAAAATAAATAGCTATTGCTTTGAATTCACATTCGAAAACTGTATCCACTATGTTACACTGCCCAGTATTTCTCCTTTCTTAGGAAGCACAGTGTTAATGCTCAGTCGAGTGAGGACATACCAGTCCTCTTTGTCCTTCTGATCGTTCAGGCATAGACTTCACTGTTTGGCAGTCAACATCACAAAACATTTGGTTAAAAAGGCATGGGAAGTGTCTGACTGTAATGAAGAGATCCTATGAAGCTTCAGTCACTGGAGCAATGCCTAGTACTGGTCTGCCCTTTGTTCATCCCCATGTGGGAGTGTAGCCCATGCTCAATCCCAGGGATGAGTGAGACTGTTTTGGATGTAGCCACAGACCAAGGCATGGGAAAACTTCTATATAAATAGCAGAGTGGTTAAAAAGAAAACAAGGCCAAAACAAACATCCTACACCTCAACATTTTAACTGCTTTTTTCCCCCTTCAAATTCCAGCTAGGTAAGATGAGTTTGGATTTCAAGGTTAAGAAAGACAATGTTTGGAGACTGTTGTTTTTCTCTCTGGTAGCCTGTCATCCATGCATAGGCCTCCTTTTCTTGCTTGCAGCAGTAAACAAATTAATTTCTATTTCCTAATTCTACTTGCTTGTCTCTTTTGAGTTTTGCTAGTAACCAGCAACAATGCAGATACACTTATTGGGGGCTCTAAACACAGGGAAGTCAGCAAAGAATATTTCAGACTTCAAGCACTTTTCCTTCACAAGATTTCTACCCTCTGAAAATCTGCTATCAAGAGCAAGATAGGATGGACCCTTTTCCTTAATAGGTGGTCATTTTGCAGGATTGAAAAATGTTAATGGTTCTTGCTAAACAGTGACTTTCATGATGTAGTTTTTAATTAATAAACATAATTTATATAACACAGTGAGACATAAAAATGACAGTTTGTTTCCAGATGTTTTAGTAGTTAAATTTTATAGCTTCCCAAGCATCTTATTCTCTGTGCTCAAAATAAGATATTGACAATTTTTTTTCCTAGGTTCTGCTGATAAACAGGATTCACTGCCACAAACTACAAAAGAGAAATGAAAATATCATATCAATGCTTTTGGAACACATTACTTACTGTGGTGGCACAGTGGATGTCTTTCCATACATTGGCTTCCCTGGAGAGATCTGAGACTTCAAAAAGGTTATCAAGAATAACTTCCCCAATCATGTCATGCCTAGAAAATCTGTCAAAATCATAAACACTGAAATGCAATTTCCTGTTGCTGAGTTGATCATAGGCTACAGGAAACTGAAAGGTTTCATCAAAGACAGGATTTAATGTCTTTCTGTGAACTCGTGTCTGAAACTTCTTTTTCCTGTCTGGAAGCAGATAAATCTTAACATAGGGGTCGGATGTTCCTGTGAAGTCTTTAGCAGGCAGATCTAAGGCTTTGACAATGGTGACAGCCAGAAGTTCATTTTCATAATCATACCGGAGAGTGAAGTTAAGTTTTCCACAAGTTTTCACATCTTCTTGTTGCCCTTCAGAATCCACAGACTTCTGTTTGTAGAGTTCTGGCTTTATTCTGCCAATGCTGGTTGTTGTCTCTCCCCTTTGCAAAATCGGATCCATCCCCATGTTAAAATCAACACTGGACACTTGCATCTGCCTTGGCAAGTGCCTCCTGAAAGAATTGTGCCTGCACACACACGTACATACACACACACACACACAAAACAAGCCATGGTTATCTCTGGGTGCCTATGTTTAAAATAATTTTAAAATAATCCCCTTCCTCCCCCCTCAATTTTTTGCCAGTGTTAAAACGTTTGAGAGGAAATGATCATTCTGAATTAAGTTCTTGACCCGAGAGACACCCGGTGTCTTGGAAATACATATATTTATAACCTTGCTTTCAGACTATGCAGCTGGAAACTGAATTCATGTTCTTTTACAAAACAACTTGACAGTTCCAGCATTGCCTGATCCCACTGTGCTAGAGCCTGAATAAAGTACGGTCAGGCAGCAAAAAAAAAAAGCACTTGCAGAATTGTCATCAGTGCTTCCTGGTTTTTGGAGGCATTCCATGGTGGTTTTCCAATTAAATATTTACCAAGCTTCACAGTGATGACCATGAAAGGCGCCTGAAAGGGACAGCTACGTCTGGAGGTTTTCACCACGGTGTTTTGCCATCCTCCAACATTTTGTATTTCCCTGCTTGATGTTTGCTACACTGAGATACAGGCTGCCTTCTGCAATCGTACTGGGAACATTTTGCTCTGGCTGCAATACCTTTCAAAGTTTTGGTCAACATTTTCCTGTGATAATTTTTTTTAACTTCTGTTCTCATCATCTGCTGTGCAGTGTATTGAAAGCTGATTCCTTTACTAACATACAATATGTTATAATCCTTGTAATTCTGAATACAGTGTTGAAAAAGCATATGTATTTATGGGCTTATCTTGGCTCATGAACATAAATGGAAATCTGTGCCTTTCCTACTTAGTGTGAAATCAAACCCCTGGTATGCCATACAGCCTTACAATAGTATAAAAACACTGGTCCAAAAGCTTCAGAGCATTTATCAGCAGCAGATGCTATTATGGCTACACTATCCAGTTTATGTCCTGGACATTCTCACATTTTCTTGCTATTTCACTACCCCAATAATCTGTACTGCAAAAGCTTACTACCTCCTCCTGTGACCACACTTAGTTGTTATTAAAGAACAATCCAATTGTCAGAATTTCCTCTGCTTTTTGAAATCAATTGCTTATTAATGCCAAATGTAGCCTTGCCTTATTGCTTGGTTTCCCTGTGGTGTTGTGTTCTGAAAACAAGAGGTGTCACAGCTGTGTGTTTCTTTCTTGAAATCAGAAATGCAAATTGTCCATTTGAAAGCAACCAGGACTCATTTCGTAGATATTATTTGTATTTTTGCTGTAAGTGAAGAGGTTGCAGAAGGCATGAAGCACAAAACTACCGCAGTTCAGCTGAGCAAAGATACAAGAGGGTAAACTGCAGCTATTAAATAATAGACAAGAACATTTCCCATTTCAGCTGTTTCAGTACTGCTAGGTGCAAGGAGCAGTCCTAGCACAACACAAGAATAGGGGGGAGAGAACCTCACAGTTTGGAATTTGAAGTAGCTCCAAAAAATCCAGGTGTTTTGATCTCAAATTGAGATGAATAATACAACCCTCTTGTAACACATTCTGCCTTTCTTCACAGACAGACAAGTTGAAAGATCTTCTTTTCTGTTAAATGTTAAAACTCCCTAAATTCGTAGTAAATTATGTCCACATTAGAATGTAATGAGGAATGAAGAGGCCCTGACTAGCCAGGAAAGTACAATATTGTCCTCGGGGGGTTTCACAACTGTCTTTGTGCCTTTGTCCTCCAAGAAGCCCAAACTCGTAGATGTGTCAAGCACAGGAAAGGAACTGAACTACACCCAAAAGGTAGTGCAATAAATGTTTGGGCAGGCAGCAATTCAGGCATATGACTCTAGTATCTTTGACCCATAATGAAGTCCAGGAAGATCTGTGTTAATTCTGCTTCTATCATAGCTAAGGAAATCTGTGCAGGTAGGCCTTCCTGAGTGCTCCTCACATCTGCAGCTATAGTACTGAGATGCCCAGATAATCACAGAATCATAGAATGGTTTGAGTGGGAAAGGACCTTAAAGATCCAAATGCCCCTGCCATGGGTTATCATGTTCAGACCCTGTTTTACATAAGAGGTGGATAAAACTCCCTTTTCAGTGGAAATAGTGAAGCTGACTGTATGACATTTCCAGTTTGAGTGAAAATAGGTACATAACAAATTCCCTTTTCTTCAACTTCTCTTGCATTTATGAAGATCAGGGTTAAAGCATGTAAAAGTCATATATAAGATACCAAATCTATGATTTCTAAGGTACCAACCCTTCAAATTTTTAAACTTTATACACATCAGATCCTGTAGTGAATGTAGTCGATGTTGTGAGATGTCACTAAGTAAAATAGTGCAGCTGTATGGCTGTACCTGTGAGAACCAGCAGCATTTTTGATCTAGTAAGCCATAGTCCTAATTACATAGTGCCAAGTATCTGTTCTGAGTCACAGTATTTCACCAAGACAGCTAATTGGTCTGTTAATTATTAAGATGTTTCATTGTTGCCCTGGCAACATATTTATCTTCCTTTGTTCCGCAATAACAAAGGGATTAATGACTGTGATAATGAAGTACAAGGATGGCAGACAACCAGGTTGTGAAAATGCGGCAAAGCTACTAAAATGAGCAAATCCAGGTACTTCAGCATCTATGACGTGCAGCACTCCTATAGCCTTGCCTTTCACACCTTAGAGCGAATGCATTTTGAGTGACAGTAAATCTGCGTGTAAATCTCTAATATCAAACTGTGCTTACACAGGTATAATGATAGTACGAAGCTGATTTCTAACTCAGCAAGATGCCATATGTATGACAAAAGAGAGGAATAGGATGCTGATTTATGACATGACTTGAGATTTACGAGGAGTGACTGGTCTAGCTTGCCTAAATGGCATTAGACCAATCTTTTGGACCAAATCCAGAAAAGAACATGATTGCTTGTGATATTTAAACAGAACAGAAGCTGCTGTCTCCTCCTTACAAACACTAAAGTCAACAGATATGCTTGTTTTTCTTTAACCTTAATGTTCCCAAGCACCTCACTTTTGTCTCTGCGCCTCTTGGGAACTGACTGACTCAACATGCTATGCTAATGCCAGAGAGCAAAAGGCATGTTCTTTGAAAATACAGGTGAACATTTCAAGAAGCAATAAATGGTATTACAGAATACTTTCAAAAAGTACTGGAAACAGTGGTACTCAATAACACAGAGCAAGAATATTTGTAACTGAACACCACTGCTGCAGTTCTTCCATCATAGTGTACTGGTTAATTGGGATCAAGGACTAAAGAGCTTTTAAGAAGAAGGTCTTTTCACATTATCAGGAACTATCAAAATGACATAGTTCTAACTAAGCAGAAATGTATCATTTTGCTACACTAATATGTCCCTGTTAAATGTACAGTCTTAAAAATGTGATCAGGCACATTTTATTGCTGCTCTCAATGGTTTATTAAAATCCTTATGTTTCAATTACAATGACTTAATATTATTTCATTTATTTTATTGAGAGCTGACGGCCGTATGAACCTGTCATAGAACTGGTTACAACCCTTTTATTTGCCCCAGCTGGGGTCAGATCAGGGTAGAGGAGACAACCCAGAGAGCAAACATTTCTCTTTGATCCTTTGTCAATGGAATACATTTAGAAGATGGTGCATTTGAATCACTCAGGACTCCTGAGGACAATGAAACTGCTGCATTGAAGACAGTGCAAGAGAAGTTGTGTTACCTCTGCATCTGCTTATGGCTCTCCTGTGTTTAGAGGCCCCCAGTGAAGAACACCAGAATCAGGTTTTAGACATTTTGCTGGTACATAGTTGCCAGCTGAGGCTAAATCACAATCAGGAACAACACACAAAGCTGGTCTCAATGTCCAGCCTTCTCCTCATATATGATATTCTTGGCAGCAATAATTATTACGGGCTGTCAGAAAGGTAGGACTCCCTTAAGGCAGGCAGGGGTACAGATAAAATGCATTTACAGACACAGAGATTACAATTTCTGGGTAATTTTTAAGACACACCTAATTCTAAATGCTCTGCAAAGATGCAGAGTTTTTCAGAAAACTGTGAAAGAAGGCGATGTCTCCAAACACCGTTCTATTAACTGACTGTGGTGGGACAATCAGGATTTACTAAACGCAAAGGAACAGTCCCTTTCAAGAGATATGTACCCATGATCTAGATAGGATAAAAAGAAAACTCCCTCACAAGGATACCAACATATGCAGAGTGAGATTGATAACAGGTTTTGGTTTTGTAAAACTGTCCTTGGCTTCACAAATATTTTATAGGCATTTAGATCCCAGTCCAAATCACTCTAGAGGTCTGTGAGAATATTTTCACAGCCTGAAGTAGCTCTAGTGCATGTTCCTGGAACGTCTTTCTTTCCCTATAGTACCACAGGGACTATTCAAGTCCATTTGCCAGCCAGCTATTTCTTCTGTCTGTTCAGGAAGTCAGACAGTCTGATTACCTGGATTCACCTATTGGTACATGATGGATAAAACTCTTCCAATTAATAACCAATTAGGCAATAGTGAATTGGGTAAAAGCCTTGTCACGCTGAACTGTGCCAATTTTTGTCCCTCTGTGTTTAGTACAACAGTTACAATTTCAAAATTGCCATCCCAGTCCTGTGAAAAGCGTTCCTCGGAGTGGCTTGGATGCTGTGCCCCCTCCCTGAGCAGACAGATACAGGAGCCAGGCACATCCAGAGCATTGTGGCTTAAAGCCAGCTGTCCAGTCTCATAATTCAGGAGATGGTTCAGCTGCTAAAGTCAGATGGACCTCCCCTGGCTGAAGTGCTCTCATTTTTGGGAGCCTCCTGTGGCTGCCTGTTGGCTGTTTCATGATGTTTGAATAGCTGGGAAAAAGCACTTGAGCACTCACCATCAAACTGGGCACACTGATCTAGCAAAACACTGTCTTGGGGACTCAGAGAAGGCCAATGAAGTATGTACCACTAAAAGTAAAGCACATGGCTTCTCCAGTCTCATGCTTCTAAATGATTATTGTGAATGTGAGCTTTTTTGTTGGTTAGTTGGGCTTTTTTTTACTTTGTATGCATGTGTTTCCTAAGCAAATAAGCAAGCTTATTGAAAGTTACTTCCTGTACAATATTCTAACTTATGGCATTACACAGTACTTCAGGTGCCTCCCCTAGACTTAATTTCCCCACTCTTTATTTATAAAACATTTCTTTTATTAATGTAGAAAGGGATCCTTGCAGCTCACTGTTTGTATTCCATGTATTAAATTTGCTGTCAGTATTTGAAGAAAATCCCATTTGAAACTATAGGTCCTTGCACATCTTTACTACTTTTCAATATAAAGTGGTACCTGATACAAAATAAAAGTTTCTTTCCTCCTCTTTAATACAAAAGAAACCATTTCAATAATGCTGCATGCGTGTAATTTATTACTTTAAGATCAGTCCATAAGGACCTATATACTTATAAACTATGAAGGTTTTGATTTCTTTATAATAGACACCATAATTGGAAAACAATGTCTTACAGAAATGTGGCATCAACAATGAATCTAAAATTTACTTATTGGAGAGGAAAAATTTCTTTTGCAAAAGCAAAGATATATCTATAAAAACACCTCTGTCAAAAGCTAGATTTGCAGTACTTTAAAAAATAGCACTGAAGTCAGTTTTCCTATAATCAAAACCCAAAAGGGAAATGCTTAAGGTAGCAACATATATATTTGCAAAGTAGTAAAAGTGGTAATTTTTGTTTTCATATGGTAAAATAACTGTCTAAGTGAAGGTACACTACATTTCAGAACATCCTGATCAAAGAACACTGAGGCTTTGCTTTCACGTGACTGTTGTTTCACCCATAACTGCAAAGAAGCCTGTGAATAATGCAGGATCCTGGGAATTTCCAGCACAGCGTTCCTACTCTACCTGTTCCTAGGAAAGGTGCCACAAACACGAGTGCTCTGACTTACCTGGATGACGAGGTGGGCTCCGTGATCTGCCTCTGCATGCGAGCATGTCTGATCAGATGCTCTTTCAGTGCGTTCTGGACCTCTGCTGGTATATCTGGTGAAGTGTGGCTAATTTTCAGTGCAGCTTCAAGTACCTTTGTTGTAGGTTTCCCATTTTCTTTAACTTCCTTTTTCTCACTGGTCTCCAAAACCTCCGTAGGAGCACTGGAATTGCTCTGAGGGACATTACTGGCATTGGAAGTGAGAGGTTTGCTCCTCCAGCAGGGCCAACACAACTTCCAAAAGACAAAAAGCGAGACTACCAGCAAGGCGAGCCCACAGAAGCTGACAACTACTGCTAAGAGACTGACTGAGATGTCTGCAAAAAATTAGAAACAAAAATCATCATGACAGACAAACATGAAGAGAAAAAAAAATAAAAATTACACAGGCAAAAACACAGAAGCATTTTTATAATTATTTTTTGTGCAAAGCTTTAAAGTCCTATTTAAGGTTGTGGGGTTTTTGGTTTTTCTCTTTTGGGTATCCAAACCTGTACCTTTAAAATATCATTTTCTAATATCTGCTTCACTTTGTTAATTTTTGATCAGGCCAAGGGCCAGTTTCTAGCTACACAGTCAGACACACTTCTCAGGATTAAGAGACCACGAAACAGCCCCATAAACTAGCCATTGTTGTCAAAGGATTTAGAAATAAGGAGATAAAAGAAATATTGTCTAGGGCTAAGGCAAAGTTGTTATAATCAAACAACAAATGTCCTCACTAAGATTTAAAGCAAACACATGAGATTCTGTTCCCATAGTTAAATTTCCAAATTTAATAATAAACACCTTCTCCTTGTAAGTTATGTACAAATCCCTTTGCTTAGTGACTTAGGGTGGAGGACAGAAAGCTCCTGGAAACATCAACAACTTTAATTTCAGTGAGAGGTTGAGGATGCTTAATCCTTTAGAGCACATATTTAGAACATCAAGAACAGATCTTGATGAAGAAGTTAAATCACCTTCAACATTTTCTATCACTGCACATGAAGATAGACCAGATCTAAACTGCCAGGCTGATACACAGATTTACTCAGGACTCACCAAACTTTTGACTCTCTATGCCAACTCCCTCAGAAACATTTTAAAACCTAACATTTAAGTGCCATAAATAGGGAGGGGATAAAATTTGACATAAATTTCTATGGTTAAATCTTCAGCTCCAGACCAAGAGTGCATTAAACCAAGGTAGCACATATACATAAGTATTTAAAATTCTACTATGAAAATGCAGCTGGCTTCAGAGAACACTATCCAAATGCCTGAGCTGTGCTGAGATCATACTGTACCTTTAGCTACCCCTCCTGCCCTGCATTTGACTTCTGCTGACACGATTGCTTATCATATCCAATAGCCTGGCCAAACATAGAAGAGCAGATTTTGTACCAACAATATTCTGTGAACACACTTACATTTAAGGAGATGGTGGATCACCAGCACTGTCTGTTTATCCCTAATTAGGAGTCTTATTCTGTGTGACAGAATTCTGTGATTTTCCTAGTTTCATGTAATACTATAACTAAAAAATCCCTTTCCTTTTCAAAAGAGCCATTTGTATGGTTTAAAAATATTCACTAAACCGTTCTTAAATATACCTCAAATAAGGGCTGCTTCTCCTTGTTACAACAAATTTTGACAGTTTAACAGACAATACTTTGTATCCCTAACTCCAGCTACTAAACTGAATCAGTGGAAAAGTGCAAAGAGGGTTTGAGCATACTTTTTCTGCATTTTCACAGGAAGAAAAAGGTATTTATTAGTTCCACGGGACAGAATATACCTCACCAGTCCCTCTGAAAGTGAAGATAGAAAGATGAAGATGAAGGCTAGAAAGATGAAGTAGAAAATCTGGGAATGCTTTCTTTATTGATTTATAATATCCAGGTACATCTCTCAGTAACAAATACTGAATTTAGGCCCATTCATCATGAAAATGCATGAGAAAAGCAAAAACATATAGAGCATGTTGTAGTCTGGAGATTTGAAAAATACAGTTCTGTTCAAACTTACTTCATACATGTCCTGGCCAGTGCCATGGGGTAATTGGCAGATGTGGTTCTGGATTTAAAGAGGTTGGCACAAGCTGCTGCCCTGCCCTGAACAGAGGTATGTCTTCTCGACCATTTTCTGCCAGACCTGAGAAAGGCACCTCCCTTTTCTACCTGCAGGTAAATGCCAAAATGTAGCCCTTGGAATAAGCATGTCAGCTTAGTGAGAAATTCATATGGCAAATTTTGTGTCAAAGGTGCTTCCACAAAACGAATGGATGCATAATTACATCTAAACAATAATGCAACAGAAGAAGCAAACTGTACTTTTACATATGATTTCTCTAGATAATTTAGCCCCAGTAGGGATTAGTAGGCTATCTGGTTTAATTTACTATTTACCCTGCTAACCTTCCTAAGCCCACTTATTTTCACTTGGTTTGCATGTTTTGCAGCAGGTTGTCCTGTGCTGACAAGGGAAGACATTAAGAGAAGCTGAGTTTACATCTTCGTTCAATGCCAAATCACTTTGTTGCAAAGTTGTATTTCTGATTTGTATTTTTGTAGTTCTAATTTACTGTCATTGCTTCTTTCATGGTTTTGCACAAGAAATTAAAAGATTATTCTTCATAAGACATGCCTATACAATATGCAAATAAAATCAACTGTGCCAGGACACAAACCCAGAACCAAAACTCACTCGCCTATATAATTCCCTGGAATGGTTTCAAACCAGGCTAGTTCATACTTTCCCAGCCAATTCCTAGCCATGGATCAGGAATTAGAATGGGACAATGATCATTCTTAGAAAGTAGTTGGGATGTGGTCCTTCAGTTACAGCAGGTGACAGGCAGTAATAGCAGGGACAGAGGCTCTTGCAGGGAGTTGATCTCAGTGCCCTATAGGAACAGGGAACAGTTGACTGATGCATGCCAGGTGCCCATCAAAGCTGGTCTATCACTCCCCTCCTCAGATGGACAGGTGAAAGAAAATATAACAAAAAGCTTGTGGGTTGAGATAAGGACAGGGAGAGATCACTCAGCAACTTCTTTCATGGGCAAAAAAGACTCAATTTGGGGAAATTACTACCAATCAAATCACAGTAAAGTGATGACAAACAAAATGAAATCATAGAACACCTTTTCCCCACTCTTCCTTTCCTCCCAAGGTCAACTTCACTCCTCATTTCTTTACCTCCTCCTGCCAGCAGCATAGGGGGACAAGACTCATCACACTCTTTCTCTGCTCCTCTTCTCCAGTGTGTTGTCCCTTTCACATGAGACAGTCCTCCACAGACTCCAGTGGGAGTCCTTCCCACACACTGCTCCAGTGTGGGTCCCTTCCACTGGCTGTAGACCTTTGGGAGCAGACTGACAACATGGTCACAATTCCTACCAGCAAACCCTCTCCAGCATGGGCTTCTGTCTCTGGGTGGGTTCACAGGTGCTGCCAGGACCCTGCTCCAGCATGGGCTTCTCTCTCTGGGTGGGTTCACAGGTGCTGCCAGGACCCTGCTCCAGCATGGGCTTCTGTCTCTGGGTGGGTTCACAGGTGCTGCCAGGACCCTGCTCCAGCATGGGCTTCCCAGAGGGGCAGAACCCCCTTGGTTAATTGCCCTGCTCTGGCAGGTCCTTCAGGAGCTGCAGGTGGTTGTCTGCTCCCCGAGCTGTAGGGGCACAGCTGACTCACCTCCTCCCCCTCCTTCTTCACTGACCTCCATGTCTGCAGAGTTGTTCTGCTCACACATTCTCTCTCCTCTCTTCCAGCTGCTGTTGCACAGCAGATTTCTGCCCCCTTCCTAAAAATGTTATCCCAGCACTGCTACAATTCCCACTGATGGGCTCAGCCTTGACCAGTGGTGGGTCCCTCTTGGAGCTGGCTGGTGTTGGCTCCATCAGACATGGGGCAAACTTCTAGCAGCTTCTCACAGAAGCTGCTCTGTAGCCCCCCCACTACCAAGACCTGGCCACACAAACCCAATAAATGGCAAAAAGTGCATCTCATCTATTAATACAGAGGTATGCCCTGCTGAAGGAACTTCTTTGATAAATTGAACCATAACTTTTCAGGCCGGCTGGCCAAATTTTTTTCCATCCTCAAAGTGACACAAAGTAGAACTCTTGAAAATGCTGATGATCTACCAGAAATAAAAATAAAAACCCCAAACCCTCCAGTCCCACAACTCCTCATTCACTGAAAAGCAAACAAACCAAAAAAAACCAAAACAAAACCACACCAACCCAACCAACCAACCAACAAAAAACAACAAAAAACGCACCAAAAAAACCCCAAAACAAAACAAAACAAGAAAAAAATCAAAAAGCAATTCAATTTTGGGTAATTTGCAATATGTCTAGTTCAGTTAAGAGATGGTTGACGTAATTAGGTTACATTTTGAGAGAAAGGCTTTTTGAAATGAAAATTGTAGGGTTTTATTTTTTTTAATTTCAAAAATGTTGAAACAGGATGTTTTAGCAACTTTGAAACTGCTGGAAACATTTCAAAATCAGAAATATGAAAATTGATCCCATCCAGCAGAGTTTCAATTTGATGAATAGATACTATCAGCTGGAAAACATTCCATCAAAGCATTTCTAGCCAATTCTAATTTAAGTTTTTCACTGCAAGATCTTTTTCAAGCCTTCAAATAACTTGGTGTCTCCTTTCAACACCTACTCTTGCACTTCAACTTTCTCTAAGTTGTTTTTCTGTATTTCTACTGAAGTGTTTCAAATTCGAAGTTGTTCCCAAAATCTTTACAGAAAATATGCTTTATAGTCCTAAAATAATTCCATGAAACATCTGAAGTCTGAAGAGCAGAGATAAGGAGCTAATTCTACAAACAAGTGTAGTATCCATTTTTGCTATTTTATTAATAAATTTTAAAACCTCACATATTGTACTTCATAATGCAATAGACACTTAAACAGAAACATGAATTTTTTTAATTGCAAAAAAATTGACCAAAAAATAGTTCACTACAAGGAAGCATTTACTACATTTACATCCGCAATTGCTAAAAAGCAATCAGTATGCTATATAAATTGGCATTAAAAGCATATTGCTTCATTTCCTTATTTCTGTCAGTCACTCAATTGAGCAATCACAAGAGATTTTTTCTTACATGAAGACTAAAACCCTCTGAAGAGTGGTCAAATGGAGCTTTCCAAAGCCTTTGTGTGCTAGACTGGATATGTCTCTTATATCACCTTTTTATGGGAAGTTTGGTTACAGAATATGAAACATTAAGAGACTTCTGCACACTAGGAGTTCCTTCACATCCCTGCCACAGATAGCTGGTTAGGAACTGAAATGGGTGCTGAAGGATGGATGGGTCATCAGACAATGGTTGCATTTCATAGACAAAGTATTATTTAGAGATGTAGAATTGTTGACAAATTCAAAGACTGCGTAAGTTTTTAGGGGCATTCTGCTGCAACATTAATTGTCAATATTGTGAACAATATTCTCACTGGTCTCTGGTAAAAAGAAACACTGTCTCAGACTAGAAGCAGTTGTTTGACAATTCTTTTTCTGAACTGGTAATTGCAGCTTGTCTTCAATGGTATAGATTTGCACAGACTGGGACATTTTTCTGAGTATTCATCTCCAGATGAAAACCATTACGCTTTTCCCATTCTTGTTCTCATGTTGGGTATGCTCAGGAATGTGAAGAAAATCTTTTTTCTTGCAACACCCCCTTCTGATCGGTGGGAAATTTTCAAATTAGTTCAGTGGAGTTACCATTTCACTCCTGGTAAACTTCCTTTATTGATCTCTGTCCTTATGCTATCTTCCCGGGCTTGGCAAAATTTCATAGCTGAAAGTACCCTGTTTCCATGTGGTTTCATATTTAAAACTACTCTTTCAATATATAGAATTTTGGACAATTTTACGTTTCTCATTTGAGAAAGGCATGTCTATTTGAGAAGCCTCAAAATCTCAATTTTTATAAATACCCTCAGATACATTTCTACTGTAAAAGGCCTCTGGATAGCCATTCTTTTGGTTTTTATACAAGTACTTCAGAAATATGCCCATTTGTTGTTTAGGTTTCCCCTCTCTCCATCCCCCCCTCCCCTTCCTTCTAGATGCTAGGTAATGTTTTGAGCAATGGTTTCTGTTCTATAGTTTCTAAATTTTTCTTGTTTGGAACTTGACTCAGAATCTAAGTTCTGCTCATGAATCTATTTGCAAACATGCACATTGGCAGACTTCCATTTCCAAACAAATTAAGGTCACTTACATTTTAGACAGTGCCCAGACAACATATGCCTCTTGAGGCTTAACTGTGGAAAAACATACTCCACAAACGCATGATTTTGAAGAGAGGGAGAAAGACCAGACAGTGTTGTGATGCAGCTGCCCACGTGTATGAGGGTTAGGCACAAGTCCGATGTGAACCATAATAAAAAGACTGTGTTCTTGAAAGCAAAGGAGTGGCAGGGAAAGGAACACATGGAAAAAAAAGAGGGATTATATTCTCTTTTGACCCACTGCTTTGCCTATATCTGATCTTGGTTCTTTTACATAAAGTACAGTGTCTGTAACCTTTTTGCAAATATAGTTTTTTTAACTATAAACTTGTTCTCTTGTTCATCAGCCATAAGCAACCTCACCTGTCCCAAGGGAAGGGAACTCCTGTGTCTGTAATACCACAAGTCAGCTCCATCAGATAAATGAATGTCTCTGATTCTAGGATTGGAAGAGAGATGGGAGCCTTATAAATTATAAAAGGTCTAGGGCCAAGAAGTCTCCCTTATCCCCATGTATATGAACTAGTTCGTCCAACCCATCATTTCTATTGTTCAGTTTTCCTTGGGGAAATTTAAAGCATGTAAAAGTTCTCTGGTGTTCGTTTTTACTCTGCATTAGCAGATCATCCACGATTACCTCTGTCTCATCCAGATCCCTTCAGGTGGGGATATGATGCTTTAGCATGCCTCAGAAAGTGGCAGGTGTAGAGTCTTGTATTTTTTTCTCATAATCTGAACCTGTCAAAACACCCAACTTAGATTTCAAATGACAAAATGAGCCTTTCACTTAAAAGTGTAGGTGTGACCTCCTCTCCTGCTCTCGTGCAGAAGCATACTTTGAAGATCTTTCTCCAGTCTTTTTACTCTGGCCCTATAGTGAATGTGTCCCCTCCTAGGCTGTTAATTCCTTCTGGTGTCTGAATTTGTTCAACACAGCCATCACCATCTACCTGCTGGTGTGTCACTTCTTCGTGCTAACTGAGCTCTATGGTAGCATATTTCCTGACTGTAAGGGAACTAAATGAAGTCAGGTATCACTGTGATTTATTACATGATTGCAGCACATAGAATTATTAATCTTTTCTCAACATCAATTTATCTAAGTTATATTATGGAAGACGGCTCTCACTTTTGCCTGAGTCATTTTTTTTTCTGCCTGCAGCATAGAAGAAAAAGATGTTGCACATTGCCCTCTCGTCTGCAACACACCAAATGTAAACTGTTGGTCTTCACTTCCAAGGTTTTTTCTGGCCTACCTGCTTTTCTACTTGTTGACTCTCATTTAATCTCAATAGGAGGGAACTCTCTGTTCAACCCACATCTGCCCAATCTAGTTTTCCATTAAACACAAAAAAATGGCTTTGGGCTTAGTCCCATGCTGCTCTCACACTTGTGAGGATGTCTCTGTGTCTGCAAGAAACCCTCATTATTGTCTTTCAGATGAGAAAAGGAAATGAAAATGCATCATAAACTCACTGGACTGCTCTTCATCATACATAAGCATACCACAGGTGTAATAAGGTTCATGCAGCTCCAGTGTGATTTTTGAACTGTCATGGTTATGTTTATTCTTATCCAGCATTATATAACAAACATCTCATACATATGACAGGACACAGGAAAACACTATGTCTCTTCATCATTAGAGATTTGATTTTCAGGTGCTATAAATGTTTCTGAGTTTTTCATCTCTATTTCTTTACAGAATGAGTATAGAGGAAGGTTATTCTGTAAACCCCTTGCTTTTACTGTGCATCACTGCTGTCTGCATGCTGAGACCTTCTGCATTGTTGTATCTTCCTTCACATTTGCTGTTAATAAATTTGGCCTCACTGGTATGTTTACCCCTCTGTTATGCTGTTATACTGCTGAATTAGATACATTTCTGGTTTTCACAGCTGTTAACACTGATTTCATAAGTTATATTTTTCAGTAACCCTGCACCTTTTTCCCACCAGGCCATATTTCTCTGGCATTCATTATTCTAACCAGGTGATAAACCAGGTATGGTAAATAATTTGATCAGTCTGTTAACTGCTAAAACATTTGTTACTTAATTTTATTGCATTTCCCCGTAGCAGAGGTGCTCAGCTTCATTTCTCTATAACAGAATGCTCAATTGTGCCACACAACAGTTACTTTCTCATGAAGAAAAATGTTCCTTTTCTGTATGACAGTCCTACACTGATCACAGTATCTTCACATTCGTTCAAGCCACCTCTAGTCCACTTCATGCTTACTTTGGCACAGTTGAGAAGAACTTAGAAGCACTCTAAAGGACAAATCTGTTCTTCCTCCTCCCCTAAATATATCCATGCAGTGTAAGCATACCTACAGCTTAAACTCTGTGTGTGTGTGTGTACTGTGTGGATGAGCACATGCACATTCAAAGGCACCAAGACTAAACGTAAACGACCAGATGCCATCCAGGAGGTTGAGGGGTGTCAGGGAAGCATCTGACAGTCAACAGGAAACTCATACTAGCTACAGCAGGAGGACACAAGTCATTTCTCTTCATGGAAGAAGAGACTGTTACAGAATGGCCATGTCCAGGAGGCTCCAGTGTTTTCCTACTCCCTCTATAGTTCTATAGTAAATTGTCAGTTAGGGATAGGGTTAAAAACCTGGTTAAAAAACTTTAATGTTAATAAAATAACTGTGAGTAAAATATCAAGCTGAATAACAAATGATCCTGTAGAGGCTGATGCTCTTTGCATGGTCAACTTTAAAAAATCAATTGTCTGACAAACAAAAGAGCAAGAGTGAACACCACTCTCTAGATAGTCTCTACCCACTCTAGTGGGTTAAAATATGCCATCCTGCCAGGGAAGCAGCTGGGTTCCCAGCTCTGTAATAAATATTGGTCACCCATGAGAACTGATAATGAGATAGCAAAGTTTTGCATGACCAGCAGGCCTAAAAAAAGGCAAAGACAGCAGAAAGTACCCACCATTTGCAGAAGACATAAAATGAATTTTAAACATGTTTCCCTAGAGCAGAATGCCCAGAGTCCTCACATTATGCTGTATGCAATTGGCTTAATCTTTAGAAATGCTCACAACTGGAAATTTTGATATGCTTGGTTCCATTGAAAATGAGAGGGATGCCTGACTAGAAAAAATTAATTAGAATCCTGTATTAGTCAGATATCCTGAGTCAAAATACAGGTATAACCATGCTGCATATATGAATTTTTGAGACTTATAGAAATAAAAAAATTAGGAGGTTCAGATATAAATTATATTGAGTGCAATCCTGCACATCCAGCTCCCATTTATTTTTCACCTGAACTCTTACAATTGACATCTTAATCATTTTGCACAAATGTACTGGAGTTATGAAATAAAAACAAAATAGTTGCACATGCAATTGAACATTTTGCCCAAAATGTTATATCTTTCAAGAGAAAGCTCACATAGTAATCTAATATTATAAAGGTACCATAAACATAAACAGTTTCCTAATCTTCTCACTTTTCCCCAGAGATGAGAGAATGAATAGTTCTTGTAATTACCAGGGCAGAAAATATAACAACAGATGTCTATCTTCACTAACTGTTTAAAGTTTCTAGAAATTTACAAAATTATTTATCTCACTAAGATTCTTTGCTATGAGTTTTATGGATTAATTATCCATTACATTAAACATGATTACCTCTTCCTGATCCAAGCAGTGAGAAGTAATTGAGGGTCCTAAGGTGATGGTGCTATCACTAAGAGGAAAAAACCTACTGAATAACCAGTCATTTCTTTGATGTAGTCCTGTTTACTCACAAAGAATGTACAAACTCTTATTTTTCTGGTTGGCAGAAAACCCAAGTGTCTCTCCTTTGTGCTTTGCTGCTTCATTTTGTTATACTCTGCCTTCCCAGAGCCATACTTACCATTTTCTGTTCTGACTGTGTTGCTGGCTTCCTCTACTTTGTGTTTAATTCTGTTATCTTTGTTATGTTTTTTCCTCCTATCTAGATACCTACACTATCCAAAAAAATCAGTTCCCAGCCTCTCTGTTTCCCTGTGAAACTTCCTGGGTCAGCGGGTCAATATTTTGCTTGGAGCCTGTCATTGAGTGGTGCATCTTTTGCCTCAAGTAGCTGATTCCTTTGAGAAACCTGGCTGCTTTTCATGGTCTAGCTGAACAGAAGGCAGTCACCACACTCACTAACACAGGTATCAATGCAGTTCTAGTTGCATTTTAAAGTATTTTCAACTTCCAGAAGGTGTTTTCATTCTTGTCTTAAATAGAAATAGTCTGCTTTCCTTTTCACCATCTACTCTTACTTTCTGAAAGGTTCCTTCCTTCCTTCCAAATATGAATCTCCTCATTGTTTATAGAATCACAGAATGTTCTGCGTCAGAAGGGTTCCACAAGGATCATCAAGTCCAACTCCTGGCCCTGCACAGAACATCCTCAAGAATCACACCATGTTCCTGAGAGCATTGTCCCAGTGCATCTTGATCTCTGTCAGTCTTGGGGCTGATTAGACTTCTTTCCTTCGATGAAACCTTATTAGTGATTTTTACCTGTGCTATCTTTGTGACACTTTTAGGTATCTTTTTGAGATGAGGAGAACTCAATGAACCCACCACTTACAGAGAGAACACACTATCCCTATGTAGCCATTGGCTATATTTCTGTCTCCTTACACTGTCTCCCAGGCTATTTGTTTTTTGTATTTTCATTGAAGGTTTAGCTGTGATTCTATAACATAACAACATACAATAATAAAACATTGTTCTGTAATAACCATCTCAGAGTCTTTTATCTTCCTCACATATTCCAAGTCACAGAATCACAGAAGATGCTGATTTGGAAGGAACCCACAGGGTTCTAGTCCAACTCTTAACCCTGCACAAGTCCTCCTCACCACTCAAGTATCTTCCTACTACAGTGCTTTTTTCTCCACACGCTTCAGTGTTTCTTGCAGGAGCTAATTCCCAACACACTGCTATAGCTGGAGCCCCAGAGAGCAAATAACTGAACTGGTTCCATGATCTGTGTCACTCATTGTGGGCATACACTGGGGAAGTGCTTCCCATATCATCATTTGGGATACATAGCAAAACTGAGAGGGCTGAATTAGCCATTCCTCAAGGCTCTCTACCATTCAGTTACAGCTGTATGACACCAGAACTGTGCAGAATTTACTCAGGCACAGAAGGATATAGCTACATGATATAGACTCTCAAACCAATTGCTACCACCCTATGTATGAGGCACCAGTTCAGACAAACACAAATATTTATGGCTTCATTCTCAGAACAATTATGAAGTACACAACATTTCTACCTTTAATGAACAGGAACTATGGATGCTCAGCACTCTGGACAACAGTAGTTTTATCCACAGAGATGATAAGGAACTCTATATACATTTGAAGAGCAGAAGAGAAATGACATTGCTCACCTTACAATAACAACATTTCTCTCAGCCTTAACTGTATTTAGAATCTTTGTGTTCACGAAATTGATGCAAGTGATATTTGTATCTTATCTTAGTGTTTACATATTAAAATATTGTCAATTATCAACAATGACAGTGTGTCTGTTCCTCCTCTGGAGACAGAAAGTATTAATGTATGTTCATTAGCAGTGTTATTGATGAGACAATGTTCAATATAATGTGCCTGTCAATAAAACTTACACCTATCAATGGCTTCCTTTTAAGGAGGAAAAAGTGAGATACAGGAATTCACCTGAGATGTTGGACCTCGTGGTTCAAGTCCCTGGTCTATAAATTATAATTTTCTTTTTCTTAATGCAACAATTGCAAGGTAGTTAGGGTTTACAAATGAAAAACCACAAAGACCATTGACTTTCCAGAAATATTTAAAAGAAGCTCCTGTTACTGCACACAATGCAATATCAAACCAAATGTTGAAGATTCATATTTTCTAAACTGCACATCTTGGTCTACCTCGTGGGATGTTGTGTATCCTTCATATCCCACCTGTTCATACATCAGCCTTGTTTTTAGATTACACCTAATACTGACTCCCTGTCCAGCACTGTCTAAAAATCAGCTAAACTCTTTTCAGAGCCCAGTTTTCCAGACTCCTTAAGGTAACGGTATTTTCATTCACCTTTCCAGCATTCAGCCCATGACAACTAACAGAACGCATGATCGATCAGAACATTTCCAGTACTTGGCATTTACAAAGCACAATAAATTCCTGATCCGTGCAGGGGGAAGCGGGCTGCGCCCCCCGCGCCTTCCTGCCCTGCCCCGGCGGCGGGCTCGGCAGGGGAAGGGGCGCCCGCGGCGAGCCGAGACCCGCCGGGTCGGGCAGGGCTGGGTCGGGCAGGATCAGACAAGTTTCTTTGATCCGAGATATTACAAATAACCCTGGATGTGCGGTAAAATCTGTGGGTATTAGAAGAAAAGAAATATCATCAGCGGCGGCAGCGACAACGCAGGCACACGTGGGGCACACGTTGAGAACCCTCTGCTTTACATGACCTGGTGTTTATTTAATTTGCACCGTACTCTTGGCATTTGCTAATCATAATGCAAGCTGTCCATTTGCATTTATGGACAGACAGAAGAGATTATCAACCCCCTCCGGCAGAAATTAATCACAGAACTTCGACTAATTTTCAAGCCCTGTCCTAAAAATAAGTGCCAAGGAAAGCAAGGTGTCTAGAGAGTACCTCGCAGGATAAGGCAAAAGGTTCCAAAAGGTGCAGAAAATCCAGAAATCAGGGACCAAAGACAGCACTTTTAGGACTCAAAATCTTGATTTCTATATCGACAATTTTCCTGGCTTCGGAATACTTAAATTAACCCGAATTGCCTCCTTCCACCCTCCCTAAATTTTTCTGTACGAGTCCTGGACCGGAGCGCTGCCCTGATTCCACAGGTTCCCACCGCCTGTCAGACAGCTCTCCTGCCGCCCTCAGCGATTAGCAGCGAGGATGTAAAATACCTCAAACCTCGCTCAGGAGAGGGATACTGCGAGCAGCGGCTCGGCGAGCTGCTGCCCGAGCCCAGGCTGTGCCCGAGCCCAGGCTGTGCCCCGGGCGCTGCCGGCTGCCCGCCCTCCCGCCGCCGCCCCATCGCTCAACCTGTTGCCGCGACCCCCGGCGCGATCCGCCAGACGCAAAGGGACGGCCGGGGAGAGGGGAGAGGGCGAACGGGCTCAGCCCACGCGTGGCGCGCCCGTCGCGCGGAACCGCTGCCCACCCGTGGCAAGAACATCAAGCGCAGCCCTCTGTCCCGCTCGCCGCACGCACGGCCCCGCAAACACATGCAGCAGCCCAGGTGCGGGCTTTGCATGTGGAGGAACTCCCGCCGTGGGGGAAACCTTGCTGAAGCGGAGCTGCTGGGGGCAAAGGAGCGAGCTGCGGGGTACGGGGCCGTCTCCGGCTGCGACAGCGGCGTTTTCTCTCCGCTCGGCATCTCCCAGCGCTCCCCGTCCCCACGCCCGCACCCGCGCCCTCCGCCCCGCGTTTCCTGCCCCGAGCGCTGGCTCCCACCCCGGCGATCCCGGCGCTTCCCTCGCTGCTCCTCAGGAACCTCCGCGGGCTGCGGGAGGGAGAGGATTTTAAAGCGGGCTGCGTGCCTGCCCCCCTTCCGCCCCCTCCGCACGCAGGGAAAGCAAAGGAAAAAGTTGCGCTCTCCGGCCGCCCACGCCGTCGCTGTCCGCCCCGCGGCAGCGGCAGGACGAGCCCGGGGGCGGCGCGGCCGGGCCGGTACCTGTGCCACCGATGCCCTGCCGGGCCGTCTCCAGGGGGAAGATGCCAGCGCACTTCTCCCGCTCCACCTGCCCGCCCAAGCACAGCTCCGAGATGATCTGCAGCGCCTTGTGGCAGAGGCTGCCCACGCCGTCCTCCGCCTGGAAACTCATCTTCTGTCCCGGCCGGCCGCCCGCTAGGCCATGGCCGGTGCGGGACGGCTCCGCGCCCGACCCGCGCTGCCTCCCGCGGGGAGCGGAGCGGGGCGGAGCGGCGGCGGGAGCGGCGCGAGTGAACCCAAGAAGTAGTGAAGGAGAGGGGGGGGGGAGACAAAAAAAAAGACGGGGGGGGAGGGGAAATAATAAAAAGAGGGGTAAAAAAAAAATAAACATCCACTTAGCAACGCCTTTTGTGGCTCCGGGCTCCGGCAGGCGGCTCGGCCAATGGCAGCCGGGCGCGGAGGGCGGGGGGCCCTCGCATCCCCCGGGAAACTTTTCCTTCCCCCGCCCCACGGCTCCTGTCGGGGCGCGCAGCGGTGCGGTGGGCGGCGACCTCGGTCAGGGGCTGCTGGGGACGAGCGGTGCGGGGCGGTGCGGGGACTGCGCTGGTGCGGCGGGCGGAGCCTCGTCCCCTTCCCCGCCACAGAACTCTGGTGCCCCGCGGGGCAGCGCAGGCAGCGCGGAGCTCCGGGCGCAGCTCCTCGGCCGCTCATTGCTCCGGGAGGACGAGGCAGGGTTGATTGCCCAGCGCTCCGATCGTTCTTCCCCAAACGCTATTTGTGAGACGACCTGGGCAGTGTGATCTTCAGCACTTTCTGCCGAGCCACCCCAGATAACTTCATTAACCAAATCAGCATCTCCACTCCGCTTCTCCGCAGCGGAATTACCCAACAATTGACTTCGGCTGTTTCTTTAACTTATAAAGGAGTTAGAGGAACCTTATGGTTGTCTGGTCTATTTCCTCAACAAGTTCTGTAAAGTTGGGTTATTTTATAGATAAAAAGTCCGGCATGTGTTTGAACATACTTCTGAAAATCAGCACAGCATATACTGCTAGTGGCTGTTTCAGCTATTGACTGTGGAGCTGAACAAGACTTTAGCTGTTAATTCGTTCATATGCTTACTGAAATTCTGATACATTTTTGTATTTGTGAAGGATAATTCTTCTAGTTCGATGGAATACATATGTCTTGCAATACTTAATTCTAATTAGGCATAGTAGAAAGGATGCTGCTAGTAGTTTACTTGGCAGCACTGCCTCTAGCCTTCTGCTTGGGTGTCTTGGTTTCATAAGCATGAGAAGTTGTGTGCTGCAGTGCTTTTTTTCCTCCCTCTGGATTTTGAATTTTTTTATCTGTTACCTGCAAATTAGTCAATGTAACAAACTGTAAAGTTTAACAGTTAAAAACTTTATAACCATCATACAATAACACTAAATTGTTAAATTATACAATAAATGATTATTCCAATTTTAATTCTGGACTTCTGTATTTTATATAGTAGAGATACTTGTTAAAAACACAAGATGATACTTTTAAAAAAACTGGCATTTTGAAGGTTCTTGCATTTATGCATATGAATTCATACACATGCATTTTTCAAAATCTTGGGAAAGTAATAGACTGTGTTGTATACAAACTGTAACATCTGTTCCATAGAGCTATTTCACAGATACAGCATGTATTCTAGAAATATCAGATGCTACTAAAGAACTCATTCCCTGTTCAATGCCTTTTCTGAGACTGGCGTTGTCAAAACCCTGTGTTAATGCTGCAAAATGTTCTGACAAATTTTAGAATGTTTAGACTGTAACTAGTCAGAATACAGAACTGTGTAGGTCTATTTGAAGACTCCTTTAACCCTCACAGAGATTTAAATTTGTATAATTATCTCATTAAAATGAACTTGCTAGCAAAAAAATGGTATTTACATATTTTCATTACACTGAAGGCAATTGATGCCTACTTCCAAACTTCAAAATATGAAGGTATTTACTGTCTGTGTGACATTTAAAGTCCTGTCCTCAAAATTTTGTCATGCATCACCAACTAATAATGAAGCAGTCTGTTTATCTTTGAGACATACCCAGAGCTCTAGAGAAAGCTAACAGGAGATATGCATGCAGACTGATGAAGAAAGGGTCTTAAACAGAAATTGGGTTTAATGAGGGTAATTACTGTATCTGAACTTTTCTACAGACTAAATGTAGCCCATGGATGTATCACACAGTACATGAATGAAATTTTTTGTCTCTGAAGTTACTGGCAGTTTTGCCACGGATTATAGTCGAATCAAAGTTTTGTACATAGATTAGTTTGCTACCCTGCTTGTTTATTTACATAGTGAGACTTTGGTGCATTCTTCCATTGTTCATCTTTGCACACAAGAATTATATTTCAGTGAAGATCATACTACCTTATTAGTATTGAGAGTATTGATAAGTAGATAGATACAGAAAAGCACAAGCAGGTATATCCTACATCAGTAAATTAAAACAAACAAACAAACAAACAAACCCAAATGAAAACACCAAACCAAAACAAAAGCCACAACATTTGAAGACAGCTTTTCAGGTAGATATCTGGAGACAGGTACCTAACTCTTATCTCTCTTAGCTGTCCTAAATATTTTAAAACATGCTTTTAGGTATACAGAAAACACCAGTCACACTAGGTAATATCCTTGTATCTTTATCAAGTGCATCACTATCTAAACCCTATTCTTCAGTAAGTAGCATGGATATAAACTTAAATTTATCAACAGAATAGCTTTTTTGAGTCAATGTACTATGAGATTAGTTTCTCTAGGAGATTAATGATTCTCCTGGTGAGATATGAACATAAACTATCCTAAACCGGTTCCAGACACAACTTTTGTTGTTGGAGTCAAGTTATTGATGAAGGAAATACTTCACTTCTCTATTGAGGAGTTTAGTCTGAAATGTGAATTCAGATGAGGAATCATGGCATTTTTCTCCAGTGTGTTCTTTCAGTGGAAAACTACTTTTTCTGCATATGAAAGGATATAACAGCTTGTTTTCTAGCTTCAACTCCCACTGCTTTGATTTTCAAAAGCATGGCAGTTTTTAAATGAATATGCAGTTGCATTGTGTACCCTTGTATCCACAAAGACCATTAATTTTCCCTTTGGAAGTACTCTCAATCTGTGTCATCACATGTGGTGTTTTAGGACATGGTGAACTCATTCCTCATGGGTTCTGGTCAGTGGGATCAGGCCAGAGCCTCTCAACTCCTGCTATACTGAACGCTGGTCATTACCAAGTTCATACTGGCTTCTCTGCCTTCTGTTGATTGATGTTGATTAAGGAAGAAAATTTATTTTTTTCAAACTAATTGAATGAATTCACATTTTCACGTCCATACAACCAGTGATTAGGGACTGGAAGACCATGACATAAATATCCAGTTTTGTAAGATGTATCCTTTAACAAACACTGTGTTGGGAGTTTTGAAGTTTAGTCAATATCGGTAGCCCAAAGGCAAATAAGCTTCAGAAGTCTTTCAGAGTTAAGCTGCACTGATAAACCTTAGGCTACAAATTATCTGGTGTAAACGAGTGGAGTCCTAGCAATTTGCAAAGGAAGAACAGCTTGGTCCAGGGAGGATTGAGTCAAAAGTACTTTTTCTTCTGCAGGTGATAATAAGCATGTGTAAGAGTAGCTGTAGTGATGGTACACTCCACAGTTCATAGCTCTTGACCGCTTTCTGAAGCGAATTTCTGTCTTGACAGTCAGCTAGAGTGGCTGTGTACGATGCCAAAAATGTCTGCAACAGAAAGTAGTCTCTGCATTTGTAGCCATGCTTGCAAGCAGAGCTGGCTCTGAGGGCAGTGCTGGGCATGGCCAAATGGAAGCCTTGCAGAATTACCTGGGGAGAGCCACAATTGGCAATCTTTTACAGCTCCCTGCTGTGCTTCCTGTGCATCGTGCTTGTTTACTTTTCCTGAAGGACTTTATATTCGGAACAAGGTAACAGCCTGGTCTTAGCTGGAACCTTCAAGTATTTCTTCTTACCAAGGATGAGATTTTGGCCTTGGTCTCTTAATTTGGAATTCAATAAGCATACCAAAAAAGCATCAGGGCTTAGGGAAAATAAACATTTCAACAATAAACTCTTAAGAAGATATGAGCAGAGGAAAAAATTGAAAACATTGGTTCCAAACAGAGTTTGTCTTTGTAACATTCACAAATACATTTATTTCCCCCTGATAGTATCACCATAATTTTAAAATCTCTTATAAATAGCAAAATAAACCCTAAAACCTTAAAGTTTGCTTTACTCTATCTACATATTTTTAACCCTCTAATTTTGATACAGAAGTAAAAAAAAAAAAAGAGAGAGAGTTGTCTGACAGGCATTATTAGAGTTAGCAATACAGGGTTGGCGATGGCTAATTACATGCTGGAAGAGGTGAGAAAGGTGGTCTGGAGACAATTTACTTCTCTATTTTTTTTTTAATTGTTGTTGTTCTTGTTTTATTTAGTTTTGTTTTACCTTTTTTTTTTTTTTTTTTTACCAGATAAAGTGCTTTGAGGGCTAATAAGCCTTTTATATCTGCCATTTCTCAATTGAAGGGCTTCCTTATCTCTACTCTGTGACAGCAGGCTGTATTGCCTGCATCACTCAGCATCTCATTTTTGTTATTTTTCACCTACTTTTTGAAACAGAAGAAAGACAAAGCCACATAAAATCAACTTGTTTGCAGCACGTGTGTGTGACACAGTGCCTTAAAAGGACATATTCTATTGAATCATAGCATGTTATGCCTCTGTTGCCTTTTTGTTCCTATTGCCTTCCTTCCTTTTGTACTGAGGAATGAGGTTGTAACTGACATCAGTATGGTTTCTTCATCTGTGGAGAAGAAGTCATGCTGAAATAACCTCACAATCTACAAAGCAGGTGGGTTTGAAGAACTCATAGAAAAACAGAAAAACTACTTTTTTTTTTTTCTTTCTCAGCGTACTTTTCAAAGTTCTGTCTCAAAGCCAACTTTCTTAAAATACTCTCTCTGATAGTACAAGCCAATCATAAGCTTTGGTGAAATGAGGTGAGTTTTTGCTTCTAGAGTTGCTTAATGCATCCAGGTTTTACTGATTAACTTGGGCTATTCCTCCACATCTAATGAATTTATGTCTCTGCGTGCCTTCTAGTGAGATGGCTATGAGCACTCTCCTTATTGATTTCCAAGACCTATTATCAACCTGAGCCCATTCACAAGTATTTTGTTTGGTGAGTATAATTTTTGTTCTGGTTTTGTTCCTCTGTACTTGATATCTCATGGTAGAGTGCCTTCTAAAACAGCTCCAAATTTATTTTCCTTCAAAAATATTTAATTGAAAAGCCTGATAAATTAAGGATATTCTGGCACACTTTGTTGTATCCTGCTCTCACAGCAACAGCAGCACTATTTGGTGAATGTATGATTAGGTCCTAATGGAGCAGTACAAAACTCACTGAAATAATTTGTGATAGTGAAAATACAACCAAAAAAAATTGTTTTGAAGGACAACACTCTTTTGCTACAATACATTAACACATATCTTGAGCTAATTAGAATAAAATAGATCAACTATTATGAAATAAACATCTATTCATCTAAGCTATCAATTGTCACTGCATAGAAGTACTCGTAGATAATAAAATTATTACATCAATACAGATAATTTAGTTTCACATTATAGAAACAAATAATTACTACTCAGTATTGTCAAAAGAGTAAAGCTTCATGCTTTTAAAAGATAGCAGCTCTGCCTCAACATTCATTCATGATAAATGAGCCTCATTTCAGCTTTTGTTGAGTGCAGGAGACCTTTATCCTGTGATGTTGTTCTATTCCACTGTCATTATTTCTTAATTATCTCTGTCATCACTAGTTTGGAGCTTGGTATATGTTACTGGCCAAATTTGGCTTTGGCTTAAGTGGGTACCATGTCATCTACTAGCAAAAGAAATTATGTTCTTGTCAGAACTTTGCTTAATTCTCAGCTCTTAACTAGTGGCTCATGATTCACTTTCCATGTCCACAACAGATGCTGGAAAATAAATTCAGAAAACTAATTTTTAGACTGAGAAGATGCCATTCCCACATCACACATCTGTGGATGACTCTCACATTGCTGTCCTTGCCACCTGCCCCACATTCTGCTGGGGGGAAAAGCAGAGCTGCCTAACAGTGTGTTTGTCCTGTCCTGCAAACCAGGCTTGCTATTTGCACAGTGAGATATGTTCTTTGAGGGTCTGATGGTGGCAGAAGGAATGCAGCACCTCTTGACCATCCTCAACCCAAAGCAGTCCTCTTAGGTAACTGAGAACTAGTCCGATTCTCCCTGCTGTGCTTAAGTCCTTTGCACTTTAAAAGCTGCTGCACAATACCTTGGCTGGACCATGGGACCACAGTAAGGTGCCCAGTCCTAAAGTGATATCTCAGGTGCTGATTCTGAGAGAGCCTGTTTTTCACCTAGGTCATGGTAAACTAATTATGCTGGGTTTAGAATGATGTTTCCTATTATCTAGTAATATGCAATTTTTTTATTTTTTTTTTCAGTGAAAGAAAGGAACTAATCTCTGGTAATTCTAATTGACACAGCTTCAGTTTTGCATAATCAGTTATTTCAGGGATTTCTTCCTAGCCATGAATCACTGCTCTCCCTTTTGTTTACAGTCAGGGGAATAAGAAAAAACAATGTTCAGACAGTGTGTCAACACCATGCAGAGAACTGTTTATGGGGTCTTTCACTGGCAGAGTGTGGTTGCTACTGACTGAAGTCTTTGGAAGGGGTAGGGGCTGGCAGTGCACATTGTTTCCTGGAAGGGATGGGAAGGGATCACATTGGGCCAAGGCATCAGTTTTTTCAGTACTGACTGAAAAAATGGGCAAGCCTGGAGCCCTGGTGTGCTGCCAATGTTTGCAGTCAGCCTGAGGGGAGTGAGATTTCCTGGTGGAAAACCACAATAATTGTGGTTTGGCAAATGGCATAAATAAATGCTAGGATTGTTGATTTGTTCCACCCCATCCCAAAGTCTGGTTATCCATCTTGAATTAATACCACAAATACAATATTTACAAATTTCTTGATTTAGTGTGTGAGCACTGAAGAAATTGACAGCATCAGAACCTGCCTAAAGGTCACAGCTATTGATAATTGTGAAGGCTATATGAGGGCTAGTTTATTTTAAGTACATTTTCTTTTAATGCTTATGGAAAGAAAATGTTTTTTTCAGCTGTTTTGAACATGTTGTCATATTGGCCCACCACATAAGTAGGAGTCCTGTGATGTATATGCAGATGTCAGAATGGATAAGGTTGTATGACAGTACACCCACAGAAACAATTCAAGCATGTTAAAAATCATATTTCAAATGCGGCTCAATCATGAATAATCTTATCAAGATTTCATATTGGGGTTTCTAACTTGTCATTCAATCATCGCATATATATATGAACAGTAGTTAAATAAATGAATCCTGGGGAGGCACAAAGTTAAAGGAGAGGAAGCGGTGTCACATCCTTGTTAGTACATCTGAGTCCAAAACGTGGTTCACTAACTTTCACAGGCAGCTTCCATTGATATCTGATCTCTGTATTCTTACAGGAAGGTGTCATTGTATTTACTTAAGAAAACAACAAAGCCAACCTATTTGAGAAGGAAGCTCATAGAGTCGTAGAAGATTCTTTACTATTTCAAAGTCTTTTAAGAAAATCTATACCTGCAAAATGGCACTCCTACATTTTGTTTTTTCAGAATTAGTTGTCACTAGTACTTTTTCTCTTAAAAATGTTTTTCTCAAATGGTTTGCAATGCGTGTAGTCAAAGACAATAGATATAATAATAAAATAATATAATGATACCTTTAATCAACTGGAGTACTGTAATACAGCATCTCCCTTTCACTGTAAAATTCAGAAATCAAGACACAGTTTTAGGGTGGAATCACTGCCAAATAACTGTAGGCATGGAGCATTTCATATTCCTTTCATAACAGTGAATGATGTGCTTAGGAACAGAACTCTTAGAAGATGAACTTTAAAAATGCAGGTTT
This sequence comes from Xenops minutus, assembly GCA_035221455.1. Classification (NCBI taxonomy): domain Eukaryota; kingdom Metazoa; phylum Chordata; class Aves; order Passeriformes; family Furnariidae; genus Xenops; species Xenops minutus. Next base: position 60,973,308 of record JAWWEE010000040.1, on the reverse strand, counting down.
TAAAGAAAAAGCAAAAAACCCTAAACCTAAAAGCAAACTTCTTTTTAAACTTAAAAGCTTTTGCATAAATTCTGAGTCAAGCACTGTGGACAGTAATTTCCTCTGCCCTAAAAAAGATAAAAATATCATCACACTCTTCTTTGTATCTAGTTGTCATTTGATTTAAAGGAAAGAAGCTCACAAAAAACATCTAGGTCTAGTTGTGAGACTGGCACTATATTAGGGTTTTGATGAAGTTTTGATGTTTTGCTCTATTTCAGAGCAGCCTAAAAGCTTTTTTAAAATACATTAATAGATTGTGACTCCACTGTGCCTGTCCATCAGCTAAAAATCAGCTAGAAATCACAGCTCACAAGTGCTGAGGACCTTAGCTTATAAAAAAAGACTGCAGAGGAATTTATGGGTAGGATTTGTCTTACCTACATTTTTCTATCTACGGTGCACATTCACATATCTCATCTGTCATCTGTTTATAGCTCATGGACAGAAGTGAATGCTGTACTGTGTATTATCTGAGCTCTCTTACTTAGTTATCTTAAGATGAGATATATTTGTCCTTTAGCATAACTATTCTCCTATTGACTGCGAAGGGATGACCGGCTTAAACAAGCAAATGAACCCCAGTGCAGGACAATAAATCTAATTCTGAGATTTAGAATTGCACTCTTCTAAGATAATGGCATTCATAGAAAGCATCAAGATGATGTAATATGCCATGAAACTATAGAACCAAGAGGTTCTGGAGAAAGGGATTCCCCTTTCATTATTTTTCCAGTTCTTCACGCAGTCTGACCTCATGATAGTTCTTGGATTTTTTCCCTGATGAGCATGGTGGCAGCCACAGGCCAAAATAGTCCTGAGCCCACTTGTACAACCCTCTCCTCTAGCCACTCATTCCCCAGGGATCTGGAACACTTCCACTGTCTGCTTGCATACAGTGACTGCTTTGCAGCCTGCTACAGAGAGGCAGGATAGCTGCTTGGTGGCAGGGAAGGAAATGGGGTGGGAATGGGACTGATTTGGGTAGGAGAACTAAAATTTGAGTTTTCTCTGCCTAGCTTCCCTTCCTCTGGAGCAACCATGTCTCAGTTTTGGGGGACTGTGACACAGAGGCTCAATTGTGGGTCATGAGATTCTTATAGCAACTAGATTATGAAGTACTGATATGGTATTTGCATACTGTCCATCCTCATCAGTAATCAGATATTTGCCTTTTTAAATTGCATGAGTGATCTAATGTGAGAGGAATCATGCTCAGATCTGTCTTACAGGAGCAGGGTTTGGTCTCTTACAAATCATGATTAAGACCACATACTTTCTCCCTGGTAAAGACTAGCCGTCCATGTGATGAACAGTTGATTCATGCAGGTCTCATGAGCTTAACACTAAAAAAGTAATAAATTTTCTGCACAGGTCCAGGCCTATGTGGGCAGCACATGTTAAAATTGACAGTTCTGAGATCTGTGTAGAGCCCACTGTTTATGTAATGGGTTTGCAATCACAGCTTTTTGTCACTTAAGGGAACTATCTTCTTTGGGATTCTGTTCTTTTCCCTAAACCCCACATATTTTAAGTGTGTTGGAGCAGTTAGGAAGAATCAGAAATTCCTTGGTTTACTAAGCTACCTGAATGACAACAGAGTTTAGACTGAAGATGAGAATCTGACCCACAAAGCACATGGACTCATTGATACAGCTGATCCTGCTACGTGGCTATGTGGAATTACTTATAATGAATATATGTGTGTCCTCTATGAAGTGGTAAATCTATTCAAAGAATGAACTGCAATAGGCTGGACTGGAACAACCTTAATAAAAGAATAACATGTGCATCTGCCCTCTTGAAAATGCACTTGTATGTGTTTTATATGCATTGTCGATGAGGAACAAACTCAAAGAGTAATTATATTTGTAGCAATTGTAGCACATCATAAAGAATATAACATTCTATGATTTCTAAATATGAAGGTATTCTGAGCTCATTAGAGAGGACAGGGAGACTGGGAGCTAGTGAACGAATCATTTCATATCAGTATTTTTTATGGAGGTGATGGTGAAACTCATGAACAAAAAGTATTTTTCATGGAAAAATCAGAATGCAGATGTGATGGAGACTAACATTTAAGAGATCAGTTATAAAACATGTAGAAAAGACTTGCAGTGCACAATATTTATCTGATATTTGGTGAAAATTCTAATGAAAATAAAGTGTAAGATAGAGGAAAGACTGGTATAATATGAGTTTTAGTCAGCTACCTGAGTGGTGAGAATTAGCAACAAGTTCTTCAGAGAAACTAAGGAAAAATATTGGAAGAGGTGAAATCAAAGAAAATATAGGCAAACTGGGGAAATAAAAAGTAAATGAATGTATCAAGTTATGCCTACTCTGACTAGCAAAAAATGCCAAAAATAAGCAGCAATCTTGGTTTAAAAGGTAAGAGAGGAAAGAAAGCAGAAAGAAGGCTGGAGCAGGGGACTGAGATTTGCACCAGTATATTAGTGAACAGTGTCTTGTGTAAAGAGAGGATTAGTGAAGATGGGCAATAATGTTCAGAGGCACAAAGGTTTGATTCAAGAGCACTATGATGGAGAGAGCTCGGGGTCACATTCTATTGGCAGGAGATCTCTAGCTCATACATTTTAGTTGGCAGTACGAGGCAGAAATCACTCTTACCCACACTTAGTAAAGAGTAGGCTGAGGAAGCATCGTAATTTGCTGGGTTTATTAACCAGCAAATTATGTAAAATTATGGTTTGTTTGTTTGTTGGGGTTTTTTTCGTTTTGTTTTGTTTTGTTTTTTTCTTTTTCTCAACCACAAACCTGTGTGTGCTTTTAATAGGAGTAATGTCAGACCATGTCAGAGATGACTTTGTTCCCTTGAAACACAGACTGGAAATGCACATCTATAGTGTAGCAGTAAAACACTGTATGCCTACAGTTTATGAGAATTTTTTTTATCATTGATTAAAATACTACTTTCAAATATGCTTTAAAAATATATTCTTTTTTTTTTTTGTAGTTTTAAAAATATATGCAATTGTGCTTTAAAAAACCATAATAATACATCACTTTAAATTATGAACTTCGTTTAATCTCTATTGAGTAAGACCATAATGGTTCCTAGCTGACAGGGAGCTTGTTGAACAGTAAGAATTCAATTAGTGTTCAGGATTAACATTTAATTTTAACTGTTGGAGAGAGAGGTATATCTATATTTTTATGTATATATGTATAACATTCATATATACATCTATGATAGATTGCTACATTTCCGAATTTCAATCACCCGCTGCTTTTGCTTCCTCTAATTTATTCTTGTCCTACAGTAACAGAACAGTCCTGAAGTTGTCTGTGTAACTGATTAATATTATACAATACCTACTTAGGACCAACTCGAATCCACTTGAACTAAGGAGCAGATTCTTACTGAGTTCCAGGGATTTGGGTGCAAGAGATGTCTGTTACTCAACAAATGCGCTGGATTTCTGCTGTTATATAATCTTAGATAAAAATAAAAAATATTTTCAGGGAGTTGGAAGCAGAAGGAACTAATGCACCGTATTTTAATGTATGTATAAACACATACACATAACACACTTATCTTTGAAGTAGTAAATTTCTTCTAAAGCCTTTCATATATCAATACGTTTGTCTTTTAAGAATACAACACTTTAATGTTTTTTGTAAGCATTACATCTTTGGGTACTAAATAATTAATCACTTCATCTTACTTTTCAGTAGAGGGCACTCAGAACAAATCATAGATCAAAATAACATATAAAAGATACTAAACATAATGCAAGATAGTCATTAAAAACTCCCCCATGTCTTAAACAAGACTACTATATTTACATCTGTTTCATATGGTAAGCAACTGTATGAAAAGATAAAACTTTTTGAAACTTGAGCTGCCTCTTGTGCACATTCTTATGTATTTCACAGTGTGATATAAGCAAGCTATTAAACTAGGAGAAAAAGTGGTTTGGTCCTTTTAATGGATTAACTAGCCAGGGTCTAATAAAAAATTTAACAACTTTTTAATGAACTAAGCCTGTCCTCTCTTTCCAGACATAATGAATAGTGTGTACAGGTCTTGGCAATAGACATCATTCCCTTTTTTGGTATAGATAATTTAAAATATGCAAAGTTGAAAACATTCAGGTTTTGTTTCTAGCAGAAATTGATCTGTATGTAAGAAGAAAAGGGTCCTGATTCCTCACTAGTTTTATCTAGCTTTTATACCAGTATAACTCTAATGAATGCAGCTATCAAACCATTATAAAGACAGTAATGCAGAGTAAATCTGGATAAGCAATTTGATTATATTGCATTTCATGAACAAATACTGCAGATTCAAAGGAGCTTTTATAAAAATGTCGATATATTAAATAAAATTCAAGAAAAGAATCACCCCCTTGTCACTTAGAAGACTTTTACAAGGGGTTGTGAAATGTAACAAGTTTAATGGATGAAAACTTTTGATACTGCTCATAAAGTTGTTATATAAGAGCTCCATTTTATTCTATAAATAGAAAGAGAAGCTATATTTCTTTGGGTTTTGTTTTTTGGTGGTTTAGGGTTTTTTTTATACAAGTATCTGAACTTAGAATATGTATCTGTACTTTATAAAATGGATGCTTTCTGAGTTACTATTTACTAACATAAGCCCACAAGCTTTTTATACACAAAAGTGTTCCACGATCACTTAGTTTTTGTTCAGGAAGGTTTTCCATGCTTACATGGAAATGAGTGTCTATCATCTACTATGTCTGGATTAAACCCAGAAAATAGAGGAGGGTGTGTTCATCTGTATCTTCTCTGAAAGAAACATCAATTGCAGACTTCTACCTGTTTCTTCAAATGCTAATTTTATAATTTTTCATATTTTTTTTACAGATTTTTTTATCCTTGCAAAATACCAAAACTGCAAGTGTTTATCTACAAAGGAGGCGCATCAAGACAGTAAATTTTCTTACACTTTTCCCAAAGTGTGATTCAAATTTGATCTGCTGGAGAAGCAGCAAATTCCACCTGCACGCTGACTCTTTACTGAGCATAACTTGTTGAAAACTGGCTATGCTAAGGTTAATTGCTAGCACCCTGCTTTTGAGACCTGGTGACTAGAAGCAGTGACAGCAGCTATGTCACTAATACGGCACAACCCCTGATGTGCTAGTGATAAGTTTCTATTAAACTAGCACTGGTAATCATCTGGAACCAGGCACCAGTTCTTTGAGACTAACCACTGAGTATTAGCAGGAAAATTGCAAACTCATTTTATTTCTGAGTTAAATTGGCACCAGGATGTGAAGATACTTCTATAGAGGTCAAAAGCTAGAAAACTAATCTATCACACTGCTAACTCTAAGGGTTTAGCCAGTCCTGAATCACTGTGTGACATAATTCAAGGCTTTTACTTTTTGAAATATATAACCCTGGTGTTTTGGATATTGACTTAAAAGATCATCCTAGAAGAAAGTTTATTATATTATCTCTCCTCCACGTCAGAAAATTACATACTATGAAATTAAAGTATCACACCATTTCTCATAAAAGGAAGTTAGTCTGTACTCTAGCTTTATTGGGTGAAAAAATCATTATCACAAAATCATTTAAATGTGTTTTATAAAATTATGTGTTATGTTTGAAGACTGTGACCTGAAAAGAAAAACGTATACATGTTTATGCTCTTTGAGCTATCTGTGTATAGTATATTGTGTGTATGTGCAAATATTTTAGACTCCTACAATAATACTTAGGACTATTTCAGAGATATAAATACTAAATAGAAACATTGAGTAATTTTTATTGCATGTTGCTCAGAAGTATCTTACAGTATAAATACTGACAACAAGCAATGCACGTGTAAGGTACACCTACAGCCCTGGTTTTGTTTCAGATCAGGTGTGCAGTTCCAATTCTTCCCTTTTTCTGTGCTTTGGTTTGCAGCTTGGGGTGGTCTCAGAGTTATGGTTGAAATCCTTTCTAAAGAAAAGAACCTGGAAGAAGAGATCCAGGTGTGTGCTTAACATCCTCCCTCCACTATTTACTCATTGGTTGTTCATTCACTCATCTCGGGGACAGCTCGAAGCTTCTTAAAATGTGATGTTGGTATTGGGCTCTCAGGACCAATGGTTTCACCCTGTGTGAGCTTTCTTTTGTATTATTCTGTATTACTTGTAACACAGGCCGTGCCACCCACCACCCCCCCCCCCCCAATCTATACACTTCGGACATCTTACAAATGCTCGTTAGTATTTTTTGCTCCATAAACCATGCAGAGGCCGTTTATCACAAGCATTCCACATCTGAAATTTCTGCTGTGTTAGTTGATTTAAAATGTGTATTCAGATCGGATGGTAAGCTTCATATCCTCATGATCAGCGGAGGATGGGAAGGGAATGTTTAGCCATCAGCTTTCTGGAGGTGATTCAGGCTCATTAAACCACTGAGATTGAAACAAGTAAATAAGTAAAAGTGTAATCCAGCATCACTCCTTTGACAACAACCCTACAGGTACAGTGCCAGAAAACAAATGGAATCAATCATTAATTACAAGTTTTGTTGGTCTTAATGGAATCTGGAAACAATGTAAGGTGCACAGGGCATTCAAGTGCTGATGAATGTCAAGATAATGGAACATATTTATCTTTCAGACATATCTACTGCACATTAACTCTGATTTGTCTTTAGATAATACAAAGAGGACAGTTTCAGGGACTACAGGACATGCTCAACTCACATAAATCAATAGACTGCCAATTGAGCTATTGGAGCATTTAGATAAAGAGCAGATCTACTCCTGTATTATCTGTGCCTCCTTAAGAGTAAAGTTTTGCCAAGAAAGACCTGAAGCTACAACTTTCTCAAAACCCACAAAGTGCATATAAATCAGTTGAGCAGGACAATGAGGTTAGAATCACTCAAAGTGTTCACAGACCAGGAGGCTGTTCTGAAGGAAGATCTTGCAGGCTGTATTGATGTGCATTTTGTGACTTGGTACAGATTAATATCGCTGTGTTTATCTCATAAAGCCACAAACGATTTTCAGTCCTGGCTGTGTTAAAAAAAAATTCAACTGTCACTTTTCTTGTACAAAACCATTTGAAATGGTAATGGAAAGAATTGCTCCAATTAGTGGTCTCTTGGATCAAAAGGTGAGGCAAGATGAAGATACATACAAATTACTAATTGCTGGTATGCTGAAGAGTCTTGTAAATAACATTTTTAAAGACAGAACCAGAGCATCATAGATTCATTTGTAGACTGACATGTTCATCATGATTTGTAATAGCTTCAAATACACTTCCTTTTAACACATAATTGATTTTTCCCCCTCAGAAATTGCTATATCACTCTCACCTAAAGTAATTACAGAATGGAACAAGTATTATAGAATCATACAATCATAGAATGATCTGGGCTGGAAGGGACCTTTAAAGGCCACCTAATCCAAGCCCCCTGCAATGAGCAGGGACATCTTCAACTAGATCAGGTTGCTCAGGGCAACCTGTCCAACCTAACCTTTCATATTAAGGATTCGTTTATTCACATCCTCACTCTCTTACATATGCTGGTGGAATAATGCTCACCCATTTGTTGGATTTTACATTTCTAGGGGAAGCAATGCCTTTTCAGCATTATATGTTCTCAAGAGAGAAAAAATTAGAGTTGGAAAGAAAGAGTACTTGTTTAATCCTTTACAATGACGTCCTCCTTACAATCACTTGGAAAAACATAAGTTTAAGCCAGGAGTGTTAAGGTATTGTGTTGTGCAAGAATCCTCATGTTATTCTCCTATTACTTTAGTACTTGACTGAAAATATCTTGGTTACATCAACCCTTGAAGAAAACACGGAGATGCTATCAGACATACCTTCTATTCTCGTGTAAATGGAGGGATTAGAGATAATCCCTTCTGTGATTTAGCATAATTCATTCAGGGTTTCAAATTGAATTTCCACCTGAGCTGGGCTACAGGAAAAGAAGGAATGATGTATGGGGGCCAATGGAATGGTAAACTTAGATGCCTGATGCACACATGTATGTATAAATACGGATGAATTCGTTCAGTAATAGCAAGTGTTGTAGATTGGTTTCTGTTTATTTCATCTAGACAACTCCATGATTTTATGTAGAAACGAAATTTTGAAATGAATATGAAACTTTGGTTGTTAGCCAGGTTCTATGTCACTGTGGAATCCACATCTATTAATTCAGAAGATGTTTATGAATGCATTTTCATTTTAGAAAAAAAACCAAAACAAAACACAAAATCAAACACTTTAAAAGTCACTTTAAATCAATGCAATTGCCTAAAAAGAAACTGTTTTTTGCTTGCACCTTAATTGAGGACAATATTGCTTAAAGCCTCCATAACTAAATAAAGGCTGGAGTGCTTCTGCTATTTGTTTAAGAAGGAATAATGATGCCAATTTCTTCTTGCAGAACTTCTTTAAAATTGCTCTTTAGCAATTTATTGTTTAGAAAGCTAAAGAGAAGTTTTATGAATCTAAATTATTATCCCAGACAACTGCTGCTCCTAACTTAATTTTTCTCCACGTATTATCATTAGTTTCATCTCCCTTTGTCAGGGAAAGAAAATGCATTTTCTAACTTTATAGCTGCTTAAGCTGACTATTTAAATCTTTGTTCTGTGGTTTTCAGCTACAACTATAGGGAATGCTGCTTTTGATTGCTGAGAGGGAAAGTAATAAATAATTTCCTGTTATTTTTACTTTCCTCATTGTCTAAGTTAGTTTAAAAACTGTTATGTGTTGACTCTGGCTAATGGTAACCAACAAGGTCCATGCTGATGCCAGACTGCCTATCAACCTCCTCCTGGCTTGCTGCTGACAGCTGTTTCCAAAGGCTGGATGGGGGGACTGATACCCTAAATCATGTGCGTACATTGCATGATTTTCTGAGCTGGAGTGTGGAATGCTGCTACATTATTTTTTGCCTTTTTCCTTTCCTTTATAAATATGGCTCCACTTAGCACTTAAAATGTCAATCTGCCTTTTTGGGCATTTAAAGTAATGCTTAGGACTCCTTACCTTGCATTCTTCAAAAGTTAGTGTTTTCTTCAGTGTCACTGAATGGGATAGGAAGGCTGGCAATGTTGATATGCTCAATATCAGAGGGAAATAATTGTTTGTGCTACGTCTTTTTTCCTGTCTTATAGATGTTTTCTACCTGCTTTGAACTCTGGCATTATGATAACAAAAGAATTTCTCCACAGACAAAAGGAAATTTTGCAATGTTACTGTGAAAAACCTGTTTAAATAACTTGTGTTCAGGTGTCACATAAATTTCTGGCGAGGACAAATAAGTCTAGACTGGTTTATATATAAACAAAAAGCTGTAAGTATGAAAAAATGGGAACAGCAGAAGACAAGGAAAACTGGTAGGAATTTCTTACTACAGATGTTCATTTTTGTAACAGGAATCAAAAGTTAAAGGGAGATGCAAAACATGTGCAAGCTACAGAGGAAAAGAAAGCTTTAAAAAGGGTGTGAACTTTTATATTATAGGATTTGACCAAATTCTAGCATAAATTAGGAAGAATAGTGGCTTTCTTGCGTCCCTTCTAGGGAGGCATCTGCTGTTGAAAAGACAGGCTATTGGGTTAGACAGACCTCAAAACTACCCTGGGGGCAAGTCTTACATTGTTAAGAATGTTCTTGAAATAAACAGATTAGGATGAAAAAAACAGCTCCCTGCCCACCCCTCCCAAAGGGAAAAAAAAAAAACAAACAAAAAACTCAAAACAAACAAAAACAACAAAAACATCCCAAACAAAACCACCACCAAAAAACCCAACAAATGCCGAACTGTGCAAAGAAATCAGATGTGGGAAAAATTATCATTTTGCATTGATTTTTTTTTTTTATGTTAGTCTGAGAGATTGGTAACTTCAGCTTGATATACAAAGCCCCAAAGGAATCTGGACTTGCTGGACATTTTGATCCTTGAAGTCACTGTCTAGAAAAAACACTAATAAATACATATAGGGACCAACAAGAAAACAGAACAATCTTCCAGCTTTCATATCTTGCTTTTCAGAATTTGTTCTTTGTTGTTGTCTCATAGTTCTCCATGGTGTCTCAGTCCTGGGGTTTGGCCTGAGGCTCTTTTTGAGGAAGTCTAACCCAATCTCTTGCCATAGTCGTTTTTGAGCAAAGGCAAACTTAAATTCCATGTGTCTGTATTTCAACAACAGTTATTGACATGAGGAAACGAAATGTACCTGGGTGGCTGTGTCCATGTTCTGATCACTAAAGATCTTTTTTAAAAGAAAGGTACTAAGAAAGGAAGGATTGGTTTGTGATTAAATTCTAAGAGTGGGACAGTGGATCTAGAATTAATCCATGGTTCTGCAATACATTTCCTCCATAGACTTGGAAAAACTGTTATGGTTTTTGAGCTGTCTATATGTCAAAAGCCATACACAAACGCACACAAGGCTTGGAAGAGGAAATTGTTTCTTTTCCACCTATTCTTTTATCCATCTTTCATCAATAGCCTGAGTCGGGACCTGTCCCTTTCAAGTATCTGCTCAGTACGAGCAAAGCAGCCCCTGGGATTACTCAGTTCTTCTGCTTCATACCTGGAAACATTGTAAACTCCAAATATTAAAAAATAAAATAAAATAGTACAAAATAAAGTAAAATAGGAGTGAATCAGGGAGAAAAAAATACAGAATAAGGTTAAGAACTCATTTGCTTATTAGTCTGGCCTTGAAAAGAAATAACAAATGGGAGGATGAAAGAAGTCAAAGGGAATCTCAACCTTATTATCCTGTAAACAACCTGTGAAAACACGGCTCAGTTTTCACGGTATTTCCTCTTGCTCTCAGCTGTCTAGGGCAAGGCCTCTTGTGGGAGAACTTGGCTGGATTTTGCTGTACCGGTTTGCTGCATGGAACATTCCATCTCTTGACAATGTAGTTTATCGACTTTGCATGTTTATCCAAATAAATCTGAAACAAAATAAAAACCCAGTCTTTGTTAATACTCTTTTTTTTCTACTGTTTTTGCTGGAAAGAGAAAGTAATTATATGAGTCAAGTGTGGATTTGTGGGCAACTTGATTCCATCCAGGACACAGCAAGAAGATTTGAAGCCAGAAACTGCTCCCAGCAGCCAGCTGGTGCAGATACACCTACAAAACACTGCTGCTGCTGCTATGACTGTAACAACCTTGACCTGTGGTAGTCCTGGGCCACTGTCTCAGTGACCAGCATGGACTCATCTGCTTTTGATTGGCAGGACCTCTGCTACTGCCACTTGAGCACTGCTAAACCAAGACACCTCTTCTTGAAGTAAGGTCAGATTATTCTATAAACATTGCAAGGCAAAATACTGAAGAAACCTATATAGAAGTGAGTAGTAGATAATATATATACAAAATATTGATTAAAATATTTATTTATGCAGGTAAAACATGGGCGTACTTTATATATGCATAGACACAATTAAACTTTATATACAAACACATCTACCTATCTGCTTGTCTGAGTAAAAGTAAACATCTAAACAGGAAACAACTTTCTAATTTCTGCATGTTTTTTAACCAGGATTCAGAAATTAAAAAACTTAACTTATATAAGTTATGCATTCAGCTCTAAAGAAATGATAAAAATTTGATATAACTCTCAGCATCAACCTCAGTCCATTAGAGGTTTCTCCTCTTGTATTTATGATACAACATCACCAAATATGTAAATTGACGGTGCTGAGAACTGACTAATTTGAAATAAAGTTTCTGACATAGTAGTTCTGATAGAGCTTGGAAGTTCTGAAATAAAACTCCCCTGAATGCTCCATGAACAAAGACAGAATTAAGGAGTACAAGCTGGCTTTAGATCTTATACAAGGATAATTGCTGAAATACTTTGAAGTAAGAAAAAACCACATATTTATTTTAGTACAACACACAGTACTGTTGCCTATGCAGTTCATTTTTGAGAATGATTGTAGATGGGTCATGACACAGTTTCTGTTGTTTATATTCTGCAAAAATAAAGCAAAGGCAGGAATCTATATTAATATAAAGCAAACAAATAATAAATTGATGAATTTTCCAGTTGAATTTCACATGAGAATTAGTAAATTGGAGCATCTTCTTTATATTTTAGGTTTTACGCACACATAGACATTGAACACTTCTGGATCCTTCTCCTTATTACTAGTAAATTACTTTTTTATCAGTTTGCTGCTTCTTTTCTCCCAACTACTCCAAGGAAACCCTCTGCTTTTCTCTCTGCAGAAAATCTAAACAGGGTCATTCAGTGATGCCTATTCCTACACTTTTCTGTTACTAGCTAGCAATACAGAGTCTAATTGTATATATATAAAGCAGAGACACATCTTATGTGGCAGTACTTCAGTGTCAGGGAATTTTGTGCCTACAGGTTGTCTGTGGATAGTCAGGAAGATTGAAAGGAAAAATAGAGGACTGGTGGCAAGGAGAATGACGGCTATAACTTTTCCTTTAAAACAGCCAGATCTTCTCTACTGGGTCTCCTCAGGGAGGAATCAATCTCCCTCTTCTCTCAAATATACTACCACGATGTTAGTAAGAATTACAGTCAATGAAGAGGAAAAAGTTCATTAGGGATGGGCCCAAATACTCAGAAATGCTTTTGAGGCCAGGCAAAAGTTTAGTCCACATGTGTGGGAAAAAGCAGGAGCGAGTAAACAGTGCATGCAGCCTCCATGTCTGGCTTGAACAAACAAGGTGCTCTTTTAGGAGGCCATCTGTCACAGCCATTTTCCTGCTGTTTCCTCTATTCTGACTCAAAGAAGACCTTAACTATGTTAGTTGGCATTTCTGTCTGCTTTTGCAGCCTGGGCACTGCCAAGTGCCTCAGGTCTTCCCGCCAACTGCACATTATCCCAGGCTGGTTACAGTGTTCCTCGCCTGTGATTTTTGTTTAAACCACCTCCACTGCATACCACAGAGAAAACAGCTGTGCAGGGAACACGTGACTGGCTGGGAAATGTTTCTGGGAAACCACCAGGCTCAATATAGGGACTGGAGGGAGAAGCTCTTAAAAACAATGCTGATATTTTGATTATAACCTAGGGATTTGCAGAGAGAGGTAGAGAAAATTACTCCTACTCACCTGTAATTGAAAATATAAATAGTAATTAGCCGGTGTTGATTTCCCAAAGGTGTTTGGCTACCTGTGGCACTGCATGTGGCTGATTCAGCTCCAGAGAGGCAGGCTACGGCTGCAGGCAGCCTACAATGCAGCTCATCAGAGACAAACAGGGGAAATTTCAGTCTTCAGTGAGTTTGCAAATGTTACTAGTCGTATTTATTCAGAAAGCTGGTTTTAAGGGTCCTTCATGAGAATGTGCATCTGGTGTCTCAGACTGATCACAGTAAGCTGTCTCCAGCAATGAGCAGGGGTAGGTGCTGGAGAGTTCCCTCTCCCAAGCACTGGCCCTGGCAGTGTGCTCCAGAGACCTGGCACAGCTAGTACTGCTTGGTATTCAGGCATGAAGACAGGATAGCCACTGTCAGCTATGCTCACTGATACTGAGTGTCCCAGTTTTGGATTACTGTCAGATCCCTATTTGCTTGTGAATGTTCAGGGAGAAACTCTGAAGACTTTTGGCTTCAGTTCTTAGCTAGAAGGGTGTATGTCTTTTAGTCAAATAAGAAGGGAATTTGAAAGATTATAGTAATTTCAGCATTATTAGGAAGATTGCAATTTCTGAAGAATTCAACTAGCCAATGTTCTACACCTGGTGTTGTTTCCAGAAGAAACAAATTGCTATTGTTGATATCTAAGGCCTCCAGCTCGCTAAATGCTGGTGCCATGAATCTGCAGTCGGCAGTTGGGACTAATAGAACCATGGTTAGCTAATTCAGAAGGAAAGAGCAGACCATGTCAGGCTGTCCGCTGTCGTAACTTCAGCACATTTCAGGCTCTATTCTTTTCAGGATTCTATTGATGTAACTGAAGAATTTGGCATGGGGACGGAGTTGGGAAAAAGGGAAGTGGCAGGTGCTGGGGTATGATGGATTCTGGGCTCTGCTTGCATGGGTCCATTCCCTGGACAGAACATAGCTGTCCCCAGACATATTTAACCTTTCAGGCTGTGCAGTTATAAAATATGAATAATGCTGGATTAAATTGGGTTAGCAATAAAAAAATTAAACAACTTTGTTGGAGTTGAACACACCAGCACCACACAACCCTCCTCTCTCTCTAGTGTTCAGCAGGTGTTTATTTGAAATCACTTTGTGCCCAAGGTTAAGTTTCCATTTAATGACAATAAAATGTAGAAAATGTGATTCTGGCCACAGGAGATTTGATGAAAAACTTCACTGCAAGAGTTAGAATTTTTTCCCCACTTCAGAGTAGCTAACCTGCAATGCTTATTTTACTTTCAATTCTTCATAGAATACAGTGTGATGGATCATATAAAATCTATTTAAATAGGAGCACAGCAAAAATAATTATTAAAATTGTATGGAATGTTATGCTATGACTGCTACTGACTATATCTTAGCCAAGAGCATATAGAAGTATGCATATCATGGTCCATAAATATTTATCTGGGGGAAAAATCCTGACAGTAGAAGTCTTTAATCTAGCAGATGCACATATCATATTCCTGAAAAATATAGAAGGGGTAATTTTATAGAAGGGGTAATTAATCATCAGAATAATTTGTCCAGGGGATATTTTGGCTTCTTTGTCACTTGGAATTTTGAAATCAAGATTAAAATGCCAGCCTGAAAGATTTGCTCTAATAAACCAAAGTTTATTGGACTTGAAGCCACAATTAATAGACAAATATCTCTGACTGTAATGAACAGTGAGTTTGACTAGAATCCCTCAACAAGTGAATAGACACAGGAATAAACTTACTATTTATTACTATTTAGTAAAATGGTGAAACAGTTGAGATGATGAGGAGGAAATAATAGAGATCCCATCCAGCCTTGACAGAGACGTTACAAAAGTCTTATCTGTTCAGCTGATACTGCTTCTGTCAGCCTGTGGGTTTGAGGACTGTTGTCTTGGCACAGAGAGCTGGGTGGGTCATAGGAGCAATGGAAGCTGTGGGGGAACTGTCTCCAAACAGTCAGGCTGCTGTGGGGTGCTGCATTTGCCCTTGAGAGAGGGGACTGGGGCAGTGCCGGGGAGTGTTAGAGCTGCAGACAGCAACACATGGTCTAGCTGGTTAATGTTAAATGTATGGGAAATCCCCTTGAGGCCAAAATGTGGAGAACCTTATCCCTAAACTGCTCTCCAAAGTAGTTGGATGCTTTGCTGGGATTGGACTCTCAGCAAGCAGCTGGAAGCAGGTTGTTTTCCCTTGACAGCTTTCTAGAGTTACAATGGGAGTTAATTTAATTCTGCACTGGTTTACTGAAGGCAGCCTCCAATAATGTATTGGTTTTAAAGCATTCCCTTTTCAGGTTTGTCTCTCAGGTAACAATTCTTCTAGGCTCCTTAAATAAAATATATCTTCTCTGTAATTCT
The DNA here is from genome assembly GCA_035221455.1 of Xenops minutus. Taxonomy (NCBI): domain Eukaryota; kingdom Metazoa; phylum Chordata; class Aves; order Passeriformes; family Furnariidae; genus Xenops; species Xenops minutus. The sequence goes on along the minus strand of JAWWEE010000040.1, from coordinate 60,957,801 downwards.
TCCCTGTCCCCTAAAAAGAGGTGGGAACAGGTATATGCCTGATGCAATACTTTTTATGCCACAAGTATCGTTACCAAGCAACCATCCCATACAGCTTTGGCAGAACGCAAACTTCAGTGACTAACCCTTCAAACACCTGAACCAAGATCTGCCAGCAGAAAACATCAGAGATCTAGGTAAAGCAATGCTTTTTACAAATCAACAAATGATTAAGGATGATTGCCATACACTAGTATTGTGGTTATCATGCACATTTTCCAAAATGCCACAAATGAGTGATGCTTACTTTCATGTGAAGATTAATTGTATCTATTGGTGAGAAGAGGTAACCTCTCAGGTTATCAGTAATCTAAATGTTTTTAGTATGGTATGTCCAGCACATTCTGTGTGAAATTGGGAAAACATTCACAGCTTCTACCCCCGACTAGAATAAAGGGAGAGATGAGAGATTTGTCAGCTCCAACCAAATGCTCTCCCATCAAGCACAACAGGTAGTAATTTGTGTCATCACAAAGCTAGTGTAAAATTATCTTACCTTACAGCAGCATTACTGGAAGGTCTTTCATTTCATAGCCATTAGAATAAAATTTGCATACTTTACTCATCCTCCAGATTTGTGGCTGTGAGGCTTTTTGGAGTCAATGGAAGTGCAGAAGCAAAGGTGAAGACTCAATAGGTTTAACTCATTGTAAGTCAGTTGTCTACAGTCAGTTGACATCTGCTGGGGACTGGTTGTAGGGTATATTTTTATATGCCCAGTGGATTAAATTAGCAGAAAACAAAGTAGGTGGAGATGCATATTGCAATCCATGGATATAGGTACAGAGACATTCCAACATGATCAGCAGCCAAAATAGGCCAGTCAGGTAAGAAATTTCAAAATGTGTTACCACTACCTGAAAAGAGGCAATTTCCTTTAATCAGCCTTCCATTTGCTTCTCTGCTGGTTGAAGGAGTTGATATTCTACAGGAGCACAGCTTGGTTTCTCACAGGAAAAGGTCTTATAGTCCATCAAATCTCCTCTTAGTCCATAAATAGAAACAGGAGTTAGAGACCTTTGAAAATGAGAACATAACTATATACAGTTACATTGATCTGTCTAAAAAAAAAAAAGTTGTGCAAACCAGCGGGTAGATGATGACATTACTGGCACTCAAGGTCATTTATTTGCTCAGTACTGGTATCTGGTTTGAAAAATGTAAATGTTATGAAGTACATATATAAATTATAGCGTGCAGAATCTTGCATATACAGAGGCCAAGTTTTTCTTTTCACGTGCAAATAAATATCCAAGGGCTAAGAACCACAGTGCCTAAGGTCCCTTTCGACAGCTATGTGATTGAACAGGTTTGACAGATCCAGTCCCTCACATGCTATAGATGAAGCGTTCAAAAGCGTTTGAAGACTTCGTAGCACATTGAAAAAACGAGAAGATGGATGCTGCCCAAATGACTGACTCAAAGACACAAATTTCTCTTTCTCTTTGATTTTTGCAACTGATTTCACATAAAAAGTGCTTAAGAAATAATCCTAACTTCTAAAAAGTATCAATTCTCACAAAGAAAAACTTCTGAAATATGATTATAAATTTTGTGTTTTGTGAGGAAAAGAAATCATTAAGTACCTCATCCTATTTTGACTTTTCATGGAAAATTTCTTTGAATGGCCTTTCAGGGAATGCAAAAGGGCAGGAAGAAAACTCTGTATGTTATTTCCTTCAGCATTTTATGGTTCTAGGGCTGTCTCCTGTCATCATGTATCATGTCTTAATGTGTGATTTGCACTTTGCTTATGGACTTTTTGAGACTTCATTATTTTTTATTAATAAAAAATCTACAATTAAATCAATGGAACTATATGGATAACCACAACTCAAATAAGTGATTTGCTTTCTCAAGATCCTACAATAGAAGGTTCACATAATGATAAAGGTATTGATGCAGAGGTTTTCCAAAACTTTCTGTCATGCTTTCAATCTATATATGACATATCCATTCCCCCCCCTTTTTTATTTAAAATCTTGCAAATTTATGACTCTCTTTTTCTGTTTCCATGCCAGGGTTCCCTGTTGTCTAGACAAACAAAGCAAATGGCAAAAATGTCTAATCCTTTTCTGTTTCCTTCTAGCACAAAAGAGATCATTACGATCTGGCTTCTTCACATAACACAACCATAGATTTTTTTCTGGAAAACTATTTTGAATGTATTATTTTAAGTATGGTTATCCATGCAGAAATACTTGCTTCTAAGTGCTCTTCCTGTGGCATTAAAATTAATACTAAATGTTATTTAAAAGTGGACCACTGACAAGTTTCTTTGAAGAACTGTCTTGTTTTAAAATGATTTATGGTAGTTCTAATGCCTGCTAACCTGGACACTGTTCTGTTCCTCCTCATTATTGCAAACAAGGCCATAAAACTCAGCTAATAAAATGTTCTGCCGTACAGATGAAATATAGCTGAAGTCCAGTCTTTATTTTCTTCTTTTTTTTTTTTTCTTTGTGTCTGTCAACCTTAGAGCTACACAGCATGCTTATCATTGTTACTATTTTTTTCTTTTTAGGAATCATTTGTTTTCAGAGTAAATAACTCTTTTTAACTTTGTAGTTTTTACTAGTTTCTACTGATTTGAAATGAAAACATTGTAATATGCAATTATTTGTTGCACTTTGTTGTTCTATGTCAAAATAAAATTTTGAGATTCAACAAAAATCCTTCTCAAAATAAAGAAAACAGATTAGAACATTATGCCTTAGTGTCCTGAATAATATACCTGGTGGTAATTTTTAATTTTTGAGTTTACTTGGTACCTCCATGACTTTATCTTTGCATGTTGTAAGGTTAATACGCAAGGAGCTTATAGTTACTCTGCAACATCTGAATGACACTCTTTCCTGCCAATTAACATCAAAGCCAAGAAAAAAAAAAAAGGCCTAGTGTGGTCAGCAGGTGAAGAAATTTCACTGTTTTGTCGTACAGTATCTCAGGTTTTGTGATAATGGAAGGGCAATTTGATATATCACTTTCTGTTGCATTTTAGGATACTTGCTTTACAGCTTGTCAAGTATAATAAAGATAAAACACGTGCAATAACCTTTTCTTTCATTGTGAATAAAAATGTGTTATAATAAAAAAGGCTGGCAGAACTCAATCAAACAGAACCCTTTAGCCAGTAACTTGCTTCAATTAAAAAGTAAGTGGAAGAGGAAAAGAATGTCAGTTTGTCTTTGAAACCAGGAACATGCAGACCCTCATGACACAATTTTTATTTTTTTCATAGTTTCAAGGAACAATACATCAGCTAATAAATTCATTATTTATCCAAATTGCATTTTAGATGTTTTCTCAATTAATTTCTGTGTCATGCATGACTATAAATTGCATTAAAATGTGGTTAATTCTGCCGGTATCAATCAGCTGTCAAGAAAAGCAATGTGAACTTCCTAGAGAGCTCCATCTCCAGAGGGTCCGTGTTCTACAGAACTTTCATCTTCCAACAAAGCTCAGATTTAGATAAAATGCTTGTGTGTCACTTAAATCAATGACATAAATATATTTTTCAAGAATGCATTTCCATACTGTCTTGTTCTACCAGAGGTGATTTTATCAATATCTGATGTGTTACTCTTGACCAATTCTGGTGAAATTTTAATATTACTAATGTTAATAATACTAATGTTTTAGGGGCTTCTTAACCTGCATATGTGGTAGACAAAACAATCTCCCCTGTCTTCCTGTGAGTTAACCTGGAGATGAGAAATCTTGTAATGAAAATTATCCTCTAGAGAAGAACTAACCTGCATGAATGCTCTGAGACTTGACTTTCTATATTATATCAAATCACTAATTGTGGAAATCCTGTAGCTCGGGTCTTCTCCTTATTAATTCAACTGTTTCTTTCTCCCTCTGTCTCTTCCATTACTCCTCTTGATCTCTTTCTTTTCTTTCTATTACCACTCTTAGCCTTTAGGTACTTGCACGAGAAAACTTCCAAAGAGTGACTAAAAAAAAAAAAAGAGAGAAGTACTCTGCATTTCTGCAAGTTATCTTTATCTTTGTATAAGATTTCATTTTCCATTCTTGCAAGAATAATGCATGGGCATTTTTAGGCTCGAAACTGACAATGGTAAGTGCTTGTTAGCTCCTCAAAATATACCTTTAAAAATAATTATTGGTGGTGATAAAGGAAAATTAATTTGATACGTAAGTATTAAAATGGAGAAAAAAACCCAACCTGTGCTGTATTCTCTAAAAGAGAAACCTGTTACTTCAGGGTTGCTTAAAATACCCATAATATTATATGAAGTTTCAATGACAGAAAGTTGCAAGAAACATCCAAATGGATTTCACAGCAGACTCATCATCCTTTGTATAATTCTCAAACAAAACACTTCATATGGAAACATGTGACTATAATTACAGGAGCACCTTGAGCGCTCTGATTCACTAGGTGTCTCAAAGAAACAGTATGGTTCAATGGGTATGACATTAAATTGGTGATTATGAGAACCAGGTAATTTTCTCAGCTTTGATTGCAGTGAATTTTAGACACTTCATGTTTGAGGCTATTCATTTGTAAAATTGGTTTGATAATGCCTATCCCCACTCACATGTCTGTGACAGAGCACTTTTAACTATGGTGACTTCAAATATGGAGGAGAACCACAGATTTGTTGAAAAAAGGAAGGCTTTTAAGAAGGAGGACTATACAGAAATGGACTGATCTTTTAAGTCTTCTAGCTGAACAACTGTGCAATACTTACTGCAGAATTATTCTTCCAGTTGAAAGTACTCCTAACTGTTGTGGTCTTATTTTAAGAAGTAGTAAAGGCTGAAAAACCTAAGGTGAATGTGGCAATTCTCCTGTGTCTGTCACATATTCTCCCTTATAGGACATGACTAGACAGCATCTGCAAGAATGGCCAGTCATACACAATGTCATAAAAAGTACAATGACAGTGTGCTTTCAGGAAGGATATAAACTAGCAAAACAAATGAAAGATGAGAAAGAAGTGAATACAATCAGGAGTATTCATCAAGAGAGTGCAGGCATGGATGGTTTAAAGTATATAGTGCTCATGTTGCCTTAATATTTTACTATCTAGCTTGAATGAGGAAGAAAGTTTCACAGATGAAACTATACTCTTTTTTTCTTGCTTGTTACAGAATAGAAAGTTGTTTTGCCATAATTCATTTAAATTACATGTTAAAAACCAGAGGGCCATCACATACAATCAATCCCACAAACATGTAGTAGCTACATATTTACTTCTGTAGAAATGTGTCTCTACAGGCCTATGTACAATATTTTAAGCCATTCAAACACTTAGCTCAGTCCTCTGTCTTGCTATCCCGTTTAGGAATGAATTACATCATTTATCTTTGTTCAGGGCACATGGACACAACTTGTCTATTGGAACTTCAACGTGGGAGAGAACAACAGTCCTAAACCATGAACAAAACTGCACGCATTCACTATGGTAAGAAAATTTCCCCTAAAAATAACCTCTGAAGCTCACCAGGGCAGGAAAAGAAATCACTTGGTTAGGAATATTTGTGCTTTACTTCATGAGATTCAAAATAACTTTATTTGGAAATCATAGTAGCAAATACAAACTAATCTACAATACCTGCTATGAAATGTATCACTGCCTTTTTAGAAGACAATATTCAATTCCTTTAAAGGCAGAAACAAGACACAATCTTCTGTAGCCTTGATGCAAGTACTGTGTTTGACCTAAGGAGAAAGGGTTTGAGGACAGCAGAAGGGTTTTTCCTAGCAATCTTGGTAAAGGGAACATCACTGAAGGATATAGCAGCAGATACCTGCATGACTACTGAGGTCCTGACATCTCTGCAAAGGTGATTGATTGGTACCAATTCCATGACACTCATTTCACACCCAAAGAATGAAAAACATCAGCTCATTTTTAGCGGGTCATCAAACATTCAAGAGCAAATATTAATCCTCACTCATCTCTGAGGCAGAACAGATCCAGGATTAGGAAGCTGCTGGCATCAGGTGCCTTTGCCACCTTGTGAAAGGAAACACAGCAGGACTTTTGGGTGCAGGGATTCCCGGGGCCCCTGGGGCACCACGGCCACAGCCCTGAGCATGATGGCACAGCCACGGCGTGATGGCACAGCCACGGCCCTGAGCGTGATGGCACAGCCACGGCCCTGAGCGTGATGGCACAGCCACGGCGTGATGGCACAGTGAAGCACAGCCTGTCCCCTGCCACTGAGCCCTTCCTTTGGGCACCACGTGTGCGTTCTGGGAAGGAAAAGAAGGCAGCTAAAAAGTGAACAGAATGATTGCATGATAATGAAATATGCAGTGCCAGAGGTATCTTGGAAAGATATGAAGTGCTTTGATATTCTTTTCCCAAAGATGAAAGAAAAGTTCAATATAACAAATAATTTAGTGTAAATTACTTTGCAATTGTTTTAATTTCACTCAGCTCAATATGTTAGTTATTTTCCTTCCCTTCCTGTTGGATGTTTCAGCTATTTTTGGGAGATGAAAGATGTTTCACTCTAAAGAAATAGAAGAAGCCTTTTTACTATTATTATTTGGAACCACAGATAAGGAAAGTGCATGAAAATAATTTCAGAGAGAGACTACCTTGAAATTTGTGTGACAGAATTCATGAAACGACTTTATCAAAGTCTTAATAAATCATGGCCTCTGTCTACTCCTAGATGGAGAAAAAACTAAGATAGCAATTAATATTTTAAGAAGTTGTCTACTTCCTCCTCATGATTTTTTGAGTTCTGGGGAACCATATTGTGAGGCACAGGATTTTGGCTTTGCTTATAGTCTGGATTTTTGCAGTGCTTCATTTCAGTTAGAGATGGTGGAATTTGTTGCTTAGGGCTCTGTACAAATACAAGATTGTTCTGTCAATCCTTCTTTAAGGATTGTTGTTTTTCTTTTTTTTTCTCTCTGGTAAAACTACAAAGATAAAACTTATCACAAGGAAGACATTTTTAAAAGAAAAAAAGCCGTGAGTTAAATAGGTATAATTTTGGAAAGTAACAGTTTAATGAAAAACAGGATGATTTTTAGTTTATATTTAGACTTTAACAATACTTGTGCACATATTTTATTGGAGATATGGACACATAAAAGATGAATTTATGGCTTTGTAGTTTTGCCAGTTTCAATGACTTAAAGACTTCTACCATGAAGTGAAGCAGAAAAATGCAGTTAACCACTAAGAAAAGAAAAATTACTGATGAGTTTTGCTTTTCTTTTAAACAAATAAACTTCTACTAATACTTCATACAAATAAAATGAAACTTATCAGAATGCAACCAGGAAATACTTCTGTCTGATGTTTTGGTATCCTCCAAAGTATTCTGCTATTTGCTTTTCTGAAAATTTTTCTGATGTTCAAGATCACTAATCGAGCAGAATTGTGTGCAATGTAAAATGAAGGTGGTATTATGCTGCGTGTAGGTTAATGTGAGGGTATAGGGAAGCATAGCCTGAAGAAACAGCCTCCAGAAGTAGAGAGAGGAAGGACTATGTAGATCCACTAAAGATCAGATATTGGCAGAAACAGTGATTGAAATGCCTCTCTGGGGATTAACAAAATCATGTCTTAGAAAAATACTTCTTAGGCAGCATTTAATGGTGTAGATAGTAGGATGTGTTTTGTACTAGTACAATATAATAGGCTGTTATAGTAAAATTTCTATACATATAAAGGGAAGACAAGAAATATATATACCTCTAAGGGTTATAAAATGAGGAGCACAGTGTAGAAGCAGAGGGGACTAAATTTGAGTCTGTGGACTCCACTCACATTTGTTTTATAGCTATAATAAAGTCTTATATGGTAAATTCTGATTGTTAGCCTCCTCTGTGAGGATAACAAACACCAAATACTGAAAATAGAAATAACCATGAGATCACCTACATCTAGTCCTGAGGATGTAGGCAAAAATACTTAATATTAAGATGAAAATAAGGCAGGTATTTGGGTTTTGGGGGTTTTTTGTGTTTGTTTGTTTTGTTTTGTTGGGGTTTTTTGTTTGCTTTTTGTTTTTTCAAACAGAAACAAGACAGCATGCAGAACAGTTTCCTTTACAACTGCAACATGCAAACAACTCTTAGTTGATAATGCAAAACCAATGATCTCCACCCTCCACACTATGATGGGCATGAGCTGAGTCTATCACTTTAAACTGAAGATTGAATGTGTCAGGTATTTCAGGAAAAAAACAAAGAACTGGACTTGGCAGAGAAATGGTGAACATAAAGCGAAGTCCCTGTTGTGTGCACAGCAGAGCAGCAAGCAGCCAAGCCTCTGAATTTCAGCTGAATTAACTGCAAAATCAGGGAATGATTCAATGAAGTTCAATTCATTTGGGTGTATTCCCTAGAGCAATTAGAAGTGTTACGACTTGAAAATAGCATAAAATAATTTTAAATTTCTAGCCAGAAAGGGATCTATATTCAGTTCCCAAATAAAAAATTGTATCAGAAAAAAAGGCTAGGGGATAAAATTTCCTTACACCTGCCAGCAGGAAGCATGAACTGGGCAAGAAAGGCTCCTGTCAGTGAACATGCCCAACCCACCTTTCCAGTTCTGAAAGGCAGAGAAACCAGGTAACCTTTCTGAGTTTCAGACAATAATGGAGGAAGAAAAAGGGGATACATGATGGTAGCTGTTTGTGAAGATGGCAGTGGAATCTTCCCAGCACTTGTTTTTGGAACAATGTAAAAAGCTAGGGGAAACTGAAGTCATACAGAAAAAGAAGCTTTAAGCATTGCTTTGGGAACTTGGAGGAAGAGGGTATAACTACTTTCCACGAATATGCTTTCAGGAATACTCATAAGTACAGGTCACAAACCACAGTTAAAATGTTGGAACCACAAGTGAGGGTTTTGGCAGCAGACAAGTGTCATGGTTTAACCCCAGATGGCAACTAAGGCCCACATGGACACTTGCTCACTCCCCTCCAGTGGAAAGAGGGAGAGCATAGAAAGAGTAAAAGTAAGAAAACTAGTATTTGAGGTAAAGATGGTTCAACAGATAAAGCAAAAGCAACACACGCAAGCAAAGCAAAACAAGAAATTAATTCACCACTTCCCATTGTTGGCAGATGTTTAGCCATCCCCAGGAAAGCACAGCTCCAGCATGTGTAACGGTGACTTGGGAAAACAAGTACCATCAGTCCAAACATATCCCCCATTCCTCATCCCACTAGTTTGTACACTGAGCCTGATGCCATGTGGTATGGAATAACTGGTCAATGGGGGACAGCTGCCCTGGCTGTGTCCCCTTCCAACTTCTTGTTCACCTCCTCCAGCCTCCTCGCTAGTCTAGAATTGCCAGTGGCACATTTGCTGTCAGTCATCAGAGAAAAAACACCAGTCAAGAGCTCAAAGAACTATAAGGACAATGCAATTCTGTACCTGCAACCTCTTTTCCTGATGATCCTCCTGTGACAGCTAAGGAAGACTTCAGAAACAAGGTAAAGCTTTATTATGGGCATGATACTTTATGCACTTTTCAGGCAAAAAAACCCAAAGACTAAATTATGCTTTACTAGCACAGAAAACTCAAGTTAACTCTGAAAATGACTATTTTCTGTAGAAATTCAAGTAATAATAATAAACCTGTTTTTAGGAAGGCAACTAACAGATTTTACACGCAGTAATGAAAGCATGGGAAACTAAAAGTTATTTCCTTGGGCCAGCTGGCCACAAAATGAGTGTTGGACATGACATATGAAGGAATTATGCCAAAAGCAGCATCTGACACCCATGCCAATGTGCTACAGAGCCCTAGAAGCAGCAGCAATTTGGCTATACAGGGAAGAAGTTAAATATATTTAAAAAAACACACATTAAATGTACTTAGTTGTGGCTGATATCTATTCCTCACAGACAGAAGTGGTGCATGTAACAACAGCCACGCTATGAAAACATATAATGCCTGGTGAACCTTCCTTGACATTTACATGCTGCACAACTGGGTACAGCACTGGAGATCTACTGTCTATCACCCAAAGTTTCATGAGCTGGGGGAATGTTTTGGGAAAACATTGACAGAAGCTCTGGTGAAAACTGAATCAAGACACTGTAATGAAACTATCCTGTTTCTGCATAAATTTGCTCTGCAAACAGTGACAGTGGTATTGCTTTTAAAATGCCAGCTGTAGAGCAAATTTAATTACCAAGGCCTGGATTACCAAGAGTTCTGGAACACAGATAAGTAGGAAATAAAATCTGTAAATACCAAAAAAATCCTGATACACATTTAATCCAACTCAGGCAGCGCTGGTATACCTTACAGAGGAAGAACAGAGTAGAGAAAACAGCCGATAAACCACATAGTGTTGTTTGTAATCTATTCAGCAGAGACCAAAGGCAAAGATACTGCAGAGATGGGTTGGTCAATTGCAATCAGAGATTTGCAGAGGTTACAAGATGAGGCTTCTCTGACTGATTAGATGGGTTACAACTTTTGCTCATTTAAGCAGGAGGAAAAAAAGGTGGTATCAGAAAATTATCAACAAGAGCAAAAAGCCAAACCACTTCTTCTAGGAATTGTTTTCATAGTTGCATTAAAGGAAAAAACAAAACAAAACAGACTCTAAAAATAACACCAACCAAACAGAACTTTCCAGCTTATGTTAAAACTACGCTTTTATTCCAGTATTTTATTTGCTCTTTTTCAGTCTAGTTTCCTATTTTTGTTGTTTGCAAGCACATGTATCTGTTGTTTATATTAAATTCTGACTTACTTTGCTAATTTAAATTGGATTTTCCAAGAGAATACAAGTTTCATATATGGTACATTCCTATGACAGGGTGAAGACAGGCAATCACCTACGAATATATTAATATGTCCTGTGGAAAGGACTGCAGCCTTTGCTTGCTGCTTTTTATTTAGCCCTGAATCTACATTAGTGTTTGTGCAAGAGTCACAAAGTCAATTAAACTGGACTGCCTTGATTGTTGCCCCCTGAACTACCTGAGGGAAGATATTGTTTGAACTGGGGAATATACATCAGTGGAACAAGCCTTGCTGCTATTTTTAAAATGTATATATTTGATTACTCTTGATTGCAAGCTTGAGGGTTCTAAGGACACATGAGACTGAGATTTTCCTGTTTTAGCTTTAGATTTAAGCTCCTTGCACCAAAGTATGTTATATTCTGTTAGTTCATAAAGTTCTTATGGTCTGGTTTGTGCAATGTTTAATAGGGGCATCTACTGTTCAATGTTCTAGCCATATTCCATATTCAGGGGTATTCATATTTCCTCTTTGTTATCAGTTCTCCATTTCATAAAGTGACATATGTCATTGAAAGCAAATAACATATGCCTTGTCTATGGAGTCTCCTTCAAATACGCCATGCATAGTATTCAGGCACATAAAACACCCTTTTCACTCCTTGTTCTTCACTTATGGGTTCAAATATTTAACCTTTTAAAGTCTTATTGTAAGCTTGCACTATATTAACACTACACTTAGAGCCACCCTTTCTTTCCAAATGCTGAGATCTCATATCACAGGTGTTTTATTGCTGGAATCTATGCAGAAGAGCAAATGGTAACATCATGTTCATCTTGTGTACTTAATGGCAGGATCTGGGTACTGTTATTCTCTTGACTGAGCTATTTTAGTCCCCAGCTAGACCCCAGGGAAACAGAAGTACAAAAGTTCTCTCCACTTGTTGCAGATCCCACAAGAATTTCTTTACTGCAAGGTATGATGTGAAGCCCTTTACAAGGTTCTCCAGATTTCAGACAAATCTATTTCTTTCTAACTCAAGGTGTAATAACTTCCTCAAATCACTTTTTTTCAGTTTTCTTGTTTACCTAAGCTTTTTGACTTTTTCAGATGCTTTGTTGAAAAGAAACCAATTGTAAGCCTTCTACCTAGCAATTATAAATGGTAAATATCTTACCTTTTTTTAGGAGGTCAGATATGTGAACATTATAGTGAAGAAATTATCCTACATTTGATAATTTGGACAAGGGATAATAACTAAATTCTGACTGTTACTGAGAAAAAAAAATACTTTATATGGAGTCATTCTCAAAAATGTCTTAATTTTCCAGTAGCTTGTATCTCTCCAGGGCTCTCCCTCTCCCTTTTTGTATTATGGATTGCTAGTCCAAATATTATTTCCAAGACTTATGTTTGGGTTATAAGACCAGTGAAGGACACTAGCTCCCTCTGAAAGGGTCGATTTATCATCTAATAAAGGCCCATCTATTCCAAATGCCACTATACATTTTCTGTGATAAAATTGCAGCCATAGAGGAAAAACTACAAATTGTTGACAGCATGAATTTATTGATATCCCTCAAAACATGATGTTTTGGCTTTTTATTTTTAAACCCATATGATGTAAACTGCTTTGAAGAATCCATAAATTCTTTGGAGGTTTTCTTCAGGTTAAATTCTCCAAAGTAGTCTGTTCAGCACCCAGCTCTTCAGCATTATCATCAGACTATAGTACATGAAAGTTGCCATGTGACATGAAGTTCATCTTGGCTGCACCCAAGTTTAGAAACACCATAGCAAGGGGTTGCTTGATCATTTGCTACTTTTTTCCCTATTGAATTTCAAACAGCATTCAGAGGTGCAAAGACAGGTAAAAATTAAATCCAATAAAAAACTTAATTAGCTAATGCTTCTACATATCTCCAAGAGTCCAGTGTTCTTTAAGCAAACAGGAAGGTTTCTGTTTTAGACTGAAAAGGCACCTTCGTCCTCACCCATAAGTGAATCAAGACAGAGTCGGGAGACAATCTATACCCATTCAGTCAGGACCCAATTAACGTATATTCTGACGGGTATAGACACCAAGAATACTGACTTTAAAAATTAGAAAAAAAAGGGGGTTATATTTTTATGAGATCATGTTTTGATTAAATTCATCAAACTCATAATTTCAGTTTTGCATTTAATTTAAAATTAATTTTAAGAGTTCACTGTTTCCCACAGAGCTGAAATCAAATATTTTTGTCCTCCCCGAAAAATGGTTTTCCAAAGACATTTGTACCTGACTGCCCACGCTGTCATTTGAGATTATCAAAATTCTAATCTTGCATCCTTTTTCAGTTTATAAAGATGGCATTTATTATTTTAAATGCTTTTCTAGTATTAAGGTAGTGGTAAAGTGTCTCCTTGGGTGTGCTCTATTTTGCTAGTGTAAAGCTGTTCAAACGTGGAATAATCATAGAATCATTTAGGCTGGAAAAGACCTTCAAGATCATCAGGTTCAAACACAAACCTAACACAGCCAAGCCCACCATTGAACCATCTCTCAAAGTGCCATATCTACGTATCTTTAAGATACTTCCAGGGATGGTGACTCAACCACTTCTGTGAGCAGCTTGTGCAATGCTTGACAACTCTTTCTGTGAGGAAATTTTTCCTAATGTTCAATCTAAACCTCCCCTAGTGCAACTTGAGACCATTTCCTCTTGCCCTATCACTTATTGCTTAGGAAAAGAGACCTACAGAGCAAATGCCCATCATGATTGTAAAGGTAAAATAAACTAATAAACTCAAATTCCAGATATTTTACTAAGCATCCATTTCACCAGTAAAAATAACAATGTGGAATGTTAACATTTCATGAGAAGCAATGTAAAATTATTGAGACACCGTAAAGTTTTGAATTTAATACATTTCAATATTTTACAAAGCAATCTGTTAGAGGAGCCCTTTCCATTTAAAAGTTTTCTCAAGGAAATCTGTTTTGAGATCTATTTGAGAGTGAAAATATGGTTAAATAGAAAACTGTTTCATGATGAAAAATGCCATCTTCAGATGAGAACCCATATTAACATACAGTACTGTCACAATATCAGCTGAGAAGAAGTTAAAAGTTGACCTCTCTGCAGGACTGGAAATATTGACATGTAAAAAAGAAGGTAATTCACCAGCTGTTTTTTTAAAAAAGTAAGACAAACGGAACCCTTTAACACATCTTTTGGCATCTTATCTACATATTTAAATGGCATCTGATAGAAAAAAAAGAACATCAACCCTCAAATATTAAAGTGATACTAAAAGTACCTGCTGAATTATGAACTCACAAGAAACTTCATGATACTATGGTACTATACATTTATATTTCACTTTGAAAGAAAGGTTGAGAAGATATTAGGAGTGTTCAAACATGCATGGGAGTATGGCATTAACATTTTTCTTTAGAAGACTTAATACATAGATTTGGTCCTGCTTTTTAGGGGCAATTGTTTAGGGTTTTCCATTTTTTTTTTTCTCTTTTATTTTTCTTTTTGTTGCAGTTGAGTTTTTGTTTGTTTTCTTTTTTTTTTTTTTTACTTGAGAGTGTTGCCTTTAATACACCACTCACAGAAAACTCTTAATCTTTTGAATAACATCTCTGCTTTTCCCTTGTATCTGAGCAAATTTCATCTGCTCAGTAGAAAGTCTTGGAAGAGATCATTCACATCTGCTTTTTAAGATTTGTATTCCTAGATGAACTTCAAATTTTAGGGAGCAGATTGATAATAACAGCATAAATAGTGATTGATGAAGGGTTATTACAACAAAATGTTATTATGTTATCATTATGCTACATCCTTAATGAAAATTGCATTGTAGAGATGATTTTCTTTATAAGAATGCAAAAGAAATATAGTCAGAGATCATAAGTGTAACAAAAAACAACTAAATGAAACTGCTATTCGCAAAAAGCAGTTGCTCAAGCATATATTAATTTTCTTAATTGCTTAAAAAAGCCTTTAAAAATGCAAATATTCAGAAACTTTAAGTGGTTGATGCAATAAGTAACACTTTGACAATGTGACAAACAGAGCAAAACTCTGAATATTTCCTTTTTATCTGCAGTTTTCAGGATATTTTTCCTCATGATTACCAAGTGCAGTTAAGATTTGCAAACTTCTGTTTCAGTGACAGACTCTGATAATTTTTCACTTGATATACTCAGCTGTACTGGTTTAAAGGTAAACCAGCAGGAGAAATGAAACCAACTCCAAAAGAGATTGCAAGTCAGAATTACAATTTCAGTAGAAGATCACAACAAGTACAATGATGCAAGGGAAAGTCTATTTGCCACACAAAGAACAGATGCAGAACCCAGCAGCCCGGGGCACAAACAGAATGGAGCTCACCAGCCCCTGTGCTGAGCACCACGTGCCCCCACCCCGAGCACAAAGCAAAAGGAAAGAGAAGACCTGTTGCTGAGGGTGATGGCCACAGTCTGGTCAGGAGTGGCGGCCACAGTCCTGTTGAGGTCCTAGTCCTCCTCTGGATCCCACAAGTGGTGCCAGAAGTCCCAAACCCCCAAGGGTATATATGCTTGGGCTCAGAGTGGAGTGCCCAGTACCTGCCCAGGGCGAGGGGTTTCACGATGGGTGATTTACTCTGTGATTCATGGGGTACTCCTTGCTGGCCCGTGAGCAGATGTGACCCCTCAGGCTGGGTGTGAAGGTGCTAATGACCCCCCGGAGGGGAGTTATCACACCTGAGTCATTGATGTGAAGACAGGAAAACTTCCTTCTCTCACAGAGTTCCTAAACACCCAGCTTGTAGCCTGAGGGGCCCGGTGTGCCCTGGGCAGCTGCTGCAAATGATCCATTGTTAGCAGTCCACGGGAAATGACATAGAGGGTGTAGAATACAAAGCCCTGGCCACACCCAGACAGTGACAAACTGCTCCTGGCCACTATAACGAGGACACTGCATTAATAATGAAAGAAAGAAAGAAAGAAAGAAAGAAAGAAAGAAAGAAAGAAAGAAAGAAAGAAAGAAAGAAAGAAAGAAAGAAAGAGCAAGCTACAAAATCTACATTTGTTGAACAATTTCAAGAGTGAAAACTGAGCTCCAGTCCATGGACTGTAGGACTAAGACGCAGTTTGCAAGCAGTTTGCAAGTAGATCTCTGCTACCAGTGTTGCCTCTTCCCTGTCACTAAGTAGGAGAAAAAGTTTACTTAGATGAGCCCAAAGCACTGAACTATAACAAGGGAACACTCCTGCTGAAGGAGAAACCATGTATTAGAGATACAGTATTATGCAGTTTCTCATCTTATACAATTTAACTGAATTTTAAATACTTTTTAACACATTTCAGCTTTGATTTTTCAAAGGTACTTGCCTTTGAATGCAAGTTCTTTTTTATTTTTTTGGTCTTGGGTACTTTTGCACTTACTCTGGTTTTGTGCTCTCTTCATTGCTTCCTCTGTGTGAAAATATTTTAGGGACAGGCCACACATAACCACATATATTAAAAAGCACTACATTATCTTTCCTTTACATCTAACTCTTTTTCTAAGCAGTTGCAGCATCATAACTGATCAGGATGTTTAATTGCTATAGCAGTATGATAAAGAGTGGGGAAATATTGAACTTTTATTTGCAGTGATCGTATTCTTTTATGTTACACTTGCCAAAGGGACTTAGCAGTATTGGAAGTACTGATTTATAAAAGCTGAGGTTAATTTAAATATAATTTTATTCTAAAGAGGGATCCCAAGAGTGATTTAAAACTGAGGGGAATTCAGGGTAAAGGAGGCATTTGGAGAGAAATCAGTTAAGAGTAATTTAAGATTTTCATTTTTCTCTTGGGTAAAATAACAGAAATAGAAAGAAAACAGAAATAGAGCTGGTAACTGGACTTGTTCTAGTAGGCACTGCAGTACATGTACTGCAATTCAGATATAAACTCCACTCCATATAGGACACTGCTTACCTTTTAATACCTTTTCCAGATTACCTAGGGTGCCTCCATTGCATGATGGCTACTAAAAG
Organism: Xenops minutus; assembly: GCA_035221455.1. Classification (NCBI taxonomy): domain Eukaryota; kingdom Metazoa; phylum Chordata; class Aves; order Passeriformes; family Furnariidae; genus Xenops; species Xenops minutus. The sequence continues at coordinate 60,941,026 of JAWWEE010000040.1, read as the reverse complement.
GAGTCATCAAAGTATTTCTTGAGAAAGGCATGATAGCTTATGCAGCTGTACACTACAAGCTGTTCCAATGAAAGTTTAGCAAATATCCTTCAGGTATCTGTTTTAACAATGCCTTACAGTGAACTCAACCTCTTAGAAAATATATTTTATTCATGGATTACCTTATTTACATGTTTTAAATATTTATGGGACTCATAGTCCCATATGGTCCTTACTGTACTGCATAATACAAATGTTTAATGAGAAAATGTGGCCATACATATATAAAAAAAATATCTGGTCTTTCCTTGCAATAGATCTGGATTTCTCCTTTGAGTAAACTGCAGTGATTACACTGATTTTTGTCTCCTTTGCTCCCCTTTCCTTCCTTCATTTAGTCTTGAAAAAATTCTGAGATTTTGAGCACCACACAATTATCAAAACAACATTCGTTAAAAGCAGGCTTTAATATCCTTCTAAAAAGCCATTCTTAGTGTCTATTAGTATATTTTCAGCGTAAAGAATGAAATCAGGGTGATCTTTGTTTCTGATTATAGGATTCCTTTAGGAACATCTCATATTTTCATATATTCTGAAAAACAAATCAAAATAGGCATTTTGGCTTTTCAGTTTGCAGACATACCCAAGCCAATATATTTAATTAATTCTTCATAAATTTTTGTGCTGGAGAGGCAGATATCCAATGAATAAGAAGGAGAAAGAAAGAAGTTATAGATATACAGAAACCTAATTTCTAACTATGTTTAGCAACAGTTAGACTGAGATGAACTTATGATTGGATGCAAATACAGATATTGCAATACAAGCTGAAGATAGTGAGACTGTTTCAGTCTGAAGGGGAAAAGATATGTATGAAATTAAGAGGATTTCAACTTCACCAAGAATCAACAAGATTTCAGATTGTAATGTAGACCAAATGAAGGCTAAAAAAACTTCCAGGCTTCTGGAATGAGCACAGGTAGTATGATAGAATGATAAATAATGAGAAAGAAAACCAGTCACTGTGATTATCTGAGGAGTTGTATCATGAAAACCTTGAAATGCTGGACAAGATGAACAGCAAAAAGGAATCAGTTTTGGGACCAAGACATGGAGAAAGAGTGACAGCAGAGAACACAGTTTGTGCCTGGAGAGAAAGGGGCCTGATGCCTTTCTAAGTTTCCCCCTTTTGTGTTTTCCTTTATTCTGCCTTGAGAATATCAAAACACAGACTGTAGGGGATGGTGCCAGAAAGGAAAGGAAGGTCTTGAGTAGAGTAATAAACCAAAATGCTCCCCTTGGGAAAAAAAAATGCAGTGACTGTACTTTTCTTTAATAGGTAGTTGCATATGGATCAAACTCAAGACAAAAAGAATGAGGAAATTCACCTATGTTGCAGAAAAAAGTCCCATCTGCCTGTCTCACTGTCCATACACTGGAAAATATACTGCATGTCTGAACCTTAAATGGGTTAAAATCTTGCACACAAATCAACCCCATCTTTTGAAGACTTGAATTCTATCTAGTCAACAGCAATTAGACAGACAATTAAAAATTTTCCAATCTCTTGTTGACATTGTTGACATGTGCAGTGAGTTTTATAATTTCAGTAGAAAAACAGAGTACAAAAATCTCAAAGGAAGAGAAAATTTTGACCTTTCTTTCATGTATATATTTTGCTCTTTCTAGAAGATGTAATCTAAATATCAGTTAAACTAGCAGCTGAATATTTTTTTCAAAAATTTTTCCAGCTGTGAAGCTTTGCAGTCACATCATTAGGATTAACTTGTGATCTAAATACTATCTTGCAGCTCAGCTATCTGCTACTAAATATTGGATGCTCCTCTGTGGAAACCTTTTTATTACTTGCCTAAATATTTCATTCACAACACTCACGTGAACAACTGGATATGAGAGAACACAGAAGAAGCCTGGAAATGTCCAATGGAAAAAAACAAACCAAACAAAAATAAAAATGAGGCTGTAGGTCAGCATGCAGACAAAACTTTATGACCCTCTTGATCCTCCAGTGTTTAGAACAAAGTAGACCAAAGGAGGAAAAATTAAGGATGACGGATATCTGACAAGATATACTGACAAGGTAAGATTGCCACGTGGTGTATGTTGAATTTAACCTTGTGAGAACAGTGGAGCTTATGGATAGCAACTTGAGTGACGTGGACACTACAACTCCTGTTGTAATTTCTCATGAGCACTATATGAGGGAGAGTAGTCTGGAATCAATGTAATCAGTGCAGAATATTATCTGAGCCAGTTAGCAAATTTCTTGTAAGGCTCAACAGTGGATTGATTCCGTAAGTTGCTATGCTGCCTCCAGCTGCAGAGTTAGAGCAATAGCATGGCATTGCCCTGTGCAATGAAGACATACCCAGAATCTTATGCACCACGCTTTAGTGTCTTACAGGACAAAGTAGACATGAACTGTCTGGCTATTTTTACTCTAATCTGTCCAAGTTATTTAAATTGGTAGGTAGCAGATGATTGTTCATCCATTCAGTTCTAACCAACTTATTCATCAGATAGAACTACTGATTATCTAAGACATTGTTTTTACAGAGAAATTAATTATCCCTCTACAGAAGTAAATAAGACTTCATTGACCAGGAAGGAAAATAATTTCTCATTCACAAGTATTTTCAAAGTGAAATGTCTTTTCTCATTTACATTTATCAATGAAGTTTGCTTTAGTAATACATTTTTGTTGCCTTGTCTGTAACCCCACATTTATTTATTAGCTCTTCTCTTCCATAATCATTTAGGGTCATTGCTCTTCTTAGGGTTATTTGCACACAGGAGATAACAAAATATTAATATGCTTGGTTCTAATTAACTGCCATTGGTTCCACTACAATTTCTGTATTCAAAGTTTTGTAGCCTGTGAGCACTTGTTCCTCTCTTCTCATATATAAAAAGAACACCAGGTATGGTTATTTGAAAGAAAATAATTATTTGCACTTCTGTCACCTGAAAAAAATAATGTCTGGTACAACACTATCTGAGTCCAGACCCATACAATCAAATTCTGCTATGCATTGGCCTGAACATTTGACCTATGAAATGGACAGAACAAATTTCATTTTCTTCTAAGACAATTGCAGTAAACAAACACAATGGCATTGCAAATTTTATTGAATGCAACTATTATCTATTTAATTTGGTTTCAGAAATGTTATATCTGTGCAAGTGTAAATGAGACAGTTAAAACACTCAAAGGTTTTAAGTATGGTACTTACACAAGCTACTTATTACCCACATTTTGATTCTTTCTCTGAATCATTGTTAACAATAACAGTAACAGCAGCAGTATTAATAATCCATCTGGGAATAATTCTTTGATGTTGTTTGTGGGGCTAATTGTGAGAAAATAAAATAAATCCTACTTCTGGCATATCTGCCAGCAGTGTCTGTTTACTTCTGAAACTGTGAATACACTTTGGATCTGTCAAGCAGTTGCCTTGGAGAATGTATTTTACATAAACAGTGAAAGAAATTGGTCTGAATGGCATGAAAAGAGACTTAGCCTTTGTGTATTAGGAAACAGATGGGTCAATTACAGGGTATTGTCTGGATCAGGTTTCACTCATTAATTTTATTCAATCCAAAAAAAGCCGAAGAAGTCTGAGATGCCGTACTGTTATGTGTGCCATTTTTAAAAAATTAGAGCTTATTACACACAGAAACTGGGAAAACAGGTACTCTGGGGCAGAAATAACCTTCTGAATCTCTTCCTCAGACTATTGGGAGAGTGAGCAAGTGTTTGCCTGTGACTGAGCTGCCAGCTGGGGTTAACATGCAGCAGTTGGTCAACACTGTCAGCATGTAGGCAGAAAACTGCTTGATATTCCCTCCACTAGCTGTCCATTAGCTCCCCTTTGGAAGCTGACTTCATAAATTTTTCCTGTTGTGACTACGGCAGTAGGTATGCAGGAGAGAAATGGTTTGAGTCAGAGCCACCAGATGGGAAGGGAGATCTTCAGGACATTCACAGTAACACAGAAGTGAGGATCTGCAGCACAGTGTGGAGTTAAGTTATACCTATAGGATGTTATCCGTCTAAATTACATTTCATTACATTGATTCAATAGCAAGCCACCTCCGATTTCCAGCTGGATACAAATATTTTCAGTGTTGTTATTGTTTCACCATCTAAATTAAATTCCCTGTTTGAAACTTTTTCCCTCTATTGATTTTTTTTTTTAATATTATTTTTTTGCTATGACAAATCAATGACGGGCTACATTACATTTTCATCTGCTAGAAAAACAGGTTTCTATCCAGGAGGCTCTTTATCCTTTGGATTAGGTCTCTTTCTGTTACAAATAACCCCTTCAAGCAAGTTGCCGTGCATGGTCTCTATTCATAGGACAAGGTACTTTCTCCTTTTAGCAAAATCTAATTTAGGGTTTACCTGGCTCACAAGATGGATAACACTCCCAGGGGTAAAACCTCCCCTGTCTAAGTAGTTAGGTGCAGACAGTCATATGTTAGCTCAGTCTCTGCTCTGAATGGGTGGCATACAAGCCAGATTTCATGTGAAGGTCCTTCAGTCATTTTAGTGCTTGGCTGTCCTTGTACTACCAAGTCTTATCTCTCGGCTGGTCATGCACAGCTGACCTCTCTCTAGGGCTCCATACCAACACAGAGTGGTATCTACATCTGTTGCCCTACAGCAGTGAATGTGGTGGTGCCCTCGGGACCAACTCAGGGACAGGGACATATGCCTTCTACTTTTTTTTTTTTTTTTTTTTTTTAGCTATTTGTACGGAATTCCTTAGGTCCTCCTTGAGACTGGTGCAAAACAACATCTACGAGGGAATGTATGCAAGCTGAAATTCTCAGAGACTGCAGATAACTACCCATCTGTTCAGAGTCAATTCTTATGGTGTCCTTAAAGGGGGAAAAGCAGCACACAAATATTACTTTTGTTTCTACTTTGTCTCAGTACTCAGAAAGCTTTACAAGGGTCCCTCTCTCTCTAGTTTATAATGTGCACCTGGACTGTACGAGTCTGAGTGTATCTGGATTACCTGATTATCTGTTACTCACAATAGGATGTGTCAGCATGAACAGGAAGAACTTTCTGGGTTTGCTTGACCTGTTACCTCTCTTATATCAAAATGTCTGCTTTCAAAAACAAAAACAAACAAACCTCCCCCCAAAAAGAACCACAAACAAACAAAAAAGATCCGTACAGCCTTCCAAACAGCAAATGTTTACTGGTAAAATGAGGGAGACCAAACTGGTACTCATATTTTACACAAGCCTAATGTTATGTTTGGAATTGTCAACTCTAATCAAGAGACTATTTAGCAGTGACCTCCTGAGGATGATAATGAGGTGCCTTGATTTAGATGGATTACTGCTAATTCTATGTAATTGTATGTGGGGAGATTTTGAAAGAGTGCATAATACACAAACTCCTTGACTCCTCAGCTGAGAAAGAAAAGGGGAAAATGTTACATAAGGGAATATTTTTGTAATTCACCTCTTGTGGCTTTCTCATGTTTTGTCAAGAATTACTCAGGGAAAATAGGAAGAAAAAGTGCTCATCCTACAATGATAGCAGTTTTATCTGGAGCAAGTCACATTCTTTTTCTTTGAATGAATTCCCATATCTTGCGCTCTAATCCAAACACTGATTAACAATGTTCTAGCTCTTTGTTTGTTTGTTGCTTTCTGGCAGACATTGTGGATTTCATACTTTGTTCCTTAATTACTTGTCATTTCACCTCCTTGATTGTTTTCAAGACTCTCTCAGCACAGCTTCCACAAAAGATTCACTTTCACAGTGTCTTGTAAAGTATTATTTATATATTTGTTGCCAGGCAATATGGCCTCTTCACAAAGCCTTTCTCTTGTATCAGAAATAAAGCTGGCTGCAGAAACAGAAAATATTTTCATACTACATGAATGTATTTTGAGAAGAGCGCTTCTAGTGCTAGGCACTGGGTTGGTTCCCTAACTTTGGTCTCTTTTGAGGCCTCGGAATTCCAGTAATGTGAATGGTACCCCTCCTCCAGCAGAACACTAGTCTTGTATCACCCTATCACTGTCAAGTTTAAACTATATGAAAGATGCATTCAGTCCTTGAAAGCTATCTGAGGATCACAGAAAATGGGCTTTTATAGCACAAGCATTATCCTCTGTGCAGTCTGTTGTTGATATTTTTGTTATGAAAGGAGATGCTCAGTGGTAGCAGGAGATGCTGGCTAGTCTCGAGGAGGGTAACTTGCCAAAACTAAAAGCTGTTCTCCTCTTTCTCTCAACAGCAGCAGCAGAAATACCTTCCCTTTGGTGATGTTCTCCAGCATTGCGGTCAGACCTGCATCTATTCTTGCCCTGGAATAGCAACATAATCTTACCCTGTTCCCTTCTTTCTCATCTTTCACATAAAAAGAGCAGAAGGAAGAGAGGGGTGGCTTACAAAGTGCATTCCTCTGGTGATCAGACTGTGTCAGCAGGGTGTGAGAACAGTATGTTAAAGGCTGGAGTCCTGTACAGCAACAGAACAGAGAAGGGAAATCCAGTAGTGGGAAGAGAAAGATTCTCTTCCCTAAACATTGTCCTGAGGAACCCTGCTGTGTCCTCCCATCTCTCTCTCTCCTCTCCCAAGCCACCAGCACTTGATTTGGTTTTGGGAAGAGGTGCAGACATAACAGTATTGCAATAGTGATACCTATAACTGGCCAAAAAACTCAACAGGATAGTTGGAAAAACTAAGAGAGAAAAATTAATTTTCTGTGGTGCAACTTCAAAATTACCTTGTTGGACCAAGGCATTTGATGATAACTGGAGACAGAGTGTACTAATAACCCAATCTGCAAGAAAAGTTTCCCAGTCAAAGAGATAGAGTTGGAGGATGACACACACTATCAAGCCTTTGCAATGAATGAAGGTATTTGACTCAGCTGGGGCTAGGGTTAGGGTAAGTGCATTAGGTATCATATTGTATATCTCTTAAGTGAAGTGTCTGGTCCCACTTGCCTGAAGAAGTCATTCCCCTCAAGCATCCCTGCTCTTTTCTTTCTGACTGTTCTGTGCAGAAATAATGCACAGACCTGCATAATGTTTTGAGTGCTATTGAAAGGAGAAAAACTATTTTCACAGTAAAGAATTATTATTAAAGATAAGAAAGTAGCCTTTGCATCATAAATTAGGGAACTGTTGAACCTGTTGACATAATTTTGAATTAATCTGTCAGTGTTACACTTAGCATATCCTTCCTGTGATTTTCTCTGAACAGTTTTCACTGAACAAGAGGAATTTGCTCCAGGTTAGGTTGTGTTCAAATGACTGACCTAAAGAGTGTGAAGATTTTGCTAATGTCTGAATAAATAATTCAGAACAGTGAGTATGAAAGTAACCATGATCTCTTCACTCCTTTGGTGCTCTTTATTCTAAGAAGAAAAAGCAAAACTGTGGAGAAATGTTCTCTGATGATGTCTCTGGGTGAGAGAGTAAATCATGATACTAGAATCAATTTCATACATTATAATTTCTAAAGCTCTACATTCAAATAAACATGTCCCTCAATTTAGGAATTGATTGATACTTTCCGCTGACTACAAGACTGGAGTCTTTGACAAAAGTACATATTTTTCTCCTTGTTCAAAATACTGTAGCATGATAAAGTGAATTCTAATTATACTTGCTACTTAACTAAGACAGGTTTCATGCATTGTATCAAGCTTCTGGCTCCAGGGGAGAGTGGCCTTTCTTGCATGGATGTGTATTGCAATGGCATCTCTGAACACAAGCAGGCAGCAGAAAGAGATACAGACAGCGTTTTGGCTCAGTTCTTGAGTAAACCATGTAACATTAGCACCACTGAGCTAAGTCTAGGAGACCAGCAGGCTAAAACTGATCTCCAGTTATCACAGAGAATCTCACAGGACTTTTTCAAGAATGCATCAAGGCTCATTAGTCAGCTCAGAGAGAATGATGCTTCTCTGCCAGCTACCAACTAATACTGAATTCTATCACAGCTAGAGCTCTCATGAGGTTGAGCCTACCAATTTTAGTGGATTTATTAATTTCATGCATTTCTTTTGCTGCCGAGTAAAAGTATGCTCATTTTTATCAATTGCAGAGATGCATTTCCTTGCCAAATGAAATAAAATCCCATCCAGAGGCCAAAGCAGATCATGCAGCAGTGAAACAAATTTAGTGAAAACTTAAAGGTGAGCAGAACATGAGGTTTATTGCAAGAAAACCTAATACTTTTTGTTACCTTCAAACAGTGCTTGAGTCCCTCTCATCAATATAATGTCTAATAGCTGGCACTAAGAGCCAGGAGCAGTCAAGTCACTAGGCTAAAGGTGGGCCAGCCTAATCCCTTGCTGATTTACCAAACAGCCAAATTCATCACTTTCTTGTCATGCTGCTGTTTAATAGCATGCCAAGGTGCATGAAGAAGCAGAATTGGCTGCTCTTTAGGAGTCCATCACGATGGTATTGAGGGGAAATGTCACCTATTTTTCTTATGTCCTTCTCTTGTCAAAACTGTAGCAATGCTGTCTTTTAAGCGACTGAAGAGTTATAGTAGACTCAGTGTCTAAGCTTAGCTTTCCATAATGAGTGTCATAGAGATTTCCCAAACCATCCCTATTTGCATCCAAAGAGCTACCAGGTGGGGTGTGCTCACCACAGTAGGTATTTAGAGGATTTAGCATTACTAATTCACTATGTAAGTGAGAGAGGCAGAATCACAAGGTTCAGTTTTGGTCCAGGAATTAATTTTGTCTGTAAGCCATCTCTATATATCCTACACATTCCACAGCTTTCTTTTCATTTCAGTCATTGTTTTCAGCAGGGCAAATGGATGAATGCCTAACTGAACCAATGCTGGGAAGTGAGTCTGCTGTCAGACTGAAATGAAACGAGGTGCCCTGCAACTCATTGTAAACATCAGGAGCAGCAGTTGCAGTAGGCAACAGGCATGTAGGGCCGATTTGGGAAGCACTGGGAATCAGGTTGCCTTGGCTACTAGGAAGCTGATACATGTATTCAGACACAACATTGACCCAGAGACTGTGGTAATATGCAATAACTATATTTTATTTATATAACTCTGTTTTGGATATGGCTTGTGGCACAACATTTCAAATATAGACACAGGTCTCATTATTTTCTTTCTCCTGCAGCCCTGAAGGATATTGATAGGGATCATACTGGATAAGGGAAGGAAGTTTTATACACTTGAATTTCTACAACTGTCCAGAGTAGCATAAGTGGAGTTCTGCTTCTACTGAATTTATACCATTGATTTCCTTTAAGCAGGGATTTTGACTGGTGAATCAAAGTTTCTACAAAACTTACATAGTAAACACCTTTCCTGCCTTTATGTTTCTGTAGTAAAAACCTTTTTAAAAGAGGAAATAAAGTGATGATTAGTATTCTAGGAGACAGATAGAATGGTAAATTGATAAGCAAAAACTCTTATAAAAAACTCTTACTTGAACTTGATTAGCCACAGCCCTTTTGTCTAACACTTATGCATCTGATATTAAGAAATTCTCTTTTGCTGTATAAAAAGGGGAATAGAAAAAGAAATGTCCTTCAAAATTAAAATTATAAGCAGAGGGAATAGTAATAAGAAAACATTAATAAGTGAAAAAAAAAACTTACTGAAACTTGAAATGTCTTCTAAATTTTGGTTTGATAGCTAAATAACTAGAATTCCCTTGGAATGAATTATTTGCCATTATTAAAGTATCTGATTAATTTGGAGAAAAATTACAGAGGACACATGTAAAAAGTCATCCTCATTTTCAGAATGAATCATTTCCTGTTGAATTGATTGTCCATTATCTCAGAGCAATGCAAATACGTGTCTGACAAACAGAAAATTACAGGTACAGAAACCCCCAGACTCTGACTTTGGCCATTTCTGGTTAATTAATCCTTTATGATTTTCCTCATCCTGACCTGGTTGATATGAAATCCCTTATAATTTCTTATGGCAAAGTGAATTATTGTCAAAGATTTTTGCCATCAGTATGTCTGCTACAACTATCATGCCCTTCTGTTAACCAGGCTTCAACCTGTGTGCACTCCTTTATCCTTCAGCTACACCTAAAAAAAGCTTTCTTCTTGCTCTCCTGATATAACCTGCCTATTTCTACAAAAAGCTGCATTTGTAGCTTTCTCTATTTTTGTCTTTTGTTTATTTGTTCTCTAATACACCACAAATCTCCAGTAAGACAGGGTCTGAATTCTTACTTAGGAGACAGTTCCTTCATAGTGCCTTAGAGGAAATGAAAATCTGGCACTCTGAATGCACTCCAATGAGAGACATTGCTGAATACCTAGTGGTGTTTGAAGAATAAGGAATAATACCAAGAAAAGAGACTCTCTTCTGTAGGTGCTTATACTTGTCTTAGTACTCTAGTACACCACCAATACAGCCGCTGCAAAATAGCATCATCCTATCGAGAACAAACAGTTGTGAAAGGTCAATTCTCTTTATTAAGATGCTCAATCCCCACGGGAAATTTTCCTGATGGGGAAATTTGACATTTTCATTCTCTTAAAAGTTTTGATTATGTTCATTTCAGTGGAATGGATATTAGCATTTCTTGGAAAGAAATTTTACCTGCTGCCATGTGTAGAAGCAAAATAGTCCCCCCAAAGAAATCAGATTTTAAATTCTCCCTTGTTTCAAGAGGAAGTCACACCTCCTCTGTGGGCTCACTTATCATTCATTACAAAATACTGGATTTTATGTTAACAGACAAAAAGAGTTATTATTAATCTAATTGTGTTTGAGCTCACTGGCTATCATTACAAGATTCTTAGAGGAAATTCCCTAAAACCTCTGCAAACAGAAGTGTGATGATGTTTGAAGACCTATGAGGCACGTTCCTGAGAGAAAGATGTATTTCTCATCTAGGCTTAATAAAGAATATCAAAGAAATATACAGTATCTCTTCTTGCTTTCAGAAAACATTGAAGAGACATCATTCCATTGCTAGAAGCTAAGAAGAAACTTGAAAATTTGGTAGTTGTGACTATGCCAACTTGGAAAGGAATATTTTGATGTGACTTCCACAGTGAAAGGCACAGTGAAATATTGATTCACCCTTGAGAAGGGATTTTCACAAGGGAAATGTGTTTCTAGGGATTGGGGCAATATTGCTGAAGGCACAGTATGTGATGAAAGTCAATCTATCTGATCTCAGGGAGCTCACCAGAAGCAGTAGGGAAAGAGGCTTGTAGGAACTTCCTACATCATTAACATCTCCTTGTGGTGCATCTTCAGTGTGCTGGCACATCAAGACACTTAGAGGGAGTTGAGTATTCTTGTTTCCTGTGGCTACATCCCAGGACTTGCCAGCCCTTTCAGGCAGTTGACGATTAATTTTTAAGGAAGTACCTACAAAAGCAACATAAGCCTTAGGAAAGTATGTGGTTTAATGGTTAGCAAGTCAGATGGTGTTTTCCCTCCTTGGGACATGTTTCCTGTTACTGTGATAGTCAGTCACAGAAAAGTAGGTACAAGGAGACTTCTTTTGAAAGAAAGCCACTAGAGGCTGCTGCAGATAGGTCTTTGTATGTGCAATGTCAAATTGTCATGGTGAGGAAGGGCTAGTAAAATAAACACCACCATGAATCAGGACAGAATTGGATGTTCTCTAAACACTAAGAAACAACACTATTTGCTTATTGCAGTCACCATAATATTAAAATTGGATGAATTCTGTCAATATTTAGAGATGTGGAAAGATTCCATCTCTCTGGTTTTGTATGATGGCTTCCACAGATTTACTTGTAAAGTCCAGGTGTGATGCCACAGTGTCTCAAACAGGCTGTGCATTAATGTCTGCTAGTACAACAGTTGGCTGAGCACGCTGGAATACGGGAACAGAAGAGGCTCTGAACTGATAATTTGTTGCAGAGAGAGGCTATGAAATGTTAATTACAGGACAGGCAAAACATTCTCCTTTATGTTATCGCTTTTGCCTGGGTGGCCCAGTGAGATAAGATATTGTTCTAACTTCAAATTAGTCAAAGTAAAGCTGAATTTACATAGCATATCAGTGACTTAATGGCAGAGAAATGAGCTGATCCAGATAAAAAGCATGACACTCCTAATCTGTTTATGCACTGGAACAGATGGCAAAGCCACATTTGATTTTACCTACAAAATCTCCAGCCACGCTCTTCCCCTGCTCCCTGGGGACCGTTCCTCTTTGCTGGGCTTTGTCTGCCTTAACACTGCAGCAAACACACAATAGGGCCGTGTTTAACTTGTCAGTCAGGACATTCAGAGGAACTATTGAAATTCGGCCAGAAACCAATTCCCCTGTTTTAGTAGAAGTCATTATAACCTGTTCCATTTGAAGGGCACTTCTGGTTTTGGCTGTGATAAGTAGACTAATGTCAGTTTATTTCACGTCAAGAGAAATGTCAATGCATTAAGCAAAGCATTAGATTATGCCATTCAGTGAAAGTAACTGTGAGGTTCTTCTGCTACACACCTTGCAGTAAGACATTTTAGGAGAGTGCATGTATGAGAAATATGATATATAAGGTATTAAAACTTTACTTTTTCCCGCACCACTCTTATCAAAGCAAGTTTCAACCTCTTTGCTGACTGATGGCATGGAAATCAGCCTCTGACTTTTAGTGTGGCCTGACTGAAAGCTCAGCTCGTGTTTATCACAGGGGAATTTGGATCGGGCTTTGAGCAACCTGGTCTAGTGGAAGGTGACTCTGCTCATAGAAGGGGAGTGGAACTAGGTTATCTTCCAACTCAAACCATTCTATGATGCTATGAATCAAAGCATTATGTGCCCTCATTAATACCAGCTATGTGATGGCATTTCTTATTAATTATGCTTCATGAGTCATTAATATTCCAACATAATAATATTTTATTCTAGTAAAAAAGGGGCCAAATGGGAACTGTGATCCACCTACTGATGAAAGTGGTTTCTTATTTGGCTGCAGAATATCTGTGAACTCATATTTTTGCCATTTAATATAACCTTATGCTTCTTCCTTGGCTGACTGTACCATCCAGTATCAACATCGTGTGTGCCATCATCAAACTGAATGAATGAGACTTTATATCACATATTTGAAGTCTCAAAAATTATGTTCAACTCAAGCTATCCAATTCATGTTGAAGTCAATCTACTCACCCATCAACACTGTCAGTGAACAGCACTGAAGGCCGAATGCAGTGTTGCCAAACTGCTGTAGAAATAAGACAGCAAGTTCTTGGCATAAGTGCTTGCCTCCTTAAACCATAAGAAGGCAAAAGTATCTATAGATATAGGGTTATTTGAGGAACTTTGAGACAGAGGACAGTTAGAGTCTCTAAAAATAAATGCCTCCAAAGTTAGTCTTTTGATTTGAACCGTTCTGTTCATGGATTCTGTCAAATTGTGATAAACTATTTATGCACCTTGAAAATTTAAGCCTGATTTGTTTGGTTTTGGCTCAGTGGATTCCCTGCCTATTCTGGCTGAAATGGTGTCTTTTTATTCCTGCATGCCCTTCACATCAAGGTGGTTTCTCCTGTTCCCATTATCTGTAAAGATGTCTTCCAAATGCCTCATATTCCTGTTAGCATTCCAGTCAGTCTGTAAGCCTGAATCTTTAGCCTATTTCATTCAAATGACTCTCGAATTACCTCATGATATGTTCAACTTGAGTGCCATAGCTTTGCCTATATCTTTCTCTAATTAGGTTGCTTCACTGTCCATTAGAGACAACAGAACATGTGTTCAGAATGCTCTAGGACATTAAAGTGACTAATGGCAGAAAACAAAGTATACCACTCCTAAACAAAAATCTTCCTTTCATTAATCCATTTTGAAAGCAAGTGAAGGATGTTTTTCCTCCTACTATAATGCTTAATCTATCCAAGCAATAGATTTTAAAATTTCAGTGATAAGACATTAGTTGTTTGGGGTTTTTTTTCTTTCTGAACAGTTATCTGTGGAGATTTATTAAAACCTCTCCACAATAAGTATATTTCAGGCTTATTAGTCATAAAATAATGGTGACAATAAGGAACGATTAAAGTTGGGGTTTTTTTACAAAAAGGTAAATTGGACCCTGATTCATTCCCAGTTGAGTCAACAGAGTCTTTGAATAACAAACTCTCAACTCCTGTTTCCAGAGGACAGAGATAATGGCCTGCAATGCAGGTGGGATTTAGAAAGCTAAAGCCATGTCTCTAGTACCTTAGTGTTCATAGATAACCTTCAGAGGCCTAATCCTAAAGCTGCTCTTCTAGCAGTTTCCACCTCACAGATTTCTTTTGTGGAAATATGATTCTTTTATAGTATGTGCAAAAGCCCTCCAGACCTCCACAGATCCTGCTGCTATCCAGTCACCTCACTGTAAGACAGGGTGATGCTGTCACAACATCCAAGTGTTTGTATGTTTTGTAGCTGACAGAGAAGTCAGCTGTCATGAATCCTCAGTCACAAGTAGAACTACTAAATGTGGAAAAAGAGAGCACTACTGCTGTGATTGACAGTGGGTATGAAATCTTCTTCCAAACAGTAAGAGAGTTGTCTGGAATTTGACTTCTGACTCTACTGCAGAAGATAGGTGGTTTAGCTTTAGAAGTGTATATGGATTGTATTACCTGGGAAAATGAAATCTCTCAGAATATCTCATCTTGAAAGGTAAAGAACAGGCAATAAAGCAGTGAAAGAGAGAATAGTGGGAATCTGCAATTCAAAGAAAAAAGAGACTCAAGATATATTCTACTGCAGTTGAAGTATCAGACTATTAAAACAGATTTAATAAATCAACTGCAGAAAACTTTTGCCCTCAGGATCAGAGCAAAATGGTATTGAGGAGCATGCAATGGCAAAAAAAAAGGACTGTAAAAGAGCTATTTTCTTTCCCTGGCTCTAAATGCTTGTTAGAGAAAATGGAAGACTTGACAGAAACATGAAGCTGTTTGAAAGCCTTCCACGTGTGTTGAGGGTCATTGAGATCCATGGTAGATCTGGAGTAACATACAGAGTCAAAACTTCAAGGATTTTGTAAAGGGGCTGAGGGAAGGGTAAGCCCAAAATGAAAAAGGCAGAAAACAGTGAAGATGACCTACAGAAATGATGTGAAGTTGGAGATACCAGTTTTAAGGAAAATCTGGAAGAAGACCTGGCAGAAAGTGGGGAAAGAAAAAGAATTTTGTCAGATGAAATCTAGTAATTATATGGAGCAGACAGGAGTTTTATTATAAGGATAAGGAGTCAAATGTGAGGAACTGAATTGAGAATTGGAGCAACGCAACTATGAAGGAGAAAAAAAAGGAAAACCTGCGAGAGAAGCCCAAGATATATTTTCAGGTTCATAAGATCTCTTTGGGATGCAGTAAAATTGGCATTACTACAATTTAACATGAAGATTCATTTGAGTTGAATACAAAGAAACTCCATTTAAAGTCTGATATTGTTATTATTATTGTTATAAATATCATCATCATCATTATGTTTGTCACCACTATGTTTGTTTCTTGAAAACCTTCCAGAACAAGCAAATTTTTGTATATTTTCATATTCTGAGAAAATGCAAAGGAATAGGATGTGTCTCAGATAAGTAGCAATCTATCACTGTACTAGGAATTTTGGCAACATGCAATGGGAATTATTTCTTTTTCCTAAGAGTTTACATCTTAAACAGATAGCAGGTATGTGGAAAAATCCAAGAGACAAACACAGTGAAAAATGTGTTGCCATGGCACATTAGTTTCACTCATTTCCCCCAAGAAAGGAGAAGGCAAAACAGAAGGAAAGAGTATAGGACACAGTGGTTGGAGTGGGTAGGCTGAGGCAGACCTTATTTCATCAATGCCAGAGGCAAAGAGCACAAGATAGTTTCTTTCCAGTAAAGACACTTCCTTCAAATGAATTATATTTTCAGTCATGGAAAGAAAGGAGTAAAACTGATAAGGAGGAAATCAGGGAAAGTAAAAAGCTCAGCTAAGGTGTCTGATACTTGAAGTAAATACTCTCAGCACGGCATCACTTACGTTTCAACAAATTAGCATGTCTAAGGTAATGAATTTTTAGCTATAAATTTCTATTCAGCTCTGCTATTACCTCATAAACAAGACAAAATGCTTTCTCACTCTTTAGTAACTTAGATGCAAACTAACAACCAGAAAACAAACAAACAAAAATTTTTAAAAACCCCACAACGTGCACTGCATAAAAACTGTCTGAGAGATCTCCAATTTGTTAAATTTCATCTGAAAGAATCTTAGGAATCCAGGTACTCTTCAGAGGGCTGGAAGAACATCATGGCATTGGCTAAAAATGGCACAGTTCCTAACCTTATTTGATAAATAAGTTGAAAACTTGAAATCTGTTTGAGGTTGAATCCGGACTAATCTGATATAGGGTGGAAGGTCTAAGGAATTAAATCATAACAGTGCAATTAATGTCAGTCAACATAATGCTGTATTAGAATTAGTGTGGCTTATATTGATGACTAGGAAACAAATATGACATCAAAGCTGCTGCAGTGTGTGGATGACACAAAGTGTCCCTTGGAGGAGGGAGTGCTGATGGGGAGCAGCCAGCTGCTCACTGTCCTGCAGCTGAAATTCTTGGTGGGCAGATGAAGTGGACAGGGCCAAAGAGTGATGAAAGCAGACTTTCTGCACAAAGAAGGGAAGTGTATGCTGGAGCTTTCTTTGTAGTGCTCCCTGTTTCCAAGATGACCTCCAGTTGAACCTACTCCCTTTGTGAGGCTGAGCAGAGGCACAGCCTCTATTCAGACTGAACTAGTAGCACAGCTGTGAAAACAGATCACTCCTTGTATTTCTTATTAGATAAGATGGATACAGAAACAATCTTTACTCTCTCTTTTTCTCATTTACTCTTGTACAAAAAAAATCCTCCTGGAGCTCCCCATGCCATCTCAGTTGCCATCTCAGTTCCCCTGTCCACAGTGTTAAAATAGCAGAGTAGAGAAAAGAACCAGAAAAATGATACTTTACGCAGGAAATTGCAATGGAGATGAAAATTCAATCTATTGAGGTTATTATAGAAGTACTGCAAGGTTACTTGCTTACAGCATGCATGTATCTTCATGTAGGGGAAAAAACCCAAAACACTGAAAATTAAAGGGCTTTCTGGAGAAAAGCACAGTCAGAACGAGTTGCTACAACCTGAAGTCAGACACATTCAAGTTATAAACTAAAGACACATTTTTAACAGAAAAAAAGTTATCAATAGACTATCCAGGAAAATTGTAATGACTCATTTTTGCACTTCTTGAGGACAAGATATGATTCCTATGTGGAAGGCATGATTTCACTTTATACAATCTCAACAGAGGGATGGCTGATGTAGTTTAACAGCCTGAAATATGCTGAGGATTAGAGTGACTTGTTCCTTAAGACATTTATGAATCTAACAATCAGTACATAAGTTACTCTGATATACATAACAGCAGGATAGCTACACAGTAAATTATACGCTAAACATTGTATTTTACATTAATAGACAATTATTTTTATTTTTTAAATATGCTTTTAAATTGGACCCAAAGAAACCAAAAGCAAAACTAAACACCCTTAAAAACTTGCTCAAAATTAGCCACGAGTTGTGAATGTTCAGTGAACAGTGTAATTTTCCAGTTTTCCCTTGAATTAGCATTACCCATGCAAGACCTGACCCATACTACCTGAGAGTGACAGCCCCTGAGAACCCATGCACGGTCCTGGAGTTCCAGTTCTACAGATGCAGAGACTGGGAATATTGAGAACTCTGGCTCCAAGTGACCTCACTAAAGCTCCCAAGTCTTTCAGGATGCTGTGTCTACAAAGTTTATGGCATCCAGTGACCAATCCTCATATAATCTTTTGTAGCCTGCCTTGTGTATAGAAAAGATAACCTCAAATTAAAATATCTTGGGGTGAATGATTCAACATTTCTTTTAAAAATGGTTTCTGTAGAAATTTTATGGACATCTTTATTGGTAATAGATTTAAAATAAAAATCCAGTGTCCAAGTCCCCATGATTTTGTTTTTCTTGAGTACAACCATTTCTCAAATTATAAAGAATGCAGCTAATGCAGCATGTTTATTCCCAGCTCAGAATGTATTCTGTAGCTCAAAATATGAGTTAATGAAAGGAACACTTGATGTAGCTGTTGCCGTAGCAACGAGACATGTTCACACAGACGCGGACATAGAGAGTAGTACAAGTGAGTGGGGCTGCAGAAGCTGGGTGAAGTAGTGGGACTGCAGAATCCCTCTGCTCTGGATTTCCTTCTGGATTTATTATATTTTCTTCTGGATTTATTCTGTGCAGGGATTATTTGTGTGCAAACATTATAGTTGGTTGTGTGGAGCTATAGAAGAGTATAAAATAAGCCCACAGCAAAATCTAGAGTAAAGTTAGAATTACTAGACCTGAAGATTTTGCTTTTTGAGGTGTTAAAAAGTATCAGCAATCTATTGTTCTCCTACTTTGCACCATCTCCCAAAACTTCAGCACTAACATTTCAGCACTCAGATTCCCTACCAGAAGTGTTGATGTCTTTTCCGGTGCCAAAGTCAGAGATCATCTCCTCAAAAATTCTGCATGTCAGGCCATGTCATATTTTGAAACAATGGCTGTAATTGCCTGAAAATTACAAAACAGGGTGCATGTAAAAGTTAAGCCAACTTCACATTTTTTTAGCAAATTAGTTTTGCAAAATTATTTTGATCTTTGTGGAAAAGCCAGCATACCTCTACCATGCCTTTTTCCAGTGACAGGATTAAGTAGTTCACGTCTAACATATTTTCCTCTGGAAATATCCTTAAAAATCTCCGCCACTGTGGACTCCATCACTCCCTTAGACAGCTTAATGCTTTGTTATTAGAAAATGTTCCTTAAAAAAGTAGCCTAATCTTCCCGACTTCTCTCTACTTGCCTTGTATTTAGTAGATATTTCATGCCTTCATGAACCTGCTGTCCTTTAGCATATTGTCACAGAACTGTCCCATGTTTAAAGCAAAGAATCATATTATTATCAGATGTCTTTGAGTGGTTCTTGATTCTCCTCTTTGCTCTCCTCTGGCCTCTTCCTGCAAAGGAAATAAGTACCTGTGGTAGTTGCTGTTGTTGAACAGAGAGAAAAAGCCAAACAAAACACTTTAGGCAGGAGCAAATTTTGAAAAAGTGACACCCTGAAGTTGGTATGTATTCTAATAGGACAGAAAAATAAGACAGGCTATACACAACATATCAAGAAAAATGCAGAAATTTAAGAAAGGATGTTTGGGTACTGAGATGTAAATGTTAAAACGCATCAGTGCTAATTTAGCAGTAAGTTTTAAGTTCACCCAATTCAAGCCAGTTGTAATAGATCAGCTCATGTCCTTGTTTGCTCCACTCAAATAAGAGTCTTGCAATGGTGCAGTCACTTCCAGTACCAAGAGGAACCAATGCACGAGACATTTGGTGCCTCTAAGCCTAATTTAATTTTCTCCACATAGGACTATGTATGTAAGAGGATAAATAAAAGCTTTGATTTTTCAGCATCTTACTGTTATGTCAATGTTGTCATTTGAATAATAACATGATTCCAAGAACTGAGAGGGTCTTCCATATTGTTTACACACTGGGATAATTACACTGTGCCCCACAGCCTGGCATGCCCTTGAAATGGCATGAATTGGATTGCTGTGTATGAACAAAGGAATAAAAGAATAATATTTATTTCAACAGATTGCTGCAAGATGTGTGTTTTCATTTTCTGTGGAGGATTATATAAAGAAAAGCAAACAAACAGATAAACTTACATTCAATTTGCTTCACCATCAGAGGATTTATGAGCTCATGTTCCTGGTGGAAATTTGTCCCTAAGAGAGCTAAAGCAGAGTTAAAGCTTCAAAATAAAACTTGAAATAGCACTTCCATATTTAAAATTCCTACAGAGAGTGACTGTCACTTTCTTTCAAGCCCTGTCCAGAAGGTGAACAAGTTCTGAATCAGAAGTGATAGTTCCAGCTGGTGATATAATTCTTCTTAATTTCATTTCTTACAAGACACTGTTGTGTTTTGTGCTTAATAACCACTTATCCCATCCTGAAACAAGAATAAGTGAATTAAGCTTATGCATAGCTCAGAAACAAGCATGTGATCCTTGTGGAATGATAGGTAAATGTAAACAGGAAAGGTATTTACTCACTGCCAGCATTCAGGTTGCTCCAGTTCAGTAACATTGGGCCAACTGTTGCAATGAACCTGTCTCGAGTGTGAAGGAACACTTCACAGCAATGCCCTTATCACCACACTGGAAAAGTTTATAGGACACCTTTTTGTCAGTTCCCGGAAAAACTTTCTATCATACAATGCTCTTTTTGGAGACACACATCTATAAAGCTGACAGGAAAGAAAACAAATTAACTTTATTTTCCCCTCTGTTTGTATATATAGATGTCTATGTTTCTGGTAATTCTCTGTTTCCATCTCCTCCTTTTATTGTTATGCCTGTCTTAGCAAAAAGTACTGCCCGGTGCTGAGTTGGGTGTTGTTATTTTTATTAAAATTGTAAAAAACATTCTATGAAAGCAAACTGATTGTTTTTTCTCTCTTGATCTCAAGACCTTGATGTGCAGAGAAAGAGCCAGGGTTGGACTTCTCTCAACAAGCTTTGATGAGGTCATATATCAGGTATGTTTCCAAGCAGATCTCGTGCCAGGCTTAGAGGACTCCTACAGTATAAATTATAACTCAGGATAGATTCTTCCTACTCTACCCACTGGAATCTGAAAAGTCTTTGCAATCCTCTTTCTCATGTGCCCCATGACAGAAATGAATTGTACAAAAATAATTAAGCCTCCCTTTCTCTCAAAGGCACAGGAATCACTGGGAAAATCTCAAGTCTCCCTCTCTCTCACTCTGTCATTTTTTTTTAATTTTTTTTTCCTGAAAGCTGATTAATAAGCTTTTCAATTATCTCTGGGCAATGGCCATGAACTGTCATAAACAGAACCTGCCTTTCAGCTACCTAGCATTGGCATCCCCAATTCTTCTGCTCTTTGATCTAACTAGACCATAAAGAAGATGAAAAAATAACTTTCCAGGGCATCTGGTTGTTTTGATGCCAAATAAAAAACATTCTTTTTAAGTCGTAGGAAAGGTGGTGGGTCAGACAGATTTTGGAAGATATGGGCTAAAAATTCCTGAGAATATTTGCATTATTTATATTTATATTAAGTGAAAACTGATTGACACTGTTGTGTTTTGGTAGCAGGAGAGTCTCTGTCCAGGTAGATTTTAGGCAACAACTTCTCCTTGTAATGTCTCTCACCTAGGGAGACTGAGATAATGATAATCCCATGAGAAAGATGGGTAGTCTGAAGTGCTGCACTGCAGAATGTATCAAGCTGAGCTACTCAGACTGTTTTAATAATTACATGGCATTATGTTTGACAAAGTGTAATTAACTTGTGCAGATTCATCCGTTCTGTGAAGTTTAAGGGCAGTGTCTAAAGCTCTGGGATCTCCGTCATTTCTGTTGGGAGAAAGGAGAGCTTAAAGCTAGCTTCTAAATTCTGAAAATAGGCTTTTTGATGTAGTTTCATTTTGTCTGAGAATGTTGGGTTTGCCTCACCAACAAACTTTTTTTCCAGAAACCTCAAAAGCTGTCAAAATTGGAGTTCACATCCTTGAATCACCTTAGTTTTTAAAACCATTGAAAAAGCTTCCATAGGAGCTAATGGGCTCTGAAACAAGTCGTCAGTGGAACAGGGCTAAAGTGCTATATAAAAATTACTTCTCTCCTGTATTAACAAGCAGTTTTCCAAATTACACCACAAAATGAGTCAGTAACATCAGATTATCCAGTATCATCAAACTGCATTTCTACGAAACCATTGATGAATTGAAATTCAGACTTTAGTGAATCAGTGTAGATGCTGTATTGAATTTGTTCAGATCAAAAATCTGAAGTTGTTCTAATGGAGAAAGACTGTGGGTTATAGAGGAGCATCCCAGTTTGTCTTCTGGATGTTTTCTTGTTTTGTTTCTTTACTTTTCTTCTTTCCTTTTTTTTTTTTTTTAACATGTAACTCTTTAACCCAGGCCTAGCAGAAAAAAATATCTTTGAGACTTCTTCTCACATATTTCTTTTTTTTTTTTTAACAAGCATTAGTCATAAGTCATGCTATCAGAGACGATTGAAAGAGTTAAGTCACTGAGATGGAGGAAAGTAATTGTGAACCGATTATTCAATTTGACGACGAAAATGTAAGCACGGATGACACATCCGTGTGTCAGAAGTCTGAAGGACAAACTGAAAAGTACTCCTCGAGTAAGCAATGCCCCACACAGGTGCAAACCTGCAGCCAAAGGAAGGCAGAGCAGGTCCAAGCACTGCAGAGCAGAAGGAGTGGGAGCAGGAGCAGTGACTCTTTGCTGGCCCTTCTCACGCAGCCCGAGTAGGAGCAGCGTGTTTGCAGGGTGGCTGCAAGAGACTGCCTGGCTGAAGTTATTTGTTGATGTCAACACTCAGGCCTGGCTGTGCATGAGTGCCAAGATGGGTCCAAGGGTCAAATCCTGCCTGCAGGACAGCAGCAGACTGGTGAAAAGAAAGTTCCTGACTTCAATTACCTTCCTTCACTCCAAACTCAAGGGAGAACAATGGCATCAGTACAGGATTATCTTTACAAGACCATTTCCATTAAAGCCAACTGAGAGCTTTTACCCTGTCTAATCCCTAAACTCTTCAGTTCCAGAAAATAAAACTAATCATGAGTTTTTCTGGTATTATTAAATAAGCAAATATGTTGTTGAATGATACACTGCCTGCCATTTTATCTCAGTTTAAGACACAATATGTTTTCTAGCCCTATGACATCCCTTTGTGTTTTTCATAATTAGAAAAAGTGTTGACATTTAGATTCAGCACAGCTTTGGATATCAAAAAATGGCCCATTTAATGTAAAATCTCTAGCTCACTAATTAGTTTCTAAAGTAGGAATCAGGTATTTATAAGCCATTTAAGCAAAACAAATTAATATTCTACAAAGACTGTTGGCCAGGCTGTTAACTGAGTTAAAGTACTCTTTAAAAACTTTGCAAAACTGAAAAGAAGCAGCTTTATAAATATAAATCTTCTGAAAGGTAATGGTTTTGTTTCAGTTTAGTACCATCCCTTAGTCTGTTTACTGCCATCTTTGAGTAAGCACCTTCTAATTAATTTTTTATCTATTCTCAAAAATAGTATTTGCAATGAAAATGTGAAAGCATTGGAAAAATATGACCAATTAAATTCCTGAAATGTATTTGAAATAAGCCTATTTACAGTAGAGTTGTCATCTAATTATGAGGACAATCACCATTGGTGAAAAGTGTAGCTGTTAGACAGTTTCCTTATTATTAGCTATCTAAGGCACGAAGCCAGAAGTCAGTGACACAGTATCTGACTTTAGATAACCACATTACAGTCTGTTGAAGCTGCAGAAAAGCCTATATATTTGCAGAGCTGAGACATCATTGAGTATGTCCTGTTTCATTTGCACAGAGCCCCAGAAACCCACAAAGTGAGTATAAAGAGAGCATAAAAATTAATGGATCTGAAAATAAGTAGTTTACCCCCACCTGCCTCAGGCGTGTTTAGTCCTAGTGTAAGTAGTTATACAGAACAAAAGAGCAGATGGATCTTTATGTCTGTTTAATAAAATAGGGTGATTTTGACCTGTAAAAGAAAACCATACTTTTTGCAACAGGAAAAAGAAGAAAAAGAAAACAAAAAAGAGAAAAAGAACTTTCCAGAATAAATCCCACTGAGTTCATGTTTCTACTTCGTAGGCTGAGTTCTCGGTTACCTTTCCTCACTCCAAACTCAAGGGGGAAGGATAGTGTTGGTCCAGGATTATCTTTCCAAGACCATTTCCATTAAAGCCAAAGTAGAACTTTTCCCCTTTCTAACCTCTAAACTCTTCAACTGGGGAAAATACAACTAATCACAGCTACAGCCTGTGACCTCAGGGAAGACAACGGGTTTGCTAGAAAAAGCATGTGTAGAGAAAAAGCATGAAATCCAATCTGTGGCAAAATCTTTTAATGAACTTGTTGCAATAGCATTTGGAGCCATACCTTTACCATCAGTGTCAGAGAACAAGTAGATTTACCTATGATATTGAGGTGAAAAAATATGATCTAGTCTAGTCAAAAGAGGCCAGTCTTTTCCAATACATTAAAAAAAAAAAATCACAGTGTAACCAAATCATCTTTGACTGGGCAGTAATACCTGAATAAATTAAAATAATGTGGCTAGAAACAAGCTGCTTCTTTCAGGCTTCATCTTCCTTGACACTGTCAGCCCACACAGATGGTCAGATGCAATTCATATTGCACCTTGAGAAAAAAGTATGTGAAACCATTGCATTTCTGTTTGTTTCATGGTTTCTCTTATTTTCTCCTACTGAACAGAAACGGGGTAGAATGAGTCCATGTTTCATTCCTTATATTTTGGACTTTTCAGTCTTTCCTAGCTATTGCTGCCAACAGGAGTATAAGAGATCTTCTTCATATTTTCAGATTGTCAGTGGTCTAGAGGAGAGGACTTTTAATAAAAAATAGCTCAAGTCAAACCAAAATGAAAATTCTCTGCTTAATTTTTTAACTAAAAAAAGAAAGGGTGTGTGTGTAAAAAATATTATACTTAAACTAAAATTCCATGTCTCCTTTCCTTTTGGAAGAATGCAAACCTTTCATCTATTTAAAAATTATTATGCTTTCACAATAAAAATTCTTCTTAGAAAAAAACAGCCTTAAAATATGTATTTTCTTCTTTAAAAGAAGTCCAGAGTTGTCATGGGGAAACATTTATTTTGCAGTTAAATACAAAAATAATGCTATTCAGTGTTAAGCTGTTTTGGTTAGCAAAATTACTTTTCTCAAGCTTAAAAAGAACCCAACTCTTTTGAAAACTTGTTTAGTGACAAAGAAGAGCACTGGAGGGGGTTGTCCTTCCTGCTTTCAGAAGATTATCACCAGGCTTTGCTCTTCAATGAGCACCAGCTGAGGAAATTGCACGCAGCAAAGGAAAAGTAAGTATACCTAGCCCATGTACTTCCTATGTAGATGTCCCTGAACATGCTGTACTTTCACTTCCATTCACCTCAAATACCAAAA
Source organism: Xenops minutus (assembly GCA_035221455.1). NCBI lineage: Eukaryota > Metazoa > Chordata > Aves > Passeriformes > Furnariidae > Xenops > Xenops minutus. Next base: position 60,915,913 of record JAWWEE010000040.1, on the reverse strand, counting down.
GTAGGGCATCGAACTTTATATTTCTGGCTGGTTCTCTGATGGATGGGCTCGCTGCTTATGGGGACTGCTGGCTGCAACAGGATTAGCTCCGGTGTCTGTCACTACTTTTGCACTGCCTTCTCAGATAAGAGCTGGTTTTTTCCTTTCTCCAGGTGCATTTACTTCTGGGAGCAATCAACTATTTCCTGGTCCGTCAAGCTGCATTATTCCAATCAATATTTCCTCTGTGAACATCAGTGGGGAAATATTATCTGCTAGAAAATTAATTATTCATTAGCTTATGACCAGTTTCTTTATGCCACTTCCTTTGTTATCATTTCAGCTGATACAATAATAACAAGCCAACAATATTGTGCCTAGAACAACTCCCCTACTAAGAAAGAGGTGGAAACAGAGGCTTAGATTGGATGTCTGGCAGATTTCTGAAGTCTTTCTCCCATTGCATGGAAAGCCCTGGGCAGACTCACAATCAATTTAAGTCAAGTAACTTACCTTATTTTAAATTGCACCCCTCTGCCACTTGGTGCCAGGAAACACATTTAGAAGAGTTCCTCATTTGTCTGCAAGGGGAAACTATTTTTCTCTGGTGAATTTCTGAAGCTTCAAAATAAATTCCCAGAACTGACTCAGTAGCATAAACGCAGCATGAGTTTTTTAATGTATTCATTGTAAAACAGCAAATGAGATGCTGTTGACTATGCTGAGCACTCTAGTTTTCTTCAAATCACATGAGAATACGAGCTTTCTCAGCAGTTTTTGGTTGGTTTGTTTGTTTGTTTTTAACAGAATCACACTTTTTTCAAATTCCCAGTATGTTCAGTTTTCAGAGCTCATTGTTGATAGTTTATCTGACAGATTGTGTCACTTGTATTGAGCATATCCTTTAAATTGTTATGTTTTTGAAAGTTCCATGTTAACAGTAGATATATATGTATAAAATAAAACTACATATAAATGTACTAGCAGTTCTTATAAACATTTCTTCTTTTCTAAAAAGAAACCTATGGCAATGAAGAGGGATCCTGTCATCAAGCAATGTTAATATCCATATCATTTTTCTTTCCATTTTCTTTTCTTTTCCAAGGTTTTAAGACACTTTCAGCAAGTTTAGATAAAATATATCTTCTTATACACAAAATATTTTACTTTCTAGTAGTCTTTCAGTATTTTAAAAGGGTGTTAGAAAGAGAACAGATATCTGTTGTTTGCTGGATATAGAACTAGAAAAAATTGAGCTGAATTTGCAACATAGTAAGTAGTGGGAAAATAAAATAAATAAAGTAAACGTCTGGAAGAGGTGACTCAGAAATGTTGTTAAATCTCTTAATGAGGTTGTAGAACAGGTTAAGTAAAATGTGCCAGCTGTAGCTCAGAAATACCTGATTCTATTTTAGGACAAATGAAGGGACTCTGTGCTGCATTGAAGTTCTTTCCAGAAATATAATGCTTGCATGAATGGTTATCTACAATAATTTATGCTAACTGCTATCCCATCCCTGGTTTCTGCTTGTTACATACAAAATTTCTGGTTTAATTGAAGTCAACCATAAGTGATAATTCAAATTGAGAAAGTGCCATTCCAAATAATTCACTGGTTTGAGGTCCATCACTGTGTGGGGTCTCAATTTAAATTGGTGATCCTGTGCTTCTCAGACAGATCTGAATTTCCAGAGTTGCTGGGGCTTCTCTGACAGCCCAGACTGACCAGGACTTCTGAAAATCAGAGGTTAAGTGTTATGCGAGGTAACACCTCACATTAGAGACCTATTTGGTATTAAACACCTAGCTATGTGTCTGCGGCTCTCTGGCTCTTCCATAAACCCCAGAGCAAGGGAATCTTTCTATATTTTTGCTTGACATTATGAGGAAGGTGAAACTCTGTGACAGTTACAGCCTGTTTTGAAATCTGGCATGTGCTTTTTCTTGGTAAATCAAGCGTAGCTGTGTGTTCCAAAATATACTAGCATGTATGTACCTGAAGAGGAAAGGGAAGAGCAAATCTGGACAGACTGGTCAGGTACATATTAAACATATAAGTTTTATTGTCGTTTGTTCAAATGAGTTCAATGTCACGTACAGATTATCCCAGAACCTTGTATTCCTGGGTTTATAAAAGTATTGTCATAGAGTAAAGTGAAAGAGATGTCACTGTCTTTTTGAACTAACTGTTTTATAATTAAATGTACAGTTTGCTTAGGAGAAATATGTTCCTTAATAATTCCATCTCCTCTAATCACCCTCCTTTCTCATACTGTTAATAATTCCATTGTCTTTCAAGTAAAAAATAATAGAAAAGATACATAAAGTGAAGTCCATAATGCAGCCCTCAGGCAAGAAGCTCTCAAAGCACCAAAGAAATCAAAGCTCCTGTTGCCATCTGTGGTAATTCTGCCATTTACAGCCCATATGATCATTCAAAGCCTTATCTGTCAACAGTATAATGACACAATGATTAAGCAATAAGGATATTAAAGTTCAACAGATTTATTTGAATATGATCTGCGTGAGGGAGCTTTTACTCCCTCTGACTCCTAAAAACTGGCTTATCAGATAATAAGGTTACTGACAAACTGGTTGTACTTCATCTTTGTATAAAAGTGGATGTCTGCTGGTAATACAGGAGTCTGTTTCTTCTCATCCAGAGAAATTCCAATGATGGGTTGTATTCCGTCTCTGCCCAACATTTTCCCAAAGAGTCATTACTCTGAGGGAGAAACCACACCACAGGAAGAAAGCTCTCCTGTTGGAAGTCAGTGCTGAACCTAATTTCCACCTCATAGTATAAATGATTCAGATTTTGAAAAGACATATTAGTTAATTTCCCAGATAAACCACTTAATTTAGATGAAAGAGCAGAAGAAAGTGAATATTGGATAAGAAAGGGTAGGAAAAGGTTTCTCCTGCCCCTACAATTATGTGGAATAGCTACAAAATGCTTATCCAAGGGCAGAAACAAAAACTCAAAGTCTTTTAAAAAATCCTTCCAAACCGAGGTGTGCAGCTGAGAGCACCAAACACTGGCTGTATATTCAGCTGACATCGAAGTCCAAGTGCTACTCATGCTGGGGAAATGCATATTTACAGCAGCATGCAGAGGTGGTCTAAAACGTGACAAGACATTTTGTGAGAAAATCTCAATTTCCCTCACTGTCATTGAAAAAATAACTTTCATTAAACAAACTTTTTACCTGTTTTTTTACACATAATTTTGGTGTGTCAAATAGTAGCAAGATAAAGAAAATATCTGAGCAGGAGTTCATTTTCTATAGCACTTTGTATTTCAGCAGATTATTCTAAGTTTATCACCATTAGTGTTATGAAATAGCCTATATTAGTTGCTGACCTCTTGGCTGTCTTTGATTTGGCAATAGATTTTTTATTTAAATTAGTCAAATTGCATGAATTTTTAAAACTGCTATTTCAACATTAGTCAAATGCTTTTTTTTTTTTTTTTTTTTTTTTTTTTTTAGCTATTTTCATTCCTCTTTACAGACTTCTAATTTTTCTTTTCTTCTAATTTCTCAAAGTCCATGCATGGTATTAATCAACCTCTAATAGGAGCACACTTGCTATAAAATTGGAATATACCTAACAGCAGCAAATACTTAATGGGATGGGTAGGTGTATGACTTGACTTATGCGTCTGTATAAGCAGGACAATTTTTTTTCTTGCTCTCTAGGATAGGAGACAGAGAAGAATGCAGAAGAAATGATCCCAGAAATGAGTGCTGTGTGTGACTGGGTCTGCATGACTTACAGCTCCAGTTTCTGCATGTGAAACTTGCCCTGCTTGTGAATAATAGAACTCAAGTGAGCTGAAAGACTGGAAAGCACAGGATGGTTCAGGCACTGATCTTGTCATGCTGTCCCTGAAAGCATGTCTAATGGAACAGAAGCATAGCATTTCCATGTTTGCTACCAAATCAGTGCCTACATGAACTCCTTCTGCATTGCTGTTCAGTGCCTGCATCGGTACTGCATCCACATGATCACAAAGAGTGAAGCTCCTGCAACACCTTTTTCTGACTTATGTCCTTCCCACCTTATAAACAGGTTTTATTTTCCTGTTATTGGCTGTTCATGGATTAACATGTGAGAAGCCTTATTGCTACATTTTATTTGGTTTTGTAGACACCTCAGTTACTTGATTGAAAAAGATTTTGAAGGCAGAGGTGGCAGATGCATCCAGTGTCAGCACTATCAGGTTATCTTACAGACTCCTAAACAGACCTAAATTATCTGATCAGAAACAGAAGTGAGAAGAGTCTTGATGTTCTTCAGAGATTTCAGAGGTACTTTAGTGATTTTGATTTTAATTCTGCCAGCTGAAAATGGATGGCTGAGCCAAGGAATTACTGTGGTAAGGAAGAGGACAAATGTTTGGCAGTGATCCTGATGCTGTAATTTAACACAGATGTATATGAGTGACTAGAACTCAGCCAAGTGACAGAAATATTTTTGATATTTTATTCAAAATGTCATCTCATGAATTTAGTTTAGGAAACGACCAGCTTATATTTTCCCCTGAAAATGAGTTGAGAAATTACAAAAAATATTTGCTAATGATGTTGTTTTCTTTTTTATGAACTTTGTGACTAAGTTAGAATGAACACCAGAAACAACCCCCTTTTAAAGACTGGTTTCTTCTTCCTACTATAAAAATAATGTAATATTTTTAACTTTTTAGACATCATATACCTATTTTTCTTTAAAACAGAATTTTGTAATATAAAGATCAAAAGAACCTGGTGAAGAAAATAGTTTGCAAAAGTCACGTTTTATGCCATCAGATTAAAAAAAAAAAAAGCATATGTTCTTTTTTTGCCAGACTCAATTTTGGTGTGGGATGTTGTGTTGTTTTGGGGTTTTTTTAAGCTGCACTATAATCCAGAAAGTCTAGTTCAGGTGTCTGGCAGTGGTATTCTCTGGTCAATGTGAAATTACTCATGGTGCACAGTCAGGTAGGGAAGAACTTCAACAGAAACTAGAGATTATCAATAATACATTTTCCACCACTTTTTTTTCTGAGGGTTGGCAGAGCCACAGCTGTCTGCATACCTGAGCAAGTTCTGTAGGTGCCAAAAGTATGACAAACTAGTAAAGCTTGAGAAGAGATGTAGTTCATATTTAATATTGCTTTGTGGATGTATATTTCCCCCTGGAAAGCTTTCAAGCTGTCAATATCCTTCTAAAAATAAGCAAGCCTGTGAGCGATGCAGCAATGCCTTTACAGCTGGTGAGGAGGTGAGTGCCCAAAGGCAAATGAACCCCCTAAGGTTCTGATGCATAGCACTTCTGAACTGGAGAGAGGAGACACCTCCTTCTCCCCAAATTTTGACCCATGGGCAAAAAATTGTACTGTTTTATAAGCAGAAGTGACACTTCAAAGAATTGTGGGCAAAGCCCTAACTCCTGAAAGAAATAACTAAGATGATCAAATTAATTAAAATGGGGAAAATCTAGTATGGGTTGAAATTAACATTGCATGTGGCAGATGAGATCAATCAGGATGACAGAGAAAGCACTTGAAAGAGAGCTGGCAATGCCTTCTTCAATTTCAGAATGGTTCAACTCCATTTTAAAACAGAAAATGTGAGTCTTATCAGGATCAGGTCCTGCAGAATGGACATACATGATGTATAATGGCTGAAGCAGTGATACTACTTTTCTAATCTGTATATATGTGATATAAAGCTGTCAAAAACATTGTGGGAAAGTCATATTGTGATTGATGTGCAAATGATGTGGGAACTATTTGACTTCTTAGGATGCAGAGAACAAACTGGCTCTTTCTATCTATTCCTTCCCCCATGTTACTCCCAGTGGTCAGACTTAAGCCTTTGCACTTCCAAGATCTCAAAAGTGGCACTACTTAGACCTCTTGGGACTCTCCACTGATAGCTCTTTCCCATTTAAAATATTTAGACTTTATAAAACAAAGCAATTATTCACTCCAGGATTCTCCAACATTATTGTTTTTATTTATTTATTTTTGGCTTTAACACTGTAAACTGGGGAACTATGTTACTAGCCCACTAAAGAACCAATGCCTCTTTGAATTTATTTCAGACTGGCCTTAGGTGACATTTTATTATTCAGAACACAAGAATGCATAAGTAATACTAAAGAAAATAAGCTTCTTGTTCCAGGCAGCATATGTATATGTCTACGTGTAAGAGGCTAATGCTTCATTAAACTTGTAGCAATAGCCTATCTAATTCAGCAAAGAGTGGTTGTTTTCACCCCAGATGAACGCACATTGCTGTTTTTTTTTAGCTATAGGTAACAGTTCTAGCTAGAACTATATATTTTAGGATAATTATTCTTGTCCTTCTTCAACAACCATTCCTTCAATGACACTGACCACAGAATTTGCTGATAGAGATCAGCTCTAAAGTTCATGCTTTCATGAGAAAAACTCTAGTGAAACTCAGTGAGTATAATTACCAAGTGTTTAATTTCTAGTGTAAGTAGGTTTATTTCTCTGTTTAAAGACCAAGACAATCTTGTCTACAGAACAGAAATGGCATAAAAATAACATATTATTTTAGATTTTCTAATCTCTATGCTCAAACTGCCTCTTGTTTATTAGTGTTTTGACCTCATTTGGGCCCTGTTACTAGGACAGCATTAGAATGGCAGCCAGGGTTTGCCCATCTCTTTTGAACGTGGAGAAATCACAATTACAATCAGAAGAACTTAAAGCACAACTAAATTTAAGATCCTGTCAAATCCATGCAATCTTTTTTTCCCAAACTGAAACCTATATATTTTATTTGTATAAGATAAAGGTAAGTGAACTGGTGGGCAAAACTGAAGAGAAAGCAAATGAAAATAACAAGCGGAAATCCAAAGGAAAAAAAAAAAGTTGAGATTATGCAAATTAAAAGGCATTAATGAAGGGAAAACAGGTATTGGTGCCACCTACCAGTTGAAGCAGTCTTTAGAAAAACTTAATTTTCATACTCATGGCAAATACAGCTTTGTGAATGCATGGGTGATAGATCTGAGGGAAGTTTGGTTGCTCGGATTCAAGTGGCCAAGTATGATTGTACAATTGGTAGTTTGAATTTTTTCCAAAATATTTCTAGATTTTCCTGATTTTGTGTCCTGGACAGCCCTGCTCAAAGCACATTCATGACTACTAATTTAGTCTTTGCTTAGCTTTGAAATAAATTATATGGAAACATACTGTCATTCTATTCTATTCTATTCTATTCTATTCTATTCTATTCTATTCTATTCTATTCTATTCTATTCTATTCTATTCTA
>JAWWEE010000040.1:60788118-60908015 GCA_035221455.1 Xenops minutus | reverse complement strand
ATTCTATTCTATTCTATTCTATTCTATTCTATTCTATTCTATTCTATTCTATTCTATTCTATTCTATTCCATTCTATTCTATTCTAATTTAATTTTTTTTATTTATATTTATTATTGCCAGACTTTTATACATCAAGTGTCAAACTGTGGTATTCATGGGCTGTGGGAAAAGTGTATGTCAAAGTGCATTACCAGCATTGCAGATTCATGGCTGCCTTTGTTTTAGTTTTTAAATACAATTTCTTTTTGCCACTTTAAGTGTTATTAATTGCTGCTCCTCAGTCCTACCAAATGATGGGCTCTCAGGAATCTTAATAATGAAAACAATAAAATTATTCCTCTTCATTTCTTCCTTCAATATTTGGATAGAAAATGTTACTCAGAGTTTCATATCTACACATGATTATTCCTTTGTGACAGACAGGCTTTTTAATTATTTACTAACATGTCTATAAAACTGATTTAATGATAATGTATTTTCCTTATTTTCAGGAGGACAGCTGTCTTAGCAATGGAAGATAAAATAACAAACATTAGGTGGTGTAAATGGACCATAGCCTTTGAATCTTTTATATAGCTGCCAGGATGTATATCACATCTAAAAAGAAGACAGAAGGACTGAATAAGTATATTGAAACAATGCAGAAGCTTTAATTATGTTCTTGGCTTTTAGAGATGTCTCAATAATGTATTATAAAGAGTATTTTAGCAAGAAAAGTGTAGGTTCAGTTGGTTTAGAACTGTAAATATTTGATAGGCCATCTGTTGATGGCAGCGCAGAAGAAAAAGAGCTGTTCCAGTTCAGCTACTTGTGGATTCTTGAACAGTGGGGACTCTCATTTCGGATCCCAAAAGACAGGATGGAACTTGAATGTGAATTTCTCATACTATAAGTTATAACTGCATTTAGGAGGCAGGAGTTTTCTCAACAAATGTGGCACAATTACACAGAATGGGCATGGTGATTCACAGACAATTTTTCTTTTGGCTCAAGCCTAGTATGAAATGCAGTGGACCACTGCATTGGCAGCTACAGCTGTGAATATCTTGACTGGATAAGCCACACTATTAAACCAAGAATATTTGATAAAAAACAAGGTTAAAAAAAAAAATTAACATCAGGTGACTTGAAAAAAATCTGAATTGACAACAAGGCTGCCAAGATGTTTATTTCTGTTTTGGACTGACCAGAACATCATCTCTGCGGGAATAATTTTGTAGAAGTCCAGTCTTCAAAACCCATGGCAGAAGAGACACGGCTACTTTTCTCTGCATTGCAAAATGTCTGCATTAAAGCAGACTCCTCTTGGAGTCTGGTGACTTAGTGCATCACATTTGAGCTCTCCATTCTTGCTTTCCAAGTTCAGCAAAATTCCACAATGTCATCTACAGCTCTGCTTCAGTTTAATTCTTCACCCACTTCTTTGCTGCCTTCATTTACTCTTAGATTTCACTCCTCATGTCCCTTCTTTACCTAAGCTTAGTTAAGCTTTACCTAAGATCATTTTAGCTTTGTTTGTGAAACATTCCTCAGAGACTATATGAACTCTATTTTTTGCTTGTATGTGCAGCTGAATTTACATTAATCTCAGTGTACTGTAACATCATCTGGGTAAGGATATTCCAGGAAACTGGGAAATGCAACAAACCCATACACCTGTACCACCAGCGATGACTAAAACTAAAGAAGTAAAGTACGGTAATTTGAAATGAGCATTGTGCTGGACTTGACAGATTAAAATCCATACTCTTTGGCTGATTGAAACAAGTTAATGGCACTCAGCAAGTAGTCCTTCTTAATCTTCCTCCTCCCCTCCGGGGTTTTAAATGTTTTTTAAATGTTTATTTCAGGCTGTATCCAGATATTATGACTGGCACAAGCTTGAGTTTGAGAAAGAGCAAGATTACTGTAGAAAGTGCTGATGAAGGTAAGTGTATGTCTTAGTAATACCAAGTGGGCTTGCTTCTCACCTTAAATCTCCTCCAGGGAGAAGGGAAATTGTGCAGGGCAGGCAAGTATAAAATCTCAATCAGCTATTGTCAGCAATATGATTTCTGCAATCCATTTATTAAGGGCTTCCATGCATTTTAATCTTGCTAGTCAGTTAGCATGTTCACTTCTCCTTAGTGTAAACAATTCCCCAGGCATTCCCTGTCTAGAGACTATTTAAATCTGGTTGCTTTGTCCTTAAAAAGAGAAAGATCAGCATAAAATGTCTACAGCTTTCTAATGATTTATTTATCATATCCTGAATTCACTGAATGAGCATAACTTGGATCTTCCCTCTGGAATTAAAGAGGACAGAATATACTTTTCGTGAGAAGCAGACTACGAAAACTTTCTTTTCTTTCCTTGGTTGGAAAACAAAAACCACGCAAGTATTGGGAACAATTGTTCTCAAATGCTCTCCACTGAGAAAAGTTCCAAATGTACTGTCAGTTCGCCCCCCGACCACTCCTAGATTAGGAGAGCTAATATTTCAGCAGGGGTGCACAGATGCAGAATGAGCATGTATTTATCCTTTGTACATCAGCTAAAGGAACAGTCCATTTAAGTGTTTGAAAACTGAGAAGGATGTGCACTACAGCTTATGAACCCTATTGAAATGATTCCCAGCTTTACTGTCTCTCATGAATAATTTAGCAGCTGTCATGATTACATCTGAATTATAATTTTGAAGAGAGAGTTAATTTTCTCTTCCTACAGTGTAGATATTGTCTCAGTTGCACCATGAGCTCATACACACTATTTTTGGCAGTTCATGTTTAAGTTTTGTTTATTACAAGAATTCAAAGTTGAGAGAAGAGATGTCTTTCACTGCAATTTTAGCTATATGCCCATGATTTCTGGTCCTAACATGAGAGTTGTGTCAATTGCAAACTAATTTATATGAGATGAGAAGCTGATGCTTATAGGTGGGTGTTTCACTTTCTTTTTCCCCCAAGCATGAGTCAAATCTGAAGGGAAAAAAAAAATCAGAAAAAAAGGACAAGCCACTGAAACACATGTGATTCAGTTTTATAAGCAATGGTGATCAGCCAAAAGCCACAGCTGGCCCTCAAGCTCTGCTGCATACACCACTGGGATGCTGAGACATGTCCCAGAGTGGATTCAGGCCAGGGGCTGTGACACGGAGCAGAACTTTCCTCTGCCCACAAGCGAGGAAGGGTAAGGCTGCAGCAACCACATGCACAGCTGCTACGGAGCAGCTCCACCAGCCAGGTGCACAATTTGGTCACAACTAGTACAAACTACTAGCAATAAATCCAAGACCTACAAATAGGTAGTTTCCAAGTTTCACATCCATTGGAGGCATCTTGCATTCTTTTTTTACACAAACATGTCTGATCCCAAAGTATTAAAAAAGTATCACCAAATACTATCAAAATGTCAAGCTAATTGATGCTGATACAATTTGCATTATTGTGAATGCTTCAAAGCAATAGGTTTTTCTGTCCATCTAGAGTAGCAGGAGGATTTTTCCTTCTAATGTCTTTTTGACTTTAGCTTTGTTTGAGGAAGCTCAACGGCACAGGGAGAGGACGCCTTCATGCAGCATTCTTGCACATTTCAAAACTGATGAAGCCCATAGAGTATCTTCTCTATGTGTTAAGGCATGAGAACTGACAAATCAGCTTTGAATAAAAGAGACAGGTGGGTAACAAGGGACCAGAGGGAACAGGAGTTTGGTTCAGCAGTGTCTTAAGATTGAAGGCAGTTACAAAATTATTTGTTCCCTGAAAAATGTGCTGGACCAGACAAACACCACTTGGGGCCCCATGGGTGTGCATTTCTTTTTTTTCCCCTGAAAATGGAAAAGATCAGATTTCCTCAGACTGTTGTCCAGACCTAAGTGAATATTGCCTCTTAACTCTAGATATTTATTGCAAATAAATCACAGAATATTCTGAGTTGGAAGGGATTCACAAGGACCATTGAGTCCAACTCTTAAGTGAATGGCCCATATAGGGATCACACCCACAACCCTGGTGTCATAGGCACCATGCTCTAACCAACTGAGCTGATCTCAGAGTCAAGTGGCAGCTTGGGCGACTTGATTTGGGGCTTGATTTCCTTACAGTCACCATTTCAAAAACCCTAAATTTCTTTTTGTAAGGAAACTCAGTAGGGATTGGACTTCTGGTTCTGTTAAACTTAAAAGTAGGTTTTTGCTTCATAATCACTTAAGGTGTTTCCATGTTCCTGGTTCTGTGAACCTTACATCACTTTTATTTTTAAATTTTCTCTCAGATGAAGACCTATGTCTGTAATTCATAGTCACTCTTCCAGCAACACAGGCTAAATACCTAGAAACAATGCAGGACTTCCTAGAGGCTTTTCAGGCATGAGGAGCGGTCCAATGGGATGAAGTCAGACAGTTGTAAATAGATGTTGAGGGTTGTAATGTGACAGATCAGGTCAAACATTTTTATTCTGTCAGTTTGAATGATATTGCAGACCCGAAGGCTTCCAACTGGCTGAGTTTTAATCACTGAGGTAATTTCCATGTATGTCTTTTTTTCAACACTGCATTGGACATTCCATAGCACTGAGCACAGGTTGTTACTGATTCCATTTATGAGAAAAATCTCTGCCTAATTTAAGAGTGCAGTGGTTTATCAGAGATAAAGGGGTAATTTTGATTTCACACTCATGCCATGTACTGAAATCACTGAGCCTTAGGAATGAGACAATTATAAAGGAATTTAAGGACGAAACTTGTGGCTGACACTTGACTATACGAGCGGAGCTATACTCTGTGCTGAGCTTCTGCTGTAGCAAGCAAGATTGTGAAAGTTTCCTTGCTATAAGAATATGAGGTGGTCTCTGACTGCACTGCTGTACCCATCCTCTCATATGAAGAGTGTGGAGGAGGAGTAATAGAAGCACAGCAACCTGGATATACAAAGGTGAAGTACCTAAGTACACTCCTCAGATCTAAGTGTGCGGAACTTTTTGGACCATGACAGGATCAACCAACTAATGCTCACAGAAAACTGGCCTTAAACATGTAGGATTTATTCTGCAGAAAGGTCTTCTTTCCAAATGAATAATGTTGTTCTCACTGGTCTTAATAGCTGGTTAGAAAGAGTTTAGTTGTTATATTAACTTTATGACTCAGTACATTATCTCAGACACTGACATGAGAGAAGTAGAGGAAGTACCCTGACACATGTTATGGACTTGCATTAAGAAGCACAAGAAATCTATGGACTCCAAAGACCTGTGCATACTTGTTTGCTTTAAAACCCTTGTGAGATCTGAAGAGGAAAAATGCTTTGGTTATTATTCTTTACTGACACCCTTATCTCTCTTATTTTGAAAAAGAGTCTCAACAGAAGAGCCTCTGTCTCTTTGCAACCTCTGATTCCTTTGCCAGACAGGGCAGGCAATGTTGCAGAAGGACTAATGGTCAAGGAAACTGAGAACCAGAATTGAATAATCTCAGGTTCACTGAAATCTCTACGTTGTCCTGTCAGCAAAGATTTTGGAAAGGTCTGTCTGGGGCTCTGTCTATAAAAGTAGGCCAAGTGACCACAGAAACACAGATCTGTGGCTTAAAGCTGGATTTCATGAGTTATTACCCAATTCTGCTGTGCATCATCCCTCAAACCCAAGTGGATTAGACAGCTATTGACTTTTTCTTTCAAATCTTCAGAAATCATGGCAAAAATTAAAGCTTATGCAATTTTGATGGGTCGTAAGTGGTCCATAAAATGTCAGTGCATTGCAGGTTACCAGAAACTGCTTTTAACACCTATTTTCATTCTAATTTGCATCAATTACTTTGAGCAGTGAGACTGCTATTATCAGACTTATAAAAGATTGGTGTTCTCAAACTTTGACAAGTCAATCTCTACTTTATAAACATCCAGCATTTTTTCTTTTGTTTGTACTTTTCTGCAAAAAAGGGATTTCAATTCCCCATGGTGAACACTAGAATTTCTCAGAGCTTTTGATTCCAGTCTTCTGACTTCAATGCAAAAATAAGCTAAAATAACAAAAAAAATATTTTATCCATAGTTTACAGACAGCAAAAAGTATCTGTGAGAGGAGAGGTTAACAGCTTTCTTCCATTTCTAGTGACTCTCCTGGATATGTAGATTCAATTAAAATATTAAGGGGATGTTTTTCCCTTTTCTAATGGAAAGGGCTATAAATAATTTTACCATTTGCTATCATTCAGAAGCAGGTAAACAATTTAAAACTTGCAGCCAGCTCAATAAGTTTACAGAACAACTTCCTTTCTTCAGCAATAGGGAGTGAGCATATAGGGGTGTATGGCAGTAGGACTAAGAGGTACCAGAAAGAAGCTGTGGAACCTGTGACATGCAGCTGTGGTGAAGCTGTGCCTTGGAATAAAAACAGGAAAAAAATCTCATAACACAAGGAAACATACCGTGTGGGACATGACTCAACACTGAAAAGATAAACAAATTAATGTAGTGAAAAGACATATTAATGCTGAGAGAATTGAATGTCTGGCTCAGGGCACCTCAGTCAAAGGATGGGATTTGCAAGTGGTTACCAGATCATCAGGCTGAAATTTTCAAAAGAGATGTTCAACAGGGAACTGGTTGCCCAGCTTGCTGCTTTTCCACCTAAGTAGAGTCTGGGCTTCTTTTGTAGGGGAAGTGTGCTCTCTGGCAGTGTAGGGAATATATTTCCCCACAGCTGAAGATACCAGGTGGAACCCCTGCATGGCCCTGTGACCTGTCAGCAGAAAGGCCCCTTCTGATCTGCAGATCTGTGCTTACATTACTGAAATAAAGCAACATTTAAGATCACTCAGTCCGACTGTAAACTTAAGACCCCCAAATCCACCACTAAACCCCTCCCCAGGTGTCACATTTATCTATCTTTTAAATACCTCCCAGGAATGTGACTCAAGCAGTTCCCACGCAGCCAGTTCCAAGGCTTGACAACCCCCTTGGCAAAGAAACACGTCCCAGTACTCACAGTGAACCTCCCCTGGCACAACCCGAGGCCATTTCTTTCCGTCCCACCACCTGTCATTCAGGAGAAAATACTGATGATGAACATAAGGTCTTTTTTCCTTTATTCTGTCTTAATCCATTTGCATGAATGTTAAAGCCATCTAAGCTCTGGCTGTTCTTGAAGGCCCTATAAGAGAATGATCCTTCAAAGAAGCATTTCCATAGTAGCCAGAGAAGGAATGGGTGTCGTTTCTGAAACTCTGCTTGCTCCCCTGGGACATGTAGGGGACTAAGTATGTTTGTATGGTGAGATTTTTTAAATGCATGGTGAGATTTTCTCACTGATTTTCCTAGCTGTTTTTTTTTAATTAAATTTTTGTCATGCTGTAAATCATTCTCCTTTTTTTCTCTTTTAAACAAACATTTTAAGAGTTCATTAGAAGAATACAGTTATTTGTAAGGGTTACGAGAATAAAAATATGGAGGAAAACCCCCAAAAAATCCCACAACCGAAAGCTGAAGTATATTCTCCAGGTGACAGTTGACTAATTTTTTTGATTTAGATGGAAAGATGACAAAAAATAAAATAACACATAATTTGGACCAAATGTTTGAACACACTTGAAAAAGCCCAGCACAGTTATTTTATGATGCTTTTACCTCAGTATTTTTTAGTCAGTTCAGGTATCTGCAGGCATCACTTAAGTCCTAGAACCCCTTCGTTTCTTGTCCCAGTGTTATTGTATTCTGTCACCAGTATTAATACCATCAAACTGGCAGTGAGCACCGAGTCGCCCTTGATGCTTTAGAAATAATAAAATGTCACTCCCATTACAGAACAATGTGGCATTTAATGATTTAATGGGACTATGCAAAGTTTATTTGCTTTATTATTCCACTGCCATGATTTTTCCTGGCAGTCAAAGCTGCCAAAAATATCACTGAATGTTAATTTAGATTAACTTTAAAGGCATCCACAAAGGGAGTGACCTGAAATCAAAGCTCTTGGTCCTAGCCTTCAAAGGAGGCTACCCTGGAGGATGTCATTAGAATCTTCTTTTAACCTCACAGGCTTCAAATCTGAGAAAGAGACCCCCCATGCTGAGCAGGAGCTGTATGACTCTCAGAAGCAAATATTGCAGTATCATAATTAGCTGGCAGAGACAGAAATACCCCTGGATTTAGACATCATTAACACACCTAATTAAATATCAGAAAACATTACATGAAAATATTCTGGGGGGAAAAAATGAAGATTCCATTTCCCAGTGATGGCAACTTTAGTAAATTTTACTCATTTTTCAGTGTTAGCTGTATTGAACATTAGCAATCCTAACTGTGTTGGTCCTTTAGTTATTTGAGTGAAGGTTGTCAGAGTGCATTACTATTGAGCTGAACAGCTGGAATGGTTTCTCATGTAAGAAATACAAATAAGTTTATTGGTATGTATATGATGATTGTGCCTGAAAGGAAGAAACTAGTGAGTTCTGAAGACCCTGGTCTTACCTGGCTCTCCAAATACACTCCAGAAGAGGGGTTTAGACCAGAGGCTTTTATTTGGATTGTTTAGTTGTTTTGGTTTGATATTTTTTTTCCTCAGACACCAGATTATTGAATGAAAAGTGATGTTTCAAGTGAACAAACAAACAAAAAAGAATGGGTTAATTTGTGAGAAAAAGTGATAACTTTTGGGATGTGAATTTTTTTTCCTTCATTTTATAAATGTTTTGATAGTTTTGCTACTTACAAATATTTTACAACTTAGCTAGTGAAATTTAAATCCTGATCAAACTAAAAAAAAACCCAAAACAACAACAACAAAAAGCCCTTCTTGTAAGAGACACAGTTAAGAATTAAAAGAAGATGAAAAATTGGAGAAAAGAGAAGGAAAGAAGAATGTTTTCTTTTGAAAAGGACTGGTTTTGTTTGGAAGAAAATAAACATACAATTTTACTCACCATTAAACCCAAACAAATATCTGCTATAGTTCTGCTCCAGTCCCATTGTAATAACACTGTTTTGTGTTATCAGTAACACAAATAACACAAAACAGTATTGAAATCAGGTGTGAGGATGCTAATCAACCACAATGTAACAAACCTTCAAGTCTGTGGAGTTCCTTTTCTTTTTAATACATAGATAGAACACACAAAACCATATTTAAGATGGTTTCTTTTGTTCTTTTAACTTAAAAGCCAGTTAGTACCAGCCCTACTTAAAAACAAGCAAATAAACAAACGAAACCCCAAAGCCATCCAAACAAACCAGCCAAGCAAAACAAGACAGGATTTTATATCTTCCTAGCACGTGGAAACTAAACAAGTATTAAGAACATGAATCTGAAAATGGCATGCTAACATTATTATAGAACAGGGACAAAAAAGAGTAGGAGAGGTTGAAAGTGTGAATAAAAATAATAATAATTAAAAAAAATGTACCCACTGTAGATGTATGTCATTTTTTTTTAAGAAACTCTCAATACCTTGGTTGGAAGGCTAATTAACCTCACAGCAGGATTCAGGCTGAAATCAGCTCTTTAGATCCTGTAATCTTTAGGATCACAGTTTTCTCAGGGCCTATGGAAAGGAACCCATGCAATTTAATTCAGTTCCCCTGTGCTTCTGCATAATGACAGATCTTCAATTACATGCTTGAGCAGTACTTTTCTGACTGGAACCCTGGTAGACAAGTGGCTTTTGAGCAAGGAATGGAAGAAATTCTTGGCAGCCTGGCCTCTACCTTGCTGGCTGCAATAGGGAAGACACAGCAAATGCAACAGGGGCCTTTGGGAAAAGCTGTTCTTGTGAATGGTGAGCAGGATTCTCTCTTTCTCCCTGATCATGTGGGAGCAGAACTGCCTTCAGCCAATCTGTCCTTGGGAGGTGACTGTGGTTTTCCTCTGCAGCTTCAGAAGTGTCCACCTAAAACTGTTGCTTCTCCCGGGGGATTTTTTGGGTTTAAACCCCAAAATGTGCATTTCTTTGGTCTAGTTATTGAATTGAGAAATATATTATGTGAAGAGCTATGAGTTACATCTGCTCAGCAACTAAGTATTCACACCTTGATGTGTTCCTGGGATATCTACAGTCATATCGTGTACTGAAAAATTAGTGGATTTGCACAATGAGCTGAAATCAGAATTTGCAACTAAAAATGGGATTGTGAATATGGTTTTTTTAAATATGGTTTATTGTGCTGAGTGATTTGAAACAGATTACAACTCTTTCATGATAATTAGCATTGCAATAGATATCAAAGACTGATTCTTTTATGTTACTGAGACTTATGTAATCAAGAGCAGTAAATAAATTTGTAGTGACATTAATAGAGATCAGACTCAATATCGATGTGTGCATGTTAATATATATAATATATGCAGCTAGCCATCATGCTACCATAGCTTATCCTTTTATTTTATCAGAGTAGTGTCATTTAGAGAAACTTTTTTTTTGCTTAGAAGGATCTGATCTTACAGTGGAGATGAAGGATTACTGGGTCCCTAACTTTAGCAACTTAAAAATTAGGTCTTTGTAGTGGGAGTCGGCAAGCAGGCAGTAGTGGGAGATCTGTACTTCCAAAGAGTGACTAATTTCAACTGGTTTGGAGACTTCTTTTGAGAGGGGTTGTATGTATTATGCTCTATAAATGCACTTCTGCATGCTCTGACTACAGCTGGGCCTGGATGACTGGATTGCATTAATCACCTATGTTACCATAGATGAATTTAGATTAAACAATATGTCAGTTTATTCTTAGTGCACTGTAGTGCTCAGGCACTGCAGAGCCTCTAAGAGACTGTCATCTTCAAAAGGACAAGACCTATTTATTTTATAAAATAGTTAGAATCCAGTATCTAAATGTATATATAAAGCAAAACAAACACAAACTATAACAAAGTCATAAGTATTTTTCCATCTTATGCTTTGTAATTAGCAACTTGTTTCTATTGGTCTGCTTGCAAAGCAGTCATGTTTTTATAGTTAGAAACACTGGAAATAATATAATTTTGATTTTTTTTTAAAAGATTAGAGAGAAAAAGAAGCATCAAATAAGTCATAGGTCTATGTAACTAAATGTTTCTGTCCACGATTTCTGAGAAATTATCACTTTAAATTGAAAAGTAGAGGGCATGAAAATCGAACAATCATGAAGAAGCCCCAAGTTTTCTAGAAAACAAATTCTCCATATGGAAAAAATATTTCAACATATCATATAAAAATCTGTACTATTTCTACTTCCAGAGTGTCTCAAGCTTATAACAAGAGTCTATTGAGATAACTTTTTTTCCCATTAACCAGTAAGAAACAAAACAAAAGCAAAACTGGAAATTGTTTCACTTTTGTGCTGACACCTCTACCATGAGAAAAGCTTTTGTATTCACAGAAACAAGAAAAACTAGCCCATAAAGCACGGAAATGAAAATCTTCCATGGCAATGCTTTACCTCTGGGAAACAGTTTTAAAACTAACAAACAAAGCCCCTGGCTACTATTGCATTTGTATCTTGGTTAAGGAAGTGTCTATCACAAGCATCCACAGCTGCTCTGTTTCTGAACACACCAACAGACAAATGAAAAGGCAGTTTAGCAGCAAATGGGACTTGGTATATCTCCACTCAGGTAAGCGGTGTTTCTTAAATTGCTGAAAAACTGGCTGAGATGTAACGTCTTTTCTAACCTGCATGCAAAAGCTTTAATGAAGTATTATGAGTCCTTTTGATAACCCATTGACATATACCTATTATGCTTTGCAGTAGTATTAACCTCTGAGAGATACTATAATGTGACCCATAATTAGGATTTGACATATGAAGTGAACTGTAATAGGGCTGCTGAAGTACAGTTCCCTGACATCTGGCTTCTAAGAATTTCAAGAGGATGATCAAGTGCCAAGTTGTCTTGCTTCTCAAGTAATTGAAACCCACAGAGGGTGGTGTTTGCTGACAGTAAATCTTCCTTTTGTGCAGCCAAGTACAAGGGCTCATGCCCACCTCCCTCACCGAATCTTGTCCCCACTCTCCTTCCATGGCTGCACGTCTGGCTGGAGGTCACAGGCTCCCAGCCAGCTCCCATCCTTACCCAGTGCCCCCAGCTACGTGCAAGGAACCATATCCTGTGGCATGCCGTGGTATGCTGTGCTCATACACAAGGATGCAAAAACAGCTGGTCTGCAGTTCACCCTGCTGACTAAGAAAGGATAAGGATGTGTGTTGTGGCCAAGGAGAGGAGAGGATGGCCGGGCCACACTTCATTACTTTCCTGGCTTTGGAAAGTTGAGAAATAGTCAATAACTTAGTTTCCATATGTGATATTTTAACTTGGTAGCCATGGCACCTCAAGTTGTGATTATGTGCTTGTCCGTGTTGTGCAAAGAAACAGATAAATTAATGCTGCTGCTGTTTTCTGCTGAATGCTCCGTGGAGCCAACAGGGACATGGATACACTTGCTGACAAGAAGACTTCCTGCTCTGTTTGGTCTTGATGTTTTCATTGTTGTTTCTTTTTTCCCTGAATAGCAACCAGTGTACCTCAGAAGTGGAAGACAGGCATATTTATGCCAGTTCAGCCAGAGCAGAATAAATAACTAGTTGTGACTACTGCCTGTTTTTGTGCCACATTAACATGTAAATCATCCTACACCTGTCCTGGAGCCCTCACTCTGGCAGTGGGAAGAGAAAAAATGAACATTCATTAAAAGGAAAGAAAAAAAATAATCCTGTCATGACCCACCACTCTTTCTCATGCCACTCAGTGCTGTACTACTTCAGTATACCTGTTTCTGAAGAGGAAGAATATTCTTTAGGAAATGTCATATGAAGACAGTGTCACACGCACAGATGTCAAAAATTAGAGACTCTGCATGCCTCCTTTCCAGGCTGTGCTGGGTGACAGGCACTTTGTTTCTTAAGCATATCAAATCAAATGAGCCTGATTGCTGTAATCAAGACATTAACAGGATGCAAGGGAGGTAAAGTTTGCAGGGAAAGGAAGTACCCACTCCCGGAGATGCTCAGCCAATAGTTAGTAATGAATAACTCATATGAGACCTTTTACTACCTTTTCTTCTTTGTGCATCATCTGTAAATAGATTGACATTTTCTGTAGTGCATTACCTAACTACAAATACTAATCTTAACATTGTTATCTCCATAATTCCTCTGCTGTACCTGATTTGTAATCAGTTTATTATGACTATCTTTTATTCTGCATTTTAGTTATTCAGGTAACTTTGCATTCCTAAAATATTGATGGTCCATTGATGGTCATTATAATTTTCATCTTTATTTTCTACAAATATGTTTCAATATTTGTGCACAACTCCATTACTGAATATTTTTACAAGGAAATTTCATAAAATATTAATGGAAAAAATACCCAGAATACATATTTTCACTAAAAAATCTTTGCCATAGTCTTAACTGTATACAGAACAGTATTTTAAAGGAAGATTCAAGTTACAGGACTTTAAAAATTTGGGAAAGCCAGATTAGTGACAATCTGAGGTTATACATCTAGTCTTCTACTATCTTTCCTTCAGTCCTTTTTTGTTCATTTTTGAGGTTTGGTATGGTTTGGAAATTATTATTGTCATTATTATTATTGTTGTTATTTTTCTTCTGCTTTTTCCTTATTTTTGTTTTCTTAGTCCAAGCAATATTTATTACATTTGAAAACAATTAGGCAATACACCAGGCCATATTCTTTAATTTTGCCCATTTTTGACCTATGGCGACAAAAATCTTGCAACCATTGGGAAAAAAATATTAATGAAAAATGACTAGTCCTAGAAATATTTTGATGCAGATATAAATAAGAATCAAACTTTTAGCTGAAATGAATAATTTAATCCATGAAGAAAAAATTTATCATTTTGTATATGATACATATATACCAATGTAAAGATTCACTCTAGAAATATTAGTAAAACATGACTATGAAGAAGAAAGGATTGTGTATAGAAAAACAAAAATGAATGAAAATATTGGCAATTTAGCTGCAACGTTTACAGAACATTTTTCACCAAATTGTCCGACTCTGTGCAAAATGTGTAAAATGGGCATTTCCATGTGCAAACTGGATTTGCAGAACAAGTGTGAGCTCACAGCAAATTGCAACTCCATGTGTCCATATGGGCATTGTACATGAAATTGCTTCTGTTTTTTGGTGTACTATCCAAAAATATTCATTTCAGATGTTAGTGGAAAACTTTTTCCTGGGTGTGTTTTGGAAGGGATAAAATTATTGCTCAGTGAACTACCTAATTTTTGCAATCATCTACATGCAAAAAAATACAAGAGGGTAACTTTTTATGTCTGTGCTTCTAAAAGAAGGCTGTCAGCAGCTGCCATCAAAAAAGAAAGCAAAAGTCATAGGAATACAAGAGCAGTAAATGTATTATGTTGCCATGACAACTGCCATTCCTTGTCTGGAGCGCTGAGAGAGAAAACATGCATGCACAGAGGAAGAGGAGAGAAAACTTTATAAGATGTGCAGGGCAAAAGTAGAATTAAACCAAACTGCCTCAAATATTTCCAAGGAAAGATCATAAGAATTTGTTACATTCACTGATTGATACTGAGAAAGCAGGAACCCTGAATACAAGTTTCCATCGTCCTAGGTTACTTAAAAGCAAAAAAAAATCCATGCTATTTAAGCCTAATTATGCCACGGAGACCGTGAGGACATCTTTATATAACAAGTTGTTTGCTAGGATAAGTACCTTTCTCCTGTTTCCACAACTTGATTCTATTGTGAACACTATGGTATGAAAGGGGATTGATTGAACATCCAGGAGAAAAAGCAGCTGCCTTGTCTGGGCTTTATAATTTGACTAATTTCACTTAGGCCCACTAATGGGGAGTTAAAACCTTTGGCCCCATAGTGTTCCAAGTCAAAACACAGAGCTAGATTAAATAGTGTCTCATTGATTCCTTCTCATCCATAAAAGAAACAAAAGTGAGGATAAAAGAATATTTCTTCCCCTCAGTCATTGAATGTATTAAAATTATTCTCTCTTGGTAAGCTTAGATTATAAAGCTCAAGCAAAAGAAGCAGTTACAAACTCAAAAATTGGATATATGTCAAACAAGCCATTAGAAGATAATACATGGCAAAATCAACATTGTATTTTCATGGTTTGGTGACAATTATTCCTGTAAATTGGGAAAAGTAACAAGAAATTGCAAATAAAAATTATCCAGAATAAGACAATATACCTCAAAATACTCTAAAAGTGATTTGTCACATGTTGAGCCAGGCCATCCTGCAGAGTAGTAAACTGAATGCACAGTCTATATGCCTTGGTTTTCTCTCACTCCCAAAAAATTGGGTTAGGAAATATTTATTTTGCTTGTACAATTCATACATTTTTCATTAAATTCCATATACTGCTTCAAATTATGCTTCAAACAAAACACTTCTCTGTACTGAAACTGGTCTTGCTTGATGAGGAAAGAAGAAAGCTCAAGGTATCAATAACTAAGCAGAGGACCTCTGGAAGCTAGAATGAGTCGGGAAACCACTGAAACTTGGTTTAGGACCCAGAAGACAATTAGAGCTTTAATAACATTAAAATATTAATAAGCAGCAAGGTCTATAAAAGGCTTTGCAGATACTTCCAAAGTGAAAGGAAGAGAAAATAAAAGCAGATTGATTACTCAATAGAAGAGGAAAGTAAGTAAGGAGTGATGCAAGCTTATGCTCTCAGTGAACTCTCTGATTCAATTTCTACACTAAGACATTCAGCTGCAACCAGCTGCTTAATGCAATTATATTAACGGTGCACAGGTGTGCAGAGCAGAGCAGGAGAAGACAAGACAAGACATAATTTCAGTGTATTACAGAATTTATGGCAGGGGGTATTCTAGTGTTGAGGGCCTGATGAAAAAATCATTGTGAGGTCCAGTTAAAACAAATTCTTAACTAAGAATTTCATTGGGGTTGTTGCTGAATGAGAAAGAGGTCCCAGGAGGCTGGAACAATGTGGGTGTCTTTATTTACAAAAAAAAAAAAAAATAGAGTGAGAAAAAGTCTGACAACAAAGATAATCCGTGTTAACTTCATTAAGAGTAAATAGACTTAAATGTTTAAAAAATAATATATGAGCATGTAGGAGGGAGTAAAAAGGAGGAAATATTTTTTTTTTTTTTAAAGGAACTTCTCCAAGCAAATCAAATACTAGTTTTAGCATAGTTACTAGTACAAACATAAACCCAGATGCACTATTGTCTTAACTTCTGTAACTCATAGAAACAGGAAATATAGTTTGGATATGAAAAGATATCTTGGAGGAAATTGCCGTAAATGGGCATATACTTTACTGAAGAAAAAATGTGCTTTTTTCTGACTAAGGGTTTCTGTCAAAAAGGAAGGCAAGTAAAACAAATAATAGTGTCTTCTATGCCTGAGTTTGTAGCATTGTTTCCAGTAATGATTCAGAAGATGGAAAAGATAATAGATTTATAAAATAGACAGATGATTCCAAAGAAGAACAGACCAAAAACTTTTCAGAAGACAGGATCAGGTTCCAAAATAATCTCAGTAAACTGCAGGAAAAATCTAAAATCAAGGAGGGAAAATTAGATAAAATTGATGGTAAGGTCTGTAAGAAGAACAAACAAAATGCATAATTAAAAAAGAGGCAACTCAGGGCTCATTGGCAGTATTGCAGGAAAAGTATGATGAATTATAATGATTGGAACACAGCATGGAACAGTTACAAAAACTCCCATGTCTCACTCTCGGATGTCTCCTGAAACTCAGGTGAGGCTTTGCCTAGAAAAATGTCTAGTTGGGAGACATGGTTTTGGGGATCACTTGCAAAAATCAAAAAATCAAAAAGAAGAATCAGTGGATTAAAAATGAAATTCAAAGGAGTGATACCTTAAAGATCTGGTTCAAGTCCAGAAAAAGAAAGGTGAAGTGTCATGTCTGTGTGTAACCCATTTTGCCATATGGCTACTCATCAAAGGAAAGAACAAACTTGCTTGATTTTCAGAAATATTTTAAGTCAGAAAGTAAAAAAATACATGTGGCTGTCAGCACAATTAACTTCCGGAAAAAGGGAGTTTGGAGGGTAGCTCTGGAGTCTCCTTCTTTACAAAACTAATAATTATAATAACAACAATAATAATAAATTACCAACCAAGACAAGTGTGTTTCTGCAAGCCTGCCATGTGCATAGGAGCTGGGAGAAAATGACCTCAAGGTTTCTCCCCAGGCAGTGAATCTCTGACTCCAGGTTAGGCAAGACCCTGCTCTGCCTCACAGTAATTATTAGGAATATCCAATTCTCAGATTTGTGACCAGGGGCTTCACACAAAAGGGCAGGGAGGAATAGTTCTCCTTGTCATTGTGGTGGCACTGGGCACAGAATGTCACTTGCTCATTAGTGTAGGTATTTCCATAACTGAGACTGCCAAAAAGGCATAGTAAAAAATAGTTGTGGGGTTCAGACTTACTGATTTATTGGAACATCTTAAAGCTGTGATTCATGAAGATATTTAAGCAGCATGTGACTTGTGCATTGAGTCATCTCTCAAATGGAGTGTCTTTTATTATAACTACATGTGTAGAATAAAATTACTTCCATTAGTGTCCATACATCCCAAAAATCAAGGTAGAACTCTTGCCTTTTGTAAAAAATGTTGGAAGAAGCATAACTTCAGAAGACACATTTCAAGAAATAATCATTACTAGGGAGCTGGACTAGATTGCCTTAAGTACCTCTATTCAACTCTCAGACTTTCTCCATTCCTTTGTGCTGTGTACACTTTAATCTGACAGCCTGTGTCAGTCACTGCAGTAGCATCATTATCATGCTGCATCTTTCTTTATTAGTTTGTATGGGCATGATGTATTGTCTGTACCTTCCAACTCCACTTTCCACCACCCCAATTCTATACAGACATCTTTTCCTTCCTATTAAAATTGGAAAAAAACCCTTGTGACTCTACAGTAGCAAAACCCTCAATAATTACTTTGTACAATATAATGAATAATATTTTTAAAAACTCTGGGAAAAAACCTCAACTTGTTCTCATACATTCCAAGTTAAACAAACACTTTCACTTCTCCTGGCTACTGTGTTTCATTTCTCACTTCTTTAGTTCTTGGTTAATCATTTGCCCTTTTCAATTTGGTAAGGTTTGACATCTACTTTGAACTAGTGTAAAGACCCATTGAGAATATATTCTATTGGACACAAGGCCATGGCAAGTCCCTAAAAAATACCATGGATTTATCACACTGAATGTGGTGCAAGGAACCTAAAGCACAAATCTGCTTAAAGAATGAGAAAATTTTATTTATAGTTTTGAACACATGAAAATGAAATTTGAAATTCAAGTTATATCCTGTGAGATCAATGATAATTATGTTTGCTTTGCAAAGGTAAACATCTCATCTTATTTATCATGCCTTCTCTTTCATCTTAACTGGATGGAGTATCCACGTGCATTATATTTGGAGGTACCTGCAAGGAAATAAGAGTCAATGAGAACACATAAGGCTCACTGATAATTATACATCATAAAATTCAACCCACTTCTGAAGTTCATAAAATGACTAGGTCTTTAATTAAATGAGAACTTAAAAAAAAAAAAAAAAGAAAAGAAGAAAGAAAAACATGATTTATTGCTCATGAAGTGGAAGAACAAAAAAAAGGATAACAGTTCTCTGATTCACTCTGAATGCACATACCCATTAAATAATCCTGAAGAACGTAAAAAGCAGCCACATAATTTTCACTCAGTTGCAAAAATAGAATAAATTGAGGATTTCTAAACGGTGAAATGAAAGAATAAAGTATTCAAATTTATGGTTCATACAGGACATTAACACCAATGCTCCTTAAAAACTCTTTTTAGAAAGAGAAATACATTAGCATTCAGAACTGACACAGAGACATCATATGAATGGAGGGATTGAATGTAGTTTTCCCTGGTGTGATAAATTTTTGGTAATTTGAGAGATCTGAAGAAAGTGGCTTGACAGGTCTCTCATCAGGTTTTAGGATGTAAATGGTTTGACGCATGATGTGAGTTGTGTCATTATCAAAATACGAATAAAGAAATATGACAACTTTTAATTTATTCTGGCCAAAAGCAGAACGCATGGAAATGTAAAATGAGGAGCTATTGTTATAAACACTCATTGTCAGAGATTCATCATCTAAAAACCATATAGATTTATTTGGTTCAACAATAGCAAACAGATTTTATCAGAATAATTTAAGCTTTAACACTGTTTGTTAAATATATAGAGAAGGCCTAAAAGAAAAATTAACAGGCCCAGAGTAAAAGCAATTACATTAGAGTTCTATACATTCTCAGTGTGAACGTTTTATAGGCAGAAAGTATATTTATAACTAGAAATAGAATGACATCTATTTGATGCTGTGAAAGGTATTTGTTGCAGTAATCTTGTGTGGGAAGTAGGTACCTCAAAAATACATGGCTTTAACTGTATTATGCAGTTGATACATGTAAATTAGGGGAGTGAAGGTTTCTTGTAGGATTATTTTTTATGATAAATAATTGTATAATATGTGTTAGTGATATCATGTAATGAAAACAAGCCCTTGAAGAGATTTTTTTTATTATTATTTGCAAGGAATTATTTGCTATATTGCTTTTTATTTAAGGTTAGAAACTTTAGGTACAACTTAATAGGAGCACTTGGAAGAATTATATCTCCAAGCTAAAATTTAGTTTGATCATTGCAAATTAAAATTAGTTTTAATTTGCAGAGTTTTACTAAATAAAAGGTTGCATTGTTTTTAAGTATCAGATGGTTCTGAAAACAAAATATAATGCTGTTCTTATTGTTTTTAAAATTATCTTCACAACTTTGCATAATTTTTAAAGCCTGGTCTGAAAATCCATTCACTTAAGGAACTTTGGATCAATATTCATCAACACCATAGTAACTGGTAGTCTAGCCAAAGAATTGAAAATATATTTTAATGCATGGCAATCAAACACATGATGATCAGTTAAAGCAGTTCACTATCTGAACTCTATAACTGATTAAAAAAAAAAATCTCTGCGTAACTTTTTCTCAATTCTCAGAGCTTACTGTATCTGCATTTCAATGTGATAGGTCTTTACTCCCTAGTATTAATACACACACACACACAAATTTCCAAAAGAGGGAATTTTGCACTGTATCCTCCATTGCATGAGTGGGATAAGAAGAACTTTCCCAATTCATATTGCATGACAGTGAATTCTCATTTTGTTCCTCCCCAGAGCCAGATATCTATTGAAGTATTTGGATTAGTCAGTTTCTATTAATTTAGATTCAGGGGTTTAATGTAGAGACTTCTGAATATAAAAATGCATTTTGATCCTGAGCATATTATCATATTCTGAGTTCTTACATGTAAGTGTTTTTGGAGAAAACTTTTGTAAGTTTGGAGAAGAAAGTGAAAGTGTAAACATGATCTGAACTGTATTCTGTACAACAAAAGCTTTGGTTTAAGGGTCATTCAGCTTGTTTTCTGAAAAGAAAGGAGAAGGTGCTACACGAGAAATCTAATAGAATTTAAATAAACTGCCTTACTATTAAATACTTCAGTGCCAGCTTTTTGTCCAAAAGAGCAGAGCAGTGTGAAGTGGAAAGCACTGGTTTTCATGTAAGGAAATATTGTGTGGTTTGGTTCTATTATTGTTCCAATTCAGCCAGACTTCATTAGAAAGCAGCCTCATTCATATCTGAGGGAAATTATATAATAACTCCTTTGTATACCGACTCTTAAATGTTAAAAGTAATTATTCTGTTCCTTCACAAAGCTTCCTACCATTGTTCAGCAGAGATCTCAAGAAGTCATGGCCTTATCACAGAATGAAATATGTTTTGTGAACAGCATACCTATTATCTGTGAGAAAAAAGGTGCAATTTGTCCTTTTGCCTTGGGCTTGCTGTCACACACAGAAAAGCACAAACTCTGAGGGATTTACTTTATTTGTATCACCCCCATTTTGCTTTCAAAAAAGAGAAAGATAAAGAAAGGGACAGGGTTAACTCCATCTAACCTATAGCTACTCTCTCATTCACATTCAAACCGCTCAAGTATAAAACCAACATCTTCATTCAGGACAAAAAGTTTTCTTATTATTAATATTTATACTCTGCTTCAATACAATTCTCTCTGTTGAGTTGATCTCAGTAGAACATTCTGCCTGGACCACAGGAATTTTATTCTTTGTTTTCCTTTCTTTCACACTTCTGTAATTCTACATCTTGGGGTCCAGCCTAGATCCCAGTTTTCAAAGGAAAAAGAAGCTGAGGATCATTATTATTGTTATTGTTACTATGAAGAAATATTTCAAAATTCTTGAAGTAATTATCAAAGGCAAAACCAGCCTGAACTATTTCATAAACTCAATAACAATAAGAAACACACTGCATGAAAATGAGCCTTCATAGTCAGACTCTTTCAAAATAAAAAGAGAAATTGGATGGAATTTAGACATCAGGAAAAAAATTAACAGTTGAGACAGGGACACATTGGATCAGACTGCCCAGGAAGGTTGTGGAGCCCCTACCACAAGAGAACTGTCAGACTAGGGAAGCATACAACACCACAGATGGATGTTGTACAGTTCATGGCAGGAGGATGGCTTTACATACCTTATCTTTCAGTATTATTTTGGGGGATTTTTTTTTTTTTGTAAGATTTTAACCCATGCAATGTCTGCATTTTCTTGCTGGCTGCTCACCAAAGCACTCTGAAAGAAGCTGTATACCCTGCATACAGGATGTCAGATACTGTCACAGCAACCACTTTCCACAATTTTACTTAAATTATGACTTTCCCAAGAGAAAAGATTCCCCAAAAAGCATTTCTGTTGAGCAGACTATCTTGTAATAGGTGTATATTATTAAAAATTTTAACAGTTGTTCCTAAAAACGCCCACAGGTGTTGGGTGTGATACCTTTTGTGCCCACTGGTGAAATGTTCTGTTGATAAAGAAAACCAGAGCAGTAAAATCTGCATTTAACAAACAAAGCTTTTGCATGTTATTTTTTTTTTTCAGTAGATTAGCTTGATGTGAACAGAACTATGCTTTCTTATCAACAGAAAAATAATTCAGGGACTAGGAACATACCCAGTCTGCAGCTCATTTTGGTTTTGGTCTCCAGGAAATGTATGAACTCAGAAAGAGCTCAGATTAACATGACCAGCATAAAATAAGGTGTGAAAAGACCATTAGTCTTCC
This sequence comes from Xenops minutus, assembly GCA_035221455.1. NCBI lineage: Eukaryota > Metazoa > Chordata > Aves > Passeriformes > Furnariidae > Xenops > Xenops minutus. Next base: position 60,885,854 of record JAWWEE010000040.1, on the reverse strand, counting down.
TTTCACTCAGTGAAAAAGCAAAAGCTTGTGTTGGCAATTGAAAAATCACATTCTGGTATGTTTTTAGATTACCTGCTTATGAGAAAACATGAGTGTATAACTTTAACGAAAGGGTTCTGTACAATGCTTTGCCAAAAATTTGTTTTCCATATTCATATATGGAAAAGATAGTTCCTATCTGAGAGTCTTCAAGAGTGGGACAGCAGAAGGGACAGTCTGGGATTTAAAGTACGTCAGGGCTACAGGAGAATTCTAGAGTAAAAATCAAGCTTCACCTAGGCTCCTTCTACCATCCACTGCCATTTGGATGTTTCTTTGCCTGGTCATGGGGAATATTTTTTAGGGACAAAGCCTATCTTTAGCCAGGGAGTCATTGCCATGAGGAGTCTGAGGAGTCTAATGACCGTCCAGTCTAAATAATGATTATTAACATTCACACTTTTTACACCCTGTTCATCCAGATTATATTTTTCCAACTATTGCAAATTTCTTTTTAATTTTTTTTTTTTAGTGAAAAGTCTTCTCCAATGCAGTTGATTCGAGATCTGAAGTTTACTTTCAGATTGATTTTTCTCTTTTCTTTATTCTTCTCTTTTTATTGGTGATCAGGATATATGTTTTTTGAATATAATTACAACATCAAATGTCATCTTCCATCATTTTTTTTTCTGTTTTGTGTTTTCTTTCTCTACGTGTCAAGAGAAATTCTACATTCTACCTTTTAAAATTAGAATCTGATTTTTATCCTTCTGAAACTGGTCATCATGAGAACAGCTATCAGATGTCATTTCCCATTCCTGGTTATTGATATTTGCTCTTTTAAACATCTTGGTGACAGGCACATTTTCGAAACTTTTTGAGGCAGTTTAAATGAGCTGATATTTCCCAAATTCAATGACAATATTCCCAATACAGAAACTACAGGTGGGCCAGTTAGTATATGCACGACACTGAGGTGGGACTGGTGCTCATTTACTTTAGATTTTTTATGCCAGTACAGTATTGTTTTCTTCTTCTTGGAGTTTCACCAAAGCATCCCTGACTTTGAACAAACTGATTTATTGTATCACAGAGCGCATCACATGTCAGTTCAAGACTGTTGGCAAATAAATGATAAATTACAAATAAAAAAGCCTCTATTTACTAACAATTTGCATTTGAAAAGAGCTTCTAAAGTGCTTCCCTATTAAAGTATTTAACAAGCATACAAAAAAAAAAATTGGTGTGCCTGGTAAACACAAATTGTAACATTGAAACATTGGTAATTATTTTGCCTACCAGGAAGTGGGCTTTATTGCATCCTAAACCCCTTCAGCAGGGTGGTCTCTGTTCGAAGTAAGTTATAGCTGAAAGAAGCATGGGCACACAAGCAGAGAGAGAGCAAAGGAAGAAAGATTTCAGAGCAGACAAAAGCCTTATCAGTGAGTCCATTTAAGACATAACAGGCCATTCTGGCCTGTATGGAGCAGAAAAGGGAGAAAATTTTGTATATAAGGGATACTCTGAGCAGTCATAACACTGCACAGACAGTAATCTGAGTCTCTCTAGTGTATTATCTTTCAGGATACAGCCTCCATGTGGAAACAGCATGGCTTATTCTCTTTTCATGCAAACTAGTTTCACAACAGCAAAAATCTTTTCACTGTAATAGAATTCATGAGGTTTTCTTATTAAAGGCAGCATGTTGAGAGAAGCGAGGAACCCATTAACAAAAGTACAGTAGTCTGTGGCAGGACGTGGAAAGAGCAGAGAGCATAAATTATAGACACTCTGGACTGACTGCAGGTGTATTAGTTGGGCATTAGCAGTACTGAACGTGTTTCATTAGTCCACTGTCACTGAAATGGGAGGTCTATGGAACATAATCATGCAGTAAAGGTGGGGTTTTCTCCAAAGTCTTAGGGAGAAAAAAATAATAATTTTACTACCCTCTGTAGCCGTATTTTTCATCCTATGTATCATTCCAAGGATACAGATGCTAAATACTAGCAGAAAGGGTAATATGTTGTAGTTTTAAAGTGGCCAGTGAATAGGAAGGGAATATGGGAAGAGACTTTCACAGTCAATGAGGGATCAAAGGAAAACTAAAAAGCTAATAAACCTGGAATCATTCTCTGTAAGGGATGAATAAAGAATTATGCTGCTGCAAAAGAGAGAGCTTTTCATTTTTCCATCTTTAAGAAAGTTGGGATAATTTTCCTTAATTAATCAGATTCTGAACAGTACATTTTTTTCTGTCAATACCACTATTGTTTCTTATTTGGACGACAGAGGGCTATTTCTCGTTTCATGATTTTAGACACATATCTGATAAATGTCTTGTGAAAATGACAGCTAAAGAATTGCTTTCTCACATGTTTTGATCCCCAAGGATTTGAGCCCAGAGCTATCCCTGTGTTTTTCCACTCCTGCCCAGCTGAAGGCAGACAGTGACAAACAGAAAAAGAAAGGACTTGTGAGGGAGCCATGAAAGCTAAATAATCTATTGAGACACAGAGGAAAACATTCACCCATATGATGACATGAAAAGTACTCTTCTTTAATGTAAAGGAAAGCATAGCCAGCCATATCAATGTACTCAGTGCTGGGAGAGGCTAAAAAAAAAAAAAAAAGTTTAAAAAATTCAATACAATTTAGAAAATATCCAGAGCGCGTTTGAATTGTTTTATATTTCTCCTGTGGTAACAGAGTGTTCCAGAACTGAAGGATCTTTTCTTCACCTCTGAAGAACTCAACAGTTTAGCTCCACAGCCTTCCCTTGGCTGCACTCTCCTAATTTTAGCACTCATGTGACAGCTCTGTCATTCAGAGCACTGTAGTTAAAGGCACATGGGGCGGTGCCTTTCCTTGTGAGAAACATCTGACCTTAATGTGTCACATGACATACAGTCTCTATTTAGAGGCGCAACAAATGAAGTTTATCTAAGTTTGTAGACTCTTCCATCGTCCATCTGCAGACTTCTTGTGGATACACTATCCATTGATTTGATGTTCTTCCCTCAGGCTCCAGAATGCAGTATTTTTCCCTTCCTGATTCAGGATACCTGCGTAAGGGAATCAAAGTCGATAAGGATGTGATGGTTCAAATAGATGGTGACAAGATGAGCCACAGCTCTGTTTTATAATTGTGAGTGGTAGCCGTAGAGGCAACAAAAATTCACTCTAGACATGTTTGTCATGCTGGATCTCATCTAACTTATCTCAACAATTAGCTCTTTTTGTTATTGTTGCTGAAGAATATGTGTAAAATGTGTTGCTAGAAGTAAGATCAGCAAACTTTTATCATCTAATACATAAAATAGTTTCTCATCACAAAGAACAAGAGGACAAATTGTGATGGGGATGCTTGGATTAATATATCTATCAGCACTTTCTCCCTTGTCAGCACAATGATAGAGTTGACTTCTTTCAATGACAACTAAGAATAACTGACTAAAACATCTTGAATTTTCACATCTATGAGAACAAGTTATGGAGAGCCAAAACTGGTCAGTCTTAAAATCTATGGTCAGGTGTTTTACTGAACACAGTCCGTTGTCATTGTCAGACTGCTCCATATCAGGCTCACAAGGAACTCATGAGGAAGAGAGAAGAAAGATAAGCTGAAGCAAAAACAAGGGTAAAGGACAGGAAGGGTGAAGATTAGGATTTCTGGCAAATTTAGAGTTGTGGTATTGCCAAACCAGTGCAGAAAATGGGTTTCTACCCAACACATGAGAAATATGTCAATTCTACTGAAAATCTGGCCACTAAATAAAAATGTTCTCGATAGTTTTATTTTTTTTTTTTTTAACAAAAGACATTAAAACTCAAACTGCGTCCAGCATGTTGCATATGTTTGTCTGGTTTACTGGAATCAGTGAATCTGAAATTCATTTTTCTTCTGTCTCTGCTGTATCCTGCCAGTTTGAAATGAAAACTGACCCTCTTCCTTGGCTCAGAGGTATGTAATTCCTGAGAAAGGTCTTTGTATTTGTCTTTCCTTGTTCCACCAAGTGATGTGCAATGGGAAGATGGTGTTAGCAATGGATCATGTGGTTTTTGTTTTCCAAAGGGTATAATCTAATGAAGGTTTGCAGTAACACTTTTAACTGTTTATAAATCAGTTGAAAAAATTAGAAACTAGATTTTTTTTTTTGTTATTTTGTTTTTGCAGACTTCTTAATAATGTAGACTTTTTTTCTTATTGCAATCAGGTTGCACAGTGGTCCTGATATATTTTATTTGAACTTTCAGATAAAAATTTACTGTCTTCAAGGTTTTGAACTGGAGATGTATAATTAGTTTACAGAGAAATTAACTGCAGGATTATAGCGTCTTTTAGTGCACAAACCACTTTTGAGAAACCATTTTAATTGTGATTAACAGCTTACTGGTGCCAGTTAAAGGTTACAAGGCTAATTCTTTTTGTAGTTATAAGGCAGTACTCACATTGCTTGACTTTAACCATATAAGTTAGGTCCCTGAATAAGGAGTCTAATCTCCACAAAATGCCCTTGAGAAAGGTGCATAAATGCAATTTAAAATCCCCTGGGGGTAATGTAGAGAGTCTGAAGCTGAGACATTCCACAATTAGGTATTTAAATTAAACAGAGGGGAATATGCCATTTTAGTGACTTGGTGAGACAATGGGGAGCTGCCCGTAGTCCTGTAACTCCTGCTGTCCTTACAGTGAGTGTTGGGAGGTCTGTGGAGCCCTCTGCCCTCTCACACTCACAGAGCAGCTCCTGCTACTGCTGCTGCCTAATGCAGTGCAGGGATGGGGGACCTACTGTAGGTGACAGGGCACTGTAAGAACTGCTCCCAGCTACTCCAGGATTGAAATTACTATGGATTATTTGTGCCAGATGGAATTAAATGCTGGCAGAAGATAAAGAATTGAGACAACAAAATGCAAGTTCAGTAAAAAATCTAAAAATCTACTTTAACTAGAAGAGCCAGAAAAAAAAAAAAATTAAAGCAAGATAATGTTCTTCAGGGGGGTGCAGTCATAAATGAGCGTTATCCTGAAAGTCTAATCTTTTAATGTTACCTGAATTATAAATTATGAAATGTAGCACTCAGAAGATTTCCAGACATTTCCCTGCTGGTGTATAATCTTCTATCACTCATTGGCACCTTGTGCTTGTATCGTCTTCTTTCACAAAAGAATTGGCTTCAGTTAATGTGTTAAGTATTTTTTTTTACCTCCAGATTCAGCACTGGTGTAATCAAAATGCAACAAAAACATTGTGGCGTAAGTAAGTGAGATATATTTTAGCCGTAGTTGATATCAACACAGTGTTAGCATTTCCTCCAATTTATTTAAAAAAAAAATAAAATAATATAGTAAGCAGTAGCAAGAAAGTCTAACTTTTCTTGGTGATCAGAAAATTTACACCACTTGCAAAATAAGTTGACTAACAGAGTAGAATATTAGCATGTACAAACTTCTGAATTTTCTGGTTTAGATCTCAGCTGGCGTTAACTAAAATCAGTTCTTTAGCATTCCGACAGTTTATATCATTGAGGGATCTCCTTATGCTTCTTTTGGATCTTGTCCTTCTGTTTCTTTTACTCCAACATAGTTTTCACTATAATTTTTTTTTATCCCTGCAAGAACAGTCTAACAAACCCTTGTTTGCTCACCTGCTGTTAATGCAATTGCTCTTTTGATCTGTCCTATCCATTGTATAAATTCCAGAAATGTACAGTGATGACTTTAAGTCTGAAATTCCCTGGACAATAAATTGCCAAAATATTGTAGCCATTTAGATCAAACAATCTAAACAACCTTTTAATAACCACCCACTCATTTGTAGACAATTTAGTTCCATTTTCTTCTCTTTACCCCCTCTACAGCTACTTCAAAGTAAAATAAAGTGGTAGTGCAGGCTATTATTTTCTGGGTTTGCCTTTTTTTTTTAATGCATCCTATGTTTATTGATCCTTCTGAAAGCTGGGTACCACATAGTCAGGTTACTAGATTGCTTCATGGACAACTGTATCTTCTTCTGACTAATGGGAATGCATTAGAGGGACACAGGCAACTTAAAAATTAGAGTTTTGTGACTCTAAAGTTCAGTCTAATTATTTTATGACTACTCTTGTACAGGTTTAGTGACCACGATGCTGAAAGCAGGGAGAAAATACATGACTTTTGCTTCTGTTCACCCCTGGTGCTTCCAATTCCTCAGGCAGTTCTTTGCTCTCCTATCTGGGGAGCAACCTTTGGGAGGTGCCATGTGCATGTACAATATGGTTGGACCTCCAGTTGGAGTCTCCCTTGGGTTTTACAGCTGCTTCTATACCTATAAGTGTCATGACTACAACCTTCTTCCTGTTAACAATTGCTTCATGGAACTGCTCGTAGATGAAAGAAATTTGAGGGAAAAGTCTTCTAAATACACAAGTTGTTTCGGTGGAGTTACCATGTGTGTTTTAGGCAACAAACCTTACATCGTTTGCACTGAGGTGAGAGGTACAGGATGGTCCCACAGTGCAGCAACTGCACATAAAAAAGATGTTTTCAAGAGAGAAACATCACTATGCTACAGCAGCGAATAAACCTTACAAGTGTACCTATGTTTCAAAACAGGTGCTATCTAGTTCAGCTTATTATACATTTTTGTAGTCTTTTACAGATTCCCAACACCAAAATGTGTTTTGTCTGAGGAGAAACAAGTCTTTCAAACATTACAAACAAGTAATCAAAGAAAACTGACTCACTGAGTGACAGAGTAATATTCCGGAGTTTTCATTTGATCAATAATGCTCTACTTGTAACACAACTCAGGTAATGAGAAAACAACATTTTTTTGTTCTTGTAGGCTTTTAATCTTTATCTGTTGTTGCATAAGATGATGATGCATACCCTTTTTGTGCTGTCTTAGGTTAACTCCTTACCCATTTGATCACCTATAGTCCTATAGCATTTCACACTATAGTATCAATAAGATGAGGAACAAGTGGCAAGTCTGGAATATGGGTATTGTCTGGTCTTAAACATTCCTGTTTGCTGAAATATGATAATAGCATACTGCAGGTTACCATGCCCAGATATGACAACAGCACCAGACTGCTAGAGTGAGGGTTTTGGAAAAAAAAGAGCTGCCTTCCAGCTTGTTTCACTCACACACTCATACAGTGCCAAAGGCATTCCACAGCCTATATGGAGAAAGTCAGACGTTCATTGTCAGATATCTACTTCTGGCATCCACTCACTACACTGAGCTAATTATTTAGCTCATTGGTTTCTAGTGAGCAAAACTTGCCATTAACTTGGCTTAACATGACCTGTCTCAGGGTGTGTTGCTTGGGAGTGTCCCTACAGTTATTCATGCTACATAACATTCATGTTTATTCCTCTAGTGTGGCATTCTGACAGACTTCAGTGAGTTTTACAATTGTTTAGGTGTCCACAACTTCCTGTTGGTGCCCATAAGGATCAGCATCCCATTGTGCAGAGCTGCTTTGATTTGGCACAACACCTTTTTTACAGAGACACTGCCCTTAGCTGCCTTCCAGCACCTGTTATGCTGCAATTTCTGCAGAGAGAGCAGAAATCAATGCTTGCTTTCTGGAGATAAAATAGAGAATCTGCATGATAAGGTTTGATGTTTAAACACTAAAGAGTGTTTCCTGCTGCTTTCTGAGCATTGCAGCCTCTTTAGATAGCTCTACTTTGTAAATCTAAACTCTGTATTGGTGCTTATTTCTTCCTGATTCCGATGAAAATGTTAAAAATTGCTCACCCACTGCAATAATGAAGTAATTTTTAGGGTGTCTCAAAATGCATTTGAATTTTATTCAGCTATCAGAGCGCTATTTACTTAACTGCTTTTGTGTCTGGTTTGGTCAGGCCACATAGAAACATTCAGAAGAAAACAGAAGAATTTTGTTGGATTAGTCACACAATTCCTTCTAAAAAAGGAAGCTAAGGGTCATTCCTGGGCTGTACAGCTCCATTACATGTCAAACAAACATGCTGTGTTAAAGAGCAGGTCAAGAAAAAAGGGCATTTCTAATTTCATATCCTACTTTTGGGAAAGTTCTGTTGGTGAGTGGAAAGATGAAGCATAAAGCTTTTCTAGATCAGAAAGGACTTGTTGGATTTTACATGCATTTTAAAGACTGAAAATTTAACGCAAATTATATCAATCATTCCAATGTGATGGTAAACATAGGGGAAAACAGAATGGTACTTCTAAGAAACAAAGTATTAAAACAAAAAAAATATTATTTAAAATGTTCATCAGTTTGAAGCAATCTTGATTTGGCCATATGATTGGCCTCTTAAGAATTTCATTCATTTACAGCTACTATTCTCTGCTGTGCTTAAAGACCATTAATTCCTTTGCTATTTAAGTGATGATTCCTCAAAAAATTTCATAATTAATTACTACACATATTATTACTTTTAATTTATTGTACTTGGAGCTAATTAACTTAGAAGAATGAGCTATATGAAAGAGTCAAAGTGATAATTTAATGAATGTTCTGGTTCAGATTTTTATTTCATATCATGGTGAAGAGCAGCATTGAATAAGTGAGTGTATAATTGAAATCACAACCTGGTCTTCAACTGCAGCAACTTATTATTTAATGTAACACCTTCTAACACTATGCATTGACAAGTGTTTATGTTTTACTGCAAGGACAACCAACTGTGGCAACTTTAACATGTCAACCAACTCAAAAACTACTTCTTTGAGGACTAGAAAGAAATGTTCATTTTTTTATGCTCTGATTTTTAAAATATTGTCCTGAACTAATGCTGCCAAACACCATGTAATTTTGCATTTCCTAATAAAAGAGTAGAAAATATTGGAGAAAACTCTACAATAATGTCCTTTATGGAAGAACTCTTTATTATCTACTCTTTAAGTTAACCACAGGCAGAACTGACAAACTGAAAAGTCAGTTCAGTGGTTGAGATGTAATAATACCTTGGGTAGAAATTAAGCTTATGATTTCAAAAGTGTAGAGAAGAGGAGAAAAAGTTTGGTCAATCAAGAACAGTTTGTTCCAGCTGAAGTGCTTTCATTATTAAATGTTTTAAGGAGCTTTGGGGTTTTTACAAGAAAATGACTTTTTCAAGAAGAAAACTCAGTCTTCGATACACTAGCCAAACATTTCCAATGCAGGAAAAAAAAAAAAAAAACAACAAAACAACAAACCTTAAAATATTGAAAATGAATATTTGAATTAATATTTAAAAAAAATATTTTGATAGCTATGAAACAAACGAAAGGAACTCTTCCTTTTTTCTTCCTTTTTTTGGTCACCTTTTATGGAAATTCAGAGGAGTTTTGTATTTATTTCTGATTCCTTTGAGTGTTTTGGTGTTAAATTCAACTCCTAAAAAGTCATTTAATTTTCACTAACAGAGTAAATTTTTTTCTTAAATTTTACCAACATCTGGTTTCAAAATGAACCTGAGGTTTTGCACAAAACAACCAGCTTTTGTTGTTTTAAAATCTGCTTTTATCTATCCTGGCTACAGAGAAAAGGTTGAATATATGGTTTATAAAATGTCCATATGCAGAATAAAAAGTGAAAAGACAACGACTGTATTGTCTTTGCAATCGTTGATCTAGAAATCACTGCTTGTAACTTTGGGAATTTGTCTCACAGTTCAAACATTTGCAGCTGACCCTGAGTGGCAGCAAAATGGAGAGCAGTAATCAGTGGCAGTAGATGTACCCTGGCACTCTGCAAGGACAATTCTTATTTTCCTCTGAAAACTCAGTGAAAAGCTTTCTTCTGAATTTTTATTTAAAATACTGTGCCTAACCACCTCTCTGACAGCACTTTGACTTTTCATATGAATTTCTAGGTCAGACTTACTGACAGAAAAGAGACTTTGGACAATTTACTTTTGTTTCAGATGCACATCAGCATGTCTGAGAGCCTGCTGTTTGTGTATGTGAACAATTTCAATTGTGTGCCATGCTAGTTAGAAACCATGTCAATCTTCCAGGCTGATTTATTGAGCAAGGCTCTCAGCCACATCCTGGCCCTATCTACATGCATAAAAAGGCTAAAGCAGCGCTGAGAGACTTCCAAAACGATTATTTATTCAGGACTGATACCTCTGCAGCACCAGCAGCGTGGGAGATAAGCTCACAGAAGTGCCTCTCCAGGTCTGCTCCTGGTGTTGTGCCAGAGTGGCAGATGATGAGTGGCAAAGTCTTAGCTCAGGATACTGACACCATTTCAAAAGCATTATGGTGAGCTCATGGATATGACAGTAAAGTCACACAGGCATGAGGGTTTGGATAAAGAGGGAAAAAAGACATGGAAATTCTAGTTTCTGGAGTAACCCAGAAGTGGCAGTGCACAGAATTGTCTGAAAATCATCTTCACTGCTCCATCTCAGTGGTCGTTACTTTAAAAAATATGTCTCAGAATCACATTAATTCTGCTGGGGTATGAAGAAGAATGTTATTTTTATTTTCCCTAAAGAACATGAACTTTGTTATACATGCAGCTGCTTAAGAGAACAGTAGTCTAGAAGAGCAGCCAAGGGTTTTTGTCTCCTGTAGGAGTTTTTCTGACTTGTGAGGTCTTCATAAAACACATCACTATTAAAAAAACCAACCAAACAAGCAAACAAAAAAAATTGATTTAAAAAACACAAACACAAACAAACTGGAAAAGTTAGCAGCAATGTGTAATCTTACCCTGCTGTCATACATTTGTATTCCAATTCCACAGATCCTTCAAGAAATCAATTCATTTTACATCATCTATAGTAAATTGAGTTCTCTTTGAAATCCATCAGTGGCATGCGTGCCTAATGATTAACTTCTGTCCTAATTCATAGTAATTCCTTATAAGGCAAATGGGATTCATTAACGGACTAGTATTTCTCGGGGAAAAGTCATTGATACAACTTCTGCATATCTTCCAAGAACTGATTCAGTGGATATACTGGTCTTTCTTAGAAAACAAAGGGTTTAAAGGAAGCTTCTGCTCTTTTCAGGAAACAAAAGGTACATGAGTTATAATTGCTTCATCCTGAATTGTTCAGTCAGCTTAAAATGCAATATAAAATATTAAGGGCAAACCTTTCTATTATAATTAGGTACATTTTTCTTAGTTTCTCATTTCAGCAGATTGAAATAGATAGTATAAATATTATGCTTATCTTTTTAATGTCATTTTAGCTTTGTTAGCATAGCATCACTAGATAAAGGAGGAATCCTCCTCTTCATCACTGTCCCAACAGATGCCCATTTCTCATGGAGAAAATGATCATCAGAGGCCTCCAATTTTGACCAAGGCAAACATCACCCCCCCCAAAAAAAAAGAGTTCCACAGCACTCACAGGTATGACTATTGTTTGACTATGAAGAGTTGCTCTTGGGACCTGACAGGGTCACTCATGTCACAGCAGCAGGGTAGGTCCCCTGAAGACATCAAGTACTTGGTAAGACATTGAGGCAGCAAAACCCCCTCCTGGGCTGCAGCCTGGGCAGCCTGAGGAGCTGGAGCCAGAGTTTCAGAGGGAGGGAGCTACCTTCCCCTCCGAGCTGTGCAGATTCAATAGCTTCCACAGCAGCTGCCCAGCAGCTGTGCAGGGCAGTTATGGAGAGAGAGGATGGAGGCATGAGCACAGGCTCTGAGAAACATCATTTGAAGCGAAACCTTGGTGATAGGAGTCATAAAGTTTGGTACTCCATTTTATTATTTTGCTAGTAGGATTCATAAAAAGCCATCATTCAGAAGTGACTTTTATGTGAAATTTTATGTGAAAATGGAGGTTCATTTTGAAGTTAATATTGTGATGCTAATTCTGTGATACTGGAATGAAAGTTAAAATTCCAGTTTTTCTATACTTACTCTTAAAAAATTACATTTCCAGGTTTTCTGGAAGCACAGCTTTAGGAAGACATGAAGTTGTCTGAGGCTTATTAGTTCTTCAATTCATTTAGGATTCATTTAATATTCTCAAGAGGACATTGGGCGAGAGAAAAAAAGGCTGAACATGTGGCATTGGGGTTCAAAAGGCTTTTTCAAGCTTTTTGCCACAATGTGTTAGACTAGAAATCCACTTCAACTTTTCAAACACTCTTGTACAGGCCTTTGAGTTGGGTATTGTGGCTTTACGGAAAAAAATGTTTAGGAATTGTTTTAAAATCTGATTCAACAACAGTGGCATTATTATGAGATTAGGAAATTGTTTAGCTGTGTTTTCTAAGTCTGCAACATGACCGGCGGCACAAATATTCATTCTCTATTACTGACTCCATCTGAAGGAAAACAGGGAAAGAGACATTAATAAAATACAGTGACAGAAACAGCAACACTCATAACCATCAGCAATTTGTGACCTACTGGGCACACTATTTTTTCCTATTGATTTAGTCATCTCTTGCAAGTGGCAAAATTACTTACTGATCTCACAGTGATACTGTGAAAAGTATTCCATGCTTTCTTGATTCAGAAAAGTATCTGGAGCTCCATGTGAATGCTATCAAGCTGCATCTAAATAATTTACTGATGATGAAGTTTTATCAAAAAGCAAACAAATATGGGATGTTTCCTTCTCCGGTTCAGTGTGATGGATAATTCAGGGACAGAGAGAGATGTATGATTTCTACAATGCCCCACAGAAAAAGAATTAGCTTGGGAATCTTTCTTACTTTCCAAATGCCTGATTCCCCCAACATCTTCACAGAGCAGGTGTGATAAGATTGTGAACTACAGGGATACAAAGCAGTTTAATCTTTAGTAATTTCCATCCTCAAACATTCAGTGAAGGAAAAAGCAAACAAGACCTCTTACATGAGGAATAAGACAGCACCAAGAACCTCAGGTTCTTACCTAACTTAGACTTCTTGTAATAGCAGTGGCTCATTAGGTGAAGGAAGACGTTTGTGTTTTCATCTTTGGTTTTAAAATCCCCAGCCCTATGAAGCTTTAGACTGGCTATATTTCAATATGGATAGAAGATGCTACTATGGTAACCCTCTTTGTGTTGCTAGGGCAACCATTTAATAATAATTAGTTCATTCAAAACTAATTTACCTTTAATAGAGCATTAAAGATTACACACAACTCTTTCAAAAGGTGTGAACTTTCTGTGGGAAGGAGTCACGCTGCCATTTATAACAATTTACAAAACAATCCTTTTTTCCTTTTTTTTTTTTTTTTAATTTTAAGATAAGGATGCACAGTTTCTCCTCTTGCCTTATCCACACATATTTATGTGACTTCCATCCCATGTACAATCTCCACAGAATTTTTGTGCTCAGAAAAGATATACTAAACATTATAAAATTTCCACAGGACTGCACTAATGCAGATCTCTCTAATTAGTGTGTCTTTGTGTCCTTACAGCTTTCTGTTCTGGCAGAAAACTGCATGCAAGAGCTGTTTTTCCACCACCTTCAGTGAGAAGCAATGAGATTTATCCCTGTGAATACACTGTAATATATACACTGTGATATATCCCTGTGAATACACTGACTATCCCTGTGTTCCACTGTACCATGCCCTGAAGGCAGCCTTGCTCAGGCATGGCCATGAGATGGTTGGGTAGCAGTGTGGAGGGAGGGATGTCTTAGGGGGCCCATGGCCAGGCAGGACCAGGGGATGCTGGACATAGGCCTTGTTGTGGCATTACTGGGACAGGGGCTGACAGTCCTGGGAGCTGAAATACAGTCCTGGGCCATGGGCAGGGTGAATCGTAGAGTATCCTGAGTTGAAAGACACTCACAAGGCTCACCAAAGTCCAACTCCTGGCCCTGCACAGGACATCCCACGAATCAGACCATGTGCCCAAGAGCATTGTCCAAATGCTTCTTGGACTCTGTCAGGCTGTCTGCAACCACTTCCCTGGGGAGCCTGTTCCAGTGCCCAACCACCCTCTGGGTGAAGAACCTTTCTAATATCCAACCTAAACCTCCCCTGACACAACTTCAGGCCATTCCCTCAGGTCCTGCCATTGCTCACAACAGTGAAGAGATCAGTGCCTGCCCCTCCTCTTCCCCTCACAAGGAAGCTGCAACTGCAGTGAGGTGTCCCCTCAGTCTCCTCTTCTCCAGCTGAACACACCAAGTGCCCTCAGCCGCTCCTGCTATGGCTTCCCCTCTAGTGGAAGGGGCTAGTGGGGCTCCCTCCCACCACAGGCTGGGGGAAGCCCTCAAGTCTATGACTGAACTGGGCACGTGAAGAAACTTTCAAAGTCAGGGGAATTTTAATTCAGGTCTAAGCTGCAGACCTCAGATATGAGCTTCACAACAGGGGAAATTTCACTCTACGTATATTCAATTAAATGACAACTCCACAGTTGTGAAATTTGAGTCTGAATCTATACTTGCTCCCTAATTTACTCACCAGGAACATAGCCTTTATAAATAATATTTTCTACACATCTCACTGCTCAGAAGGGTTTGGAAGTTAAGGGTGAGAAAGCTCTCCCACTGATGACATTTTACTGCTGATCACTGGAGTTCAGCAGCTAATATTCAATAATAAAGTTATAACTGAACTTTCCCTTTGGTGTTCTAGGGCATCAATATCTCCCCTTAAAAAAGCTGCATGAGCCACCATGGGCAGCCTCTCACGATAAGCACAGTAACTCACCACAAAACTGAAGAGTGGTTTTGCACTGCTTGTCCCTTAACTCCCAAATTTTATTTGCAAGGTGGTTAACTTTCCTTGTTTTCGGGGGTGAAACTCAATCCCCATACTGGGGTTTCGGTACCTGCAGAGAGTCACAGATTTCACACTGGCCTGACATTTAGTTTCAGATAATCCTGAGTCCTGTGGAGAATATCAGATTAAAATTTCATCTACTTTGTCATCTGAAATTTGGTGTAACCTCAAACAATACTTTGGGTTGCATGAGAGTGCTTACTAGCAACATTTGTGCCTCCTCTCCTCCACCCACCCACACTCATGCCCTAGCTCAGGAGAGGAGAGTCTGTCACTCCTTCATGCACACCTGAGGAGGGAGAGGATGAAAAGTGGGAAACCCTCTAAAACCACTGTCTCTGTGGCTCAGATTAGCTGGGATAGTACAGAGAAATGAAATTACAGCAGTGTAAAAGAAATGGGACTGAGAGCTGAGTCACAGCTATTTCTCTGATGTGTTTGAACACTCTGCTGAGCCCTTCCTACCACAAAAGTAAACAGAGTCCCAATCCTCACAAGCTGAAATGGATTAAAAATACATAACTGTCCTTGTAACATGAGTCTGACACAATTATCCTGACAGTCTGCTTTTTAATGCCTGTAGCTATTATTGAAGACATTCTTTTGACATGTAACCTAAAGGAAAGTGAAAATGCAAAAGATTTCTAATCACCATCAATTTATCTGGCCTATCATAAAATATTGGTTAACATCTGGCAAAGAATCCCTTTTTTTTCCCTCTCCTCTGGCAGTTTAAAATGGCACTGATGAATCTGTCTGACTAGGGGCTGTAAAAGGAAAGCAGATGGCACACTTATCACTCAAAAACCAATCCAACAACTTTGTCCTTTACAAGCACCTCTGGTGAGGAGGCAAGTTCCTAATGACAGCAATTAGCATCATGGAAATATCAGGAAGGCCAGAACCTTGCAGGTAGCATTTTTATAAGCTCAAGGACTCAAGCTTCTGATGCCACCCAGGCAGGTAAAAACCATTAGTGTCTGATGTTAATTCAACACAGCTAATCAGGTTTTATGGGGTTTTAGTGAGGTGAAACAGTAGCTTGCTAGTAAATACTAAATCAAGGAAAAAAAACAGAGATTTTGTCTTTTGTCACAGTCTGAAAGTCTCACATTGTAGTTTATTACTCTTATGCTATAGGGACATTCAACAACAAGCTTTTTCATGTATATTGTGGTTTGATCAAACTCACACTTTTGTCTTTAAAGTAACTTTTCCACCAAAGCAGAGGAGAAACAGTTCACAAAAATTTAGCTGGATGAACCTTGTGCAACTAATTTCAGTGTTGCTTTAGCCTGTAAATTTATTCTGTAATTGCAGAACTCCTCCTTGAGAAGGACGCAGTGCGAGGAACAGAGAAGCCTGGTAAGAAAAGAACAGGGTCTTCAAGGAACAGCAGTTCTCAGAAGACTAATAGAGTCCTTGCTGCAACCTACATAAACTGAACACTTTTGCTCAAGTTGATGTATAAAGATTACTGATACAGAAAATAAATTTAGAATATGTAACATGTGCAACTAGATTTAATTATAAACCCAGTTTTGGCTTTGTACAACTCACAAAGGTGCCACAATATTGGGAAACTCAGTTCTTTTTCTTTTTCTTTTTTTTTTTTTTTAATGGAGGAACTTTACAAGTTCCCCTGCAATACATCTCTTTTTCAGTGTATTTCTTAGCCTAAGTAACTTTCACCCTTGTAAGTAGCGTGGGAAGAAGCAAGATTAAGTCTCACTTTGACAAAAGACCCTGGGTTTTGCTGTAGTAGCAAAATCCAGAAAATCATAGTTCTAAAGACTGTCTCAAATTCTTGGCAGTTTAAATGGTGAAGAGCCTTAATAAGCTTCAAGGAGAATACCAACTTATTGCTGAGAACTAATCTTCCATATAAAACTGAATAAAAGTTTATATCTCTGCAGCTTTATTACACAGGCAAAACACAAATTCTGCAGAGCTCACTAGAAAAAATATTTGTCCAATAGAATCAAAACAAATCAGGGAAATGTATTGTGAATTCAACCATGTTTATTCTTGAAATATTCATGTTAGAATTTTCATCTGCAGGGTACTTTTATGGTAATTTAGAGGCTTCACAACCTCATTTTAATCTGAAAATGTGGTGTTTGTTTTGTCAGGGTGGATATATTATAGTTTCATCATCCCTCACTTTTAAAAGTGGAGCTAAAAGGAAATGAATGTCTAGACATAAAATAATGAGCAGATATATGTACAGGTACAAATATTACCATATACATATATTTTCCATTTCTGTTGAATGGTTCATGTCTTGGGGCAGATCAGTAACCTGTGGTGAAACTAAAGCAGTGTCTCATTCATGCTCCTGACAGACATGAGCACCCACAGTGGCTCTGGGATTATCAAGTGCCCATGCAGATAGACCAGGAACCGCAACTGAACCTCTGTTTGATCCCTCGAGGTGCTCCCTTTGGCCTGGAAGGTGGCACATTAGTGAGATAAGGTCTGGCTTCTCACACTGCCAGATTTGTTCAGAAGATCAGTAAGAGACCTCTGTTCACAAGGCAGTCAATCTGTTACCTTTTATGAGCACTAAATTCAGTTAGCAAAGCATGAAGAACAGGAGTACAATAGAAATTCATTTACTTTGATCACAGACAGATCTTGACATTTAGTTTCTATTGTAAGGACAATAATTCTGAATGGTTTGATGTTTTTCCCCTTCTGAGCTATAATACTAAAAATTTGATGTAAGTATATGAACAGAAATCATTCTCATTTGAAATATATGAAATTCTGGGCATGTGTCCAGACTTCTTAAGCCATACTTAATGCAGCTTTGGTCTTGTTCGTTGTTTGGTTGGATGACCTCTTTAAAATGGTGTTTTCTACCAACAACCTAATTAATAAATTATGCACCTTTATAAACATTACTGTAGCCTGAAACTTGATAGGAACATTTCTTGAAATCCTCCTGCTGTTGTTTACACTCAGTCAGTAAACACAAATAATTTGCAAATCGAGACTATTGCTCTTATGAACAGTAAGACATATTTTATTGTGGTAAAACAGTCAGAAACTCAAAGTGACATGAGAAGAGAGCACCTGGCAAAAAAGAAAAAAATTCTCAACCCTTGCCTTTACCTCTCTTGAGAGGTCATCTCATTTTAAACACCATTCTAATAATTTCTGAGGTGATATTACCATTTAACTTTGGCATAGCTGAAACAAGCCAGCTATATCTACCTACCCATGTGCACAAATGTCTGCCTTCTTACTAAGCAGATGGCTCTTGCTATGAGCATACAGTTCTGAGACAATATGTAAGAGGTATTGGTTACTTTCCTCTATTACCTTGAGCAGAATTCTGGTGTCTTAAATACAAAACATTCAGAATAACAACGTTGTTTTCAGAAAACTTGTTTTTTTAACAGGAACACTCCTTCAGAACATGAAACAATTGTCTCCTTATGCTCCGTGGAATGTTTTTTTAAAGAATTCTTTTCTGTAAGAAGGGCCTAATGAACAACAAATAACATTAATGTAATTCTCCAGCCTTTCATTTGTCTTAGGCTTTTATTTTACTACAATCTGCCATTTTGCAATCTCATATTTTTCAGCTGTTAGTTTGAATGATACCAATAGGAACCTAATAAGCAAACATCACTCATGGTCTTTTGTACACACCATTTGAGATTGCTTGCTGTTCTCAATGAAAATGTATCTCCCAGAACTACATCCCAGAATTTTAAAGAGTACCTAGCAGTCTGAGCTATTTCAGATTTCCCCAAAGATGATTTCATTTACCTTTCCAGATTTAAGGGCAACCTAGATAGTCTAAACAATTTTCCATGTGCAGTTGCTTAGTCCCAGAGATAGTCTGTACTTCCCCTCAGTGCCAGTTTAGATCACGTCGTGGCATTTCATCTGGCTTAATTTACTGCATAGCCAGGCTCTGCAGTCCCTTCACGTCCCTGTACCTCTCCCTCCCTTTGCTGAATGTCCTCTCAGCCTTCCCATGGTGAAACTCCCTTTCAGTTTTCCTGTTTCACATTCCCAAAATCTTACATAGCAAGGACCATGCATGTTTCCTTTTCTTTCTCCTCTGCTTTCTCTATACTGTTTACAGTCTATTTTATTTCCTTTCTCTTAAGTGCCTGGGCTTATTTTTCTCTAATATGTACAAGCTGCACACCTTTTGTTTCTTTTATCCAAGATTTCCAGCCTTGGACCTAAAGTAACTTCCTAACAGGTTACTCACTAAGAACTTTTCAATCAGAAAAACTCCAGGCTCCCAGCTGATCCTATTTATGCTGAAAGCTTTAGCTCAGCTGTAGCTGTTTAACTAAATCTCTTGTAGCTGAGAAACTGAGTATTTCCATGTTAACCCCTTTATGGTGAGCAAACACTAATGAACACCACTGATTTGTATAGTGATTAATGAACTGGCTCATAGATGATGTTGCACCTACAGTTTAACTGTCTTTCTACAGTTTAAATGTTTGTGTGATTTCTATTCCTTCATAGGGCAGCCTGAGAGAGTTGGGGTTGTTCAGCTTGGAGAAGTCTCCAGGGAGACCTTAGAGCACTTTCCATCACCTAAAGAGGGCCTACAGGAAAGGTGAGGATGTGCTCTTTATCAATGAGTGTAGTGATAGAACAAGGAGGAATGGATCTAAAATGAAAGAGGGTAGGTTTATATTAGATATTAGGAAGAAATTCTTTCCTGTGAGGGTGGTGAGGCCCTGGAATGGGATGCTCAGAGAAGCTGTGGATGCCACATCCCTGGACAGGGCTTTGAGCAACCTGGTCTAGAGAAAGGTGTCCCTGCTCTTGGCAGGGGGTTTGGAACTAGACAATCTTTAAGGACTCTTCCAACCCAAATCCTTCTATGAATCTGATTGCTATCTTTCTGATTTTTCTCCCCAGATCAATAGACTCATTAGCAATCTAAAACCACCTAAGATTTAGAAATAAATAATTGTTATAGAATATAAAATTTGCCATGTCCAGATCATTCAATGATCTGGTGAAGTGGCAAATGCCTAAGAATTGTGGTTGTGGTCTCAGTTTGATGGGTAAGAGGAATCTGGCCCTGGAGGATTAGTAATGCAGACTGTGGGAATCTCATACAGTTTAAGCATGAATGGTAGATCTCGCAAAATCATATAGCAGCTTGGTTGAAGGCATGTATTGGTGATGAGTTTTAAAATCATGAAGTAAGTTGTTTCTCTTTAATGTATAACATGGTTGATTAGCCCATTGTTTTCCACCACAGGTGTCAGACCATGGTTTTGAATATATATATATTCACATACATATATAAAATAAAAAAATATATGTAATAAATCCCATACATTGTTTGTCCCAATCTTCTGTTGCAGTTTCAGCTCATCTTCCTGCTTTGATTCCAAGAACATCTGGCAGAAAATTATTGTCAGCAGTAAGTGGAGTAAATAACACCAAAAATATTGGAAACTATCAGAAGATAATATAGATGAAAACGACTGATTGAATGACTACAGTAAAAACGGATGGGGAAAAGAACTGTGAAGCCATTGAACTATAAAAAGGAAGAAAACAAATATTAGGTTTGCAGGTGTTCAAGTCCAAGATGAATAAGGGGTACTTACACTTTCTTTTTCCGTCACTGTGTACTATGCTGGTTCACTAGAGACAGCAGATATTAAAACAACCTAGTTTCCAGATTTGTTGAGCTACCTTGTTTCAAGATCAAGTCCTCAAGTCAGAACTGAATGAGACCAACTAAGGAAAACATTGGATATTGACAGAAAACATTTTGTCTTGTCCCCTGCAGTTCCAGTTAGAGATATATGGAATTATAACCCCAAGACCACTTCACCTCTGTTTCCTGGTAAATCTTATTGTTCTATTTAACTGGGAAAAGGAACACTGAGTGAAAAAGGTAGCAGAAAGAGATCAATGAGAAAAGGAAATTTTCCAGGCACAAGAAAATAAAAAGCTGGTAACAGAGCAATAGAATAAATTAAAAGAACATTTCATAAACATGGAAATAAATGGTTTTTATCTTGGTAAGGAGTAACATTGCACATAATGAATTCCAAGCAGAATGCAAAACACTTTAGAATGGGTGAGAACTAATTTTCTAAGGGACTTACTTGTCTCCAGTGTTCTTTTTTTTTTTCAGTTTATTGTTTCAGCAGAGGTTCTGTTGCCGCATTGAAGTAGAGAACGGTTATAGTCAAACAGGAATGTTTTGTATGGCAGCAGACTCACTTTTATTTTTGACTGCTTTTTGTTCTGCTGTTATGAAAATGAGTTTTCCTACTTCATATATTTTCCAGTTCTCTTACTGCATTGCTAAAACGTTGTTGCTTGTTTGGTTCCTTCCCCCCTCCCCCCCCCCCCCCTTCCCCTCCTTGGTTATTTTGTGTAAAAATGAACAGTCAAATCCCATTATTGCCATTATTTTGAACCTTCAATTTCCTGTTTGCAGTACCATTTCCATGATACAAATTCTTGGTATTGCTAAATGAAAAGAACAAGACATCTTTATCACACTGAACTGTCTAATAAGCAGAACAGTACTTAGCAATCTTTTACTGGCTTGCTCTCAAAAGGTTTGGGGCTGCAATAATGCTGTGGCCTCCTGTTCTACCAGATGTGAAGGTACATAATCCTTCCCTTGACCCCTCTAACAAAAAAAAAGTAATTTACTTACTGCAATGTGTAATAGACATTGTGGTTTTTCCACAGAAAATGCTTCTGGGTATGGTCCTTGTGCAAATGACATCTCAGCACTCACCAGTACTGTGATGTGTCAAGCCAGTATTTAATCTGACTGGGACACTTTCTTCAGGTGTATGTAGGCACTTTTACACAAACCAGTTGCACTTTGGAGACCATTTTAAACCACTGGAATTTTATTCATAATTCCCATGCAGTACAGTTTTGACATGGTAAAAAAGTACCAATTCAAAACTATCCCTTGATAGAGAGAAAGGGATTTTTCTGAAGTAAATCCCAATTTAATTCTCAAGTGAGAAAAAAACACAGGTTCTAAAACAGGAGGGGAGGGGACCAATGATCTGACACAAATATTGAATATTGCTAAATGACTGCAGAAAATTTAAATGAAGTTCTGATAACAGTATAGTTACAGTGGTAATATTTAAGCTCACCTTCACAGCCTATTGGTTCTCATATGAACACTGCAGGTACATTATTTCTTGTTAGAGCTGCGCTGAAGTCTATGGTGAGGGGTTTCATAAATACTTGAGCATTACAGACTTGTTTGTAACATGTATGTAACATAGCCTTAGGGAAATCAGTTGATTTCAAGCTGTACACACTACCTATGGACTAGGTGTTATCTGGTTAATTGATTTTAATCTAACCAAAAGGCTGATGGAGCAAAGGAGACTGGAACCCACTCTCAAGCTGTATTTCAAAAGTGCCTTCTCCTCGTTCACCTCTTGTTCTCCTTTACAACTCACATTATCTTCCCACGCAGAGAGAATGTTCTTTCATGACTTTCCAAGAAAAAACAGTGAAAGAATTAATAAGATATGTTCAGCAAAGCCTTTTTAAGTCTGAAAGCTTTGTATTAAGTAGGCATTTGACTCCAAGGCTGAGGAGCTTCAGAAAATTCATATTGGAGCAATAACAGCCACATAAATAATTTCCTGCCCCAGCTCTCTACTGAGGGCAACCTCTTGATAAAATTTTCTAGAAGAAGATTTTATCAAGAGAAATTGGACTTGCACACTTGGAATGCAGTTTTACTGATTTATTTCACAGGGGTTGAACATGGGCATCTATGGCCCTTTTCTCAAAGGGTCTCAGCATGTCTGAGAGAATAAGTAGACTACTTCTCTTTTTAGACTACTAGAAACATACATAACAATTACTCTGTATATTTGGAATTACTAATTTAATGTAACTGCAATGTATCTTCTGTCTTTCATAAGGTACTCTGAAAAACTCTGTGTTTCTGGGTCTTTCTCACTATGTAAATGCAATACAATGTGTCAGTAATTTTGGTCATAAAGATCTCAAAGTTGAAAAGAAAAGCAGAACTGTAGCTGGACTCTGTTTTTTCCTCCAACTGCTTTATTTTCTGGTATCACTAAAAGGTTCCTGTGAAAACAAAGGTCTTGATCTGAACTGAAAGTGTATTTGGGGTTTTGATTTATTCTGACACCTCTGGCAAGGACAGTACCACAGCCAGGGACCTTCAGACAATTTCAGGAAGCTGTTGTTGCATCGCAGGTGAAAATAAAAAAAAAAAAAAATAAAAAAAATAAAAGGTCAGCAACTATTGAAATAAACTTTTTACTTTTTTGGTAATGGAGATGAGGAACCATCAGTGGAGGATGGTGCTGTCACATAGCTCAGCACCACTGCTTATGCTAGTGCTGGCTTAATTGCCTCTGCTTGCTTGACACGGCTAGCAGCAAAACCCAACAAAACAAACCAACCAACCAAACCAACTGCAGAATCACATGTAATGCATTGAAACATCCTGACACAAGCCAGTGTTTCCCACACTCACACAGAGTTGTTGCCTCTGATCGTTGTAAGCCAGGTTTAGTATTGATGGGACCAGCAATTTCGAGGGTTTAAAGCAGCTGCCCAATAGATTTCTTCTGGAATTGTTTCATAAGTAAATAATTTTACAGTCACTGCACACTGCTACTGTATCATCAGCTGCATCTGTGGTCAATTTTTCATAGTTGACTTACAATATACCCAGGTTGTATTAAAGCCCTCTACCTGGAGAATCATATGACAAGGCTGTGGAAGAAGAATTCAGAGTTCATGATAGATAAAGGGCGCATGCAAGTACTGAAAATTATTCTAGCAAAAATCTTTGCCAAACAAGAAACTAGTTCCAATGCTGAAAAGGTCACTGGCAAATGAAATGTTCTTTAGAGGATTATGCAATCCTTCATATGGGTTTTAATACCAATTTACTGAGCGCTGCCTCCAGGTTCACAGAGCTTTAGATCAGATTTTAAAGGTAGTAATAAATACAGATCCATGTCACTTCTGCAGCCAGAAACTGCTTGAAGTAGAAAGTGGGAAAGCAACATGATGTGAATACAGTGGGCATTTATCTTCACAGAACTGATGCTTTCAGCATCGCACATCTGAAAACATTACACTCAGATTGTCCTCATCATACAACATAATCAATACAGACCTGACCTTTTGCATGCCTTGGATAGTTGTGGTGTTCTAAGGCATGGAGATGAATAAACAGGTGCTCTCAGAATACGGTAAATGGCTGCCCTCTGTCTCCTCTGAAGGTATAAAAGAACTTCCCCATTAACATTTCATCTCCTATCATTTTGTAAAGGGTAGAAAAGCAAAGATAGCACATCTTAATTAAGAGTCCAGTCTACCAGCTTGCTCAGTCCAGAAGTGTAGAATACAGCCTTTGATTTACACTGCATGTAATACATAGAGGACTATACTGTATCTCAAATTAGAAGAACTGATTGCATATTAAAACAATTTCTATGTTAATTTTTTTAAATGTTGTTGTGTTTTAATTAAAAGTATTTAAAAGGCCATTTACAAAACTTCTTGCATAAATTCTGAATGAAACTTTAGAATTTAAATGAGAAGCTTTTTCTTTGCTGCTGGAAATAAGGATATCTTTACTGGCTATAAACTTGGTGTTTCGAGGTATGGTTTGAACCTCAAATTCTTTATCTATGCAGATCAATCATATGCTAGATTCTTGAGAAGATCTTTAATTATAAATTAAATTAGTGCTGAGCCTCAAAAAACCCTTGTTTACAATCGTTCTTTTAAAACAATTATTCTCAAACTGATTCTCCTCTCTACTAAACATCAGTTTTGCATATATGATCCATAGTTTTCATTCCCTCCTGTGTTTTCTTCATTCTCATCCAGCTGTCTTTTCCCTAGTCAATGTCATGGATTTATGTTCTTTAGTCTCAAATTTCATAGGAGTTTTATATTATGTCTAATAGAGACTCATCTTCTCTGCACTTTCTATTAGTTCCTTGTTCCAAGATGTTTGGATTCATTTGATTATCATTTTTTCTTAAAAGAATAAAAAATTCTGTCTCTCATTCTTTCCTTAGAAATGAAAGTCTAGACATCTAACATTTTGGCAATGTCTCCTTCAGTCAATAAATTCCCTCTGACACTTGGCAGAGGTTTTACACTCTTTCTCCTTGACCTGTTGTTACTTATATGCTTGAAAAATATCTAATTAGGTATTTAAGATGTATTAATATCTTCTTTTCATCCTTCTTCCTAATGTTTTTCTGTAGTTATTCCCTGGTCACATCTCCACTTTCCTTCCCCCCCAGGATTTATGGCTCCATTGGTTGGCACAGCAGCTCTACAGCTGGAGTCAACAAAGGCTGAAATATGAATATTTCTTCAGTGCTGAGGATTTTCCCTCTCTGTGTTGCTGCACAACATGCATTTGAGCCTGCAGCCTTAGTTTTGACTTTGAAGACTCTATTTAAACACTGATCTAATTTACAAAATTTCCAAATGCCCACCACTGCTGTTAACTTCAAAGTCACTCCTGGCACAGCTGAGAACTTGGCACTAGGACAGGGGATGGGAATGTCCAAATAACAAATATGCAAATGTTGCTTTGTAGGCATGTGTCCCATCAGCACCTGCTGGGTTTCAAGTGCTTCAGAAAACCAAGGAGCCATGTGACTACAGATTTCAAAAATCTAACTGTGCATTTCCAGTTTTTAACTCTAGGATGTAATTAATAGTAATTTCATGCTTTCACAAAATGCTTCCAGTTGTTACAGAAACACAGAATATGACGAGTTAGAAGGGACCCACAAGGATCCTCATGTCCAGCCCCTAGTCATGCACAGAACCATTCCAAGGCAATGAAAAATAAACTCAAAACCTACCTCTGCTCTTTTTGTGTTATTTTTCTCTCGTTATACTACTCTTACATTGTCTACAGGTTACAGACGTCCTAGAGAAAAATTGGTATTCATTTGTCAACCTAAACATGCAAGATTAGCTTAATACTCTGGAAGTCCCTGGGTACAATTTCTGTGCCATAGCAGGGGGTGGAATTTATCTTTCTATTTCTAGAAACTGTAGAAAGAATCTAGAAAACCAGCTTAAAGACTGAACATTTTACTGTGCATGGCTGAAATCAAGGAAGATAGAACATTCCTAGCTGGGTGACAGACTGTGAAGTGTGGCTGCAGAATTGATATTGGTGTTGAGAATGAGATTTTTCTATGCTACTCAGAGATACAGATGTCACTGGAATTTTAGTCAAATAGCTGAAAAAAAAATCTCAGAAATAAGCATAAGCCCCTCCTGCTCTTTGTCTTTGGATATGCCCAGAAAATAGTTATCAAGGCATTATGACTGCTGTCTAAAGCATCTTGTAACGAATTGTCTACTTGTGAAGTATTTGCAGTCAGACTGAGATCCTTTTTACCCTATTTTCACATCTGTTTTCCTCTTTCTTCCAGAATTTATGAGCTCTGCTCAAATTCCATTTGATGGTTCAAGAATCAAGGACTGGAAAAGAGGGAGGGATAGCAGACAGTAACATCAAGGGACCCTGAAAGCAGGCAAGTACCAATGGAAAATATATGAGAAGAATCCGAAATAATCACAGATATTTATTGATTCTGAAAATATGCAGACTGTGAAGGATAGTGGCCAAAATTGTGGAGGCTGGAGAAGATGTACAGCTCACTTCTGAAAATACTGATGGCCACCTCATTCCACACACAACGGGTGAGAGCCTGTCATCATACACGGGAGAACACTTCCTCACCTCAAGCATTTTGAGAACCACTGTTTTCCTTCCATGTCTTCTCCCTTTTGAGTCACTTTTGTACCTTCCCCAGATGTCATTAACTTATTCTGAGTCACATTTCATTCCAAATATAGGCTCTTGAGCAATGAATGTGAGATCCAGAAATACTAAGATGACAAACACTTGTTAATGCAGCCTAGATTAGCTATTCAATCTTAAAATATTCCTTCCCTGTGTGTTATATGTGAACTGCAACAGAACAAGATAGAATTATGTTTTTCTAATGTATCTTTTTATTCCCTTTCCCAGTGCTTGTTTTTCTTAATACTGGCCTCCTGATGGATTTTTCAATGTTTTTCTAAACTTAACTTTTGACCTTAGCAGAAGTTCTGGGCTCATGGCTTTCTTATCATAGTGAATCCCTCTCTTGTCCTGTAGGCAAAAATGTACTGTGTAGTATTCTCCTACTGTCCTGTCAGAAGGAGTCTTGATCACAAGGACTTTGGTTTTGAAGGTGTTGGTCTTCTGCTCTCGACATTTGTTACTGGCAATCCCTAGGTATATTTCTTTTTAAGTACTTTTAACCAAAAATCTTCTTTAACAAATAGCTCACCTAAGGTCCTGTAGGTACCTACTGATCTTCCATCATCCCTCTTTCCTCCCACTCCTTACAGTGTAGCTTTAGATAGGTTCATTCTTCCTGAATTCCTTTTTATTCTCCTTTTTCTGTTAATATTGTTAGTGGTCAGGATTTTGCTTTCTCTCCTACATAAATACCTTCTTTCCTGCACCATTTTAGTCTGTGCTGTAATCAAACCCTCATTCATCCCTTTTGCCTTTTCTCCTGAGTCTCCCTTCCAGGCTTAGAGCACTTGTGGAATAAATGCCCCAAACATTTACTACATATTTTCTATCTTTTTTTCTATCAAGTTAATAATTGTTCTCTCATTTAGTGGATTTTCTCACCCCAACCATCAATCATTTTGTCACTGTCTTCAAGACTCTGCCCAGTACTTATTCCGTAAATACTCCTTTAAGCCTCCCAAGAGACATCTGATAAAAAGAATGCCTTTGCATTGCTTTTGTCTTCCTATTATAAAACTATTACATTTAACTATTAAAAACAGATGGGTCTTTCTGTTGCCTAAATCCTTTAATTGTTCCAATGACCTCACTATGTAGCTTGTCTTCCTTGCACTCTTTTTATCTTCCATTTCTACTGCTTTCGTTACAGGAAAGAGCTTCCTGTAATGTTCTTCCTCACAAGTGCATCTTTGTCTTTTACCTCTGAGCCATTCCTTTTTTACATCACTACAGATGAAAGTGATCTAGCTCTTAAGTTTGTAATCTAGGTTTAATCTTTAACTTAGAGTGGTTTTTAACATTGACATGTAAGACCTATTTTTAAACATAGATGCTTTTTGAGTGGTGGGGGGAGATTGCAGAGCACTACAAAGATACAGTTTCATTGTCCATTTAAATTCTTAAAGCTTTGCCATCTTACAATTCATTTTCTGTGGCATCATCTTGTCTGTTCCTGTCAGAGGCAGTTTTACACTGCCAGTGTGCAAGGGAAAGGCTGCTGCTACTGCCATTTTCCTAGTCCCTCACTTTGGCTTTCACACTCTGCAATTCCTCTCACCTTCTGTGTTGTATCAAAGTAAGTACCTTTTTGGCTTTTTTTTTTTTTTTTTTTAAATTTTCCAAGCTCTTCAGGTCTTACTGCAGTATCAAGTTGTCATTTCCCTGCTGCAGGTGGTCTGTGAGACCAACTTTAATCACATCCATGTTAAATTCTGAGCTGCATACGTTCAGGCATCAAGTGACACCTCCATCTATGTTTTATTTCTTACAATATTCCCTAGAACTGTGTTATTCCCTTTCAGGCCGCTGCTTAAAATACCATTCTTCTTTGATGAGGTGTACACAAAAGTGGGAATTGCTGAGATTTTGGTGTGTTCTGAGATCAGAAGCCAAGCACACCCACAAATGTTGCCTCATTATTTTCCTTTACTCCTCCCATCTGTTTCTGTCCATCTGTTTTGTCATAAAGTTTAATTCTAGTCTCTCTGAACAGAAAACAGATTTATATCTCCACAGCACCAAACCTACAGTATTTGACACACCAAGATCCTGAACTGTGGCTAAAATTAAAATATGAAGTCCATGAGATAATGCAAATTAATAAAAGTGTATGGTATCATTAGAAGAATTTTACCAGTATTTTATTAATGATACCAGTGTTCATGATTTTTATTTTTAAATTTTTCTTGTCATTTTTATAGTAGTTTAGAAATGACAGTGATGGGGGGTTTGTCACAACAAACTAATCAACATTAATTTCTGTGAGTGAATTCTGGCAGAATTTTGTCATCAACTGTTCATGAACATTTTCTTTAAAACACTCTGTAATGTGGTGACGCAACAAGTGTTAAAAGTACACATTATCATTTCTGCCAATAATGACAAGAGGGAGTTAATCCATACGTTGATATTCTGTCAGTCAAAGGTAAACTAAAAAATAAATATGTATTTAGGCAAAAAATAAAAGGAATGATCCTTGATTTTTTGTTTTGTTTGTTTGTTTGGCTGTTGTTCTTCCCCATGACTTTCTGTGGCTAGCTTGCATAAAAATAAATACCATGGCTCATAGTAGACATGCTGTAGTCTGTGTTTTTAAAAGTAAATAAAGTTTGTTTATCTTTCTATAAAATCTGTTTTTCTCATTGTATAGTCTAATATTAGGAAGCAGAAAGAACAACAAGGTAACTTGGTGTCCTTCTGCCATTTTCTCTAAAGTTTTAATGGAGATCTATATGCCTGCTATACCATTTCTATACACAGTTACTTTCCCAGCAAAAAGGTTAGGGGTAGAGATAAGTTAGGGGCCCTCACTAGAATGTAAAACCAACAGAGCAGCACTTTTAAGAACAAAAGTGTCACAATGACCATACAAAACATATTGGTTTGTGGTTTTTTAATAATGTTTATTTTATTTTATTTTTATTTGTAATGGCTGGATTTGAATTTTCAGGTTTTCTGAAATTTCTTGTCTCTCTAGATGGCTACTCTGTTCTCCTAAAATACCTTACTGAACTTCAAGGGATTTTACTTTAAAAGACTTGCTGAATTGAGATCATAGCTTTATTCATGACAAGTTATGATAATTGCTCCTGTGTGTGCCCTGGTGAACAAGGTATTTTGATAGAATTTTCTCCTGATGTATAACGTCAGAACCCCTAATGTCCCTAACCTCTGAAACAATTTCTAGCCTGGATAATGAAAGTCAATGTCTGCATGTCATTTGTGTCTTTGAAAATGTCCCCTGAAGCCCAGCAATACAGTGAAGTGCTGTTTTGATACTCAGTGCTCAGAAGAACAATCAGTTAATGGTTTGACATTTTCCAATCTGTATTCATGAGATAAATCATTAAAGTCCAGTGAGCTCACTATAATGGCATATATCAAATAATTTTGTCTTTTGATACAACCAGGTGTTGTACAGAGTTGGGATTTGGCACTGTATTACTCAGGTAACTTTGGAAAGTGCTATCTGTTTCACCTTAATGTGTATATGTATATATGAAGGTTCTAAATAATGAACTCTCCCAACTCCACTGCATTAAAAGTTTCCTTCTAAGTGCTAACTCAATCACAATGTTTAAGCATTTGTACTTCTTAATGGTCACAAAATACAGTGCAGCCACTACCATTAAAAACCTTGATGAAATTAGCCAGACCTCTTCTTGGTTTTCATGAAAAAATATGTATTCTAATTTATTTAAAAAAAAAAAAATCTTTCAGTATGAATTACTTGCAGGCTTCTTTGGATCTGAATATGATTTGTTCTTGATAAAAAGTACAGACTGTTGCAATCCCTCTTCCCCATTCAAACTGTGACTGTATCTGACACTGATGGGCAGTACTGCAAATGTATCAGAGGAAGTTGTAATAAATTCTAAACTGGCAATCTATAGACAGATGTGATTATGTGCAAAGTTACATCTTAACCTCCTCTGTCAGTGGTAGGAGTTCTCCTTGTTGACTTTTAGTGCATTAGAATAGAAGAATGAGAGATCCTGAATCCAATTCAGTGGCAAATTTCCCCCTAAATTTAGTGAAGACAGATTTTCTCTCTGGGACCTTCCTCTCAGACATCACCATAAAAGTCTGCTGTATCAATTTCCCTTTGAGAAAGCAGGCCTATAATCTTTTTTGTGATCAGCAGTAGCAGAAACTACTTCTAAGGTTAATCAAGGAATTTTACAGAACACTTACTCTATCTTTTTCTATTGGACCCTTTATATTGATGGTGAGAAAGATACATGCCACTTATTGGGTGAAAGGCACACACTTGGTTGTGTGGTGGCTCTTCTTACAGGTAGCTTTTGACAGGTATAAACAAGTATGCAATAGACAACAGATAAAAAAGTAACAAACAATACAGCCCTCTAATGGTAAAAGTGAATGCTAACACTTCAAAGAATAAATAATAACTGCATGAGAGAAATATGTTTATAAATCGTATAAAATGTGATGTCTGCAATCCTTGCTCTGGTGCTGTGGAGATCAACTGGACCCAAGAAAGGAAGATGTTAAATCCAAGGAGTGGATGATGGCGAGTCCCAAAGAACAGCAATAATGTACATCCCTGACCTTGAAAGGCAGCAGAACTGAAAGACGGAGGAGAAACAGGGAGGATGCAATGCTCGCTCTCCAACTGCTCTCTGTAACCAGAGATCTCAGAGATTTTCACTGTGCTTTGGGGGCTCCTGCGCCTGGATTCAAAAGAATAGCTACTCCACTAGAGACATTCACCTTTCCTAAGCTAAACTAGGATCTGACTTCGACCTGAATCATACTTTTGAGTGCTGGCAATGGAGCCTAAAGCTGCTTCTTGTCACTGACTGTACTTACATTAATGTCCTACAGTTTCCAAGGCAGCGATCCTGTGGTGCAATTAAAGCAGCACCCGAAACAGAGGGATTTTATTCCCTTCATGATCGTTAGAAAACACAGTTTTGTTCAATTAACTAAAACAGGAGATCGTTGCAGGAAGTACACTGGGAGAGGTTCCTGGCTCTTTTCTTCATCCAGATCTGTTCTGGTTGCTTCTCATGCATGCTCAATTTTTCCCTTGTGGAACCATCTGAGGGTGTCAGAAGCTGTGTGAGGAATCGGCTGGAGACATTTCCTAATAAAGTTGCTTATGTTGAATTATTTCTGTTGTTATCTGGGGATAAACCCTCATGTTTAAGGATATACTTCTCCCTGAAGACTTTTCTGCTTGTTTTCTATTTTATGCCATTTGAATGGGACTGTCCCTAAATGAAAGACCACAATCATTAACAAAGTCCTGCTTTTCAGACCCTCAAAGCTGAGAGCCTTATCACAATTCCAATAAGTACATTCTATTCTCATGCCCCCATAGCAGTCTCAACAAGTCTGCCAGGGTGACATGGAAACACAGGCTACTTTCCCTCTTACCTCATGTTAATGAATGATGAGTTTAATGCAATTTCTGTTTAAATCCAGACCTTCTACCAGAAAGCTTGCAAGTGTGTTGTAGGTGGCCAACTGAGACAGCCAGTGTATCATATAAGGATAATATGTAAAATATATAAAAACCCTGCTTTTCTCTCTTCCTAGCTGCTATGGCAGCCATATGTTATACAAATACGGCCTTCCTTTGCCTTTTCTTTGTAAACAGAGCACTGACCCTCAATGATATAACCGGGTGCTGCCACTGTGAGCTAAATACATGAATGGAGGGCTAAACTGCTCTTACAGCAATCAGTAAATAGAGATGTTTCAGATTTGAACAATGGTTTAATGCATCCATATTTTCAGCTGTAGGTATAATTTACTTTCTACATGATATAAACTGTTTCAGAGTTGATGCATCTTCCAGAAGGTTTATTTAGGCTACTCTTTGAATCTAGACATTTGTGTGAACCCTGATTCTTTTGTTACAATTAGAAGAGCACCTACAATCTCATGTGTTGTGGGAGCTCTATTTTTAAACAATGAATAAGACATACAGTTTTCCATAGGATACAATAGTTTTTGACTCATTTGCACTTTTTCTGGAATAAGAAGAGACAGGAAATAAGATTATCAGTATAATTAGAATTCCAGAAACAACTCCATTAGAACTGCAACAATGGCAATTCAGTGCATTTTTCAGCTACTCTGAGTTTGAAATAGAAGACAGGCTCCTGCAAATAAGTTACTAATATTTTTTCCCCCCCTTTATAACTCAAAAGCAATTCAGGCCAAATATATTATATTTACACATGTGAGTGACACTAACAGTGACACTAAAGATAAGGAATTTGTTATACTTTGCTACAGAATGTCCCATACCCCACTAAATTCTTCTTCTTTTTCTTCTCTCATACTCCTGCTAGCAAGAATTGTGGTTTCATTCAGAATCATTTAACATGACCATGGCTGTATCACATGTGAGCATTTGTTATTAGGAAAGCAAATTGTTGTTTACATGGTTTTTTCTTTCATGTTTTCCAAAGCAATTTAGAGGTGGCCAAGGAGAAGACAATATTATATTGATCATATCTGGAGAACTGGTGATTTGCATATCTACTCTTTGTATTTGAAACAGTTAATTTACAGGATAGAATGGCCTTGACAAAATTTATGTTTTCATCCTCTCAAAAAATTATTCTCTGTTCATTTCAGTTGTGAGTGGCTCTTTTCCACAGATACCTTATAGCAAATTTCTCTCTACTAAGTGATACCTTGCAGTCCTTTCCATACTGGGGACTTACACAGAGTTGTACACTGGGAAATTTATGTTGGGAACTTAGTAATGCTAAGTTCTCTCCACAGTAATAGACCCAGCTTTAAATATCAGTCTGTACCTGATACAGTCCCTGGAAATATCTCTATTATTCCACTGATTTTACAGAGAACACGGAAAGCTTAAGCTCTAAATTTGGACACTTAAAGTGCCTTAAATGGCATGAGTGCAGGCTTAAAATCCTGAACTTCTGCTAAAAATTTTCTCCATTTCCATCTTTGTCTCTTTGAAAGTCTTTCTTAGTGAAAGAAACATGTCTGTACACCATGAAATCTGTAGTTTACAATATCAAATTTAAAACTGGTTGTAATATCACTTCAATCAAATTTGATTTCAGGATTCAGGACACATAGGGTGCCAAACAGATTTTTCATCTGTCTGTAAACAAAACAAATGTTTATGGGCAAGCTGTAACAGCTGAAAAAATAAAAACCAATTCCCTCCCAAAACAAGCAAAGATTTTATTATTAAAAAAGCCAGTATTTCTGGTAGCTGAGAGTCTTCATAAATATGTTTCTATGTTGTTTCCAAAAAACTTCCAGTAACAACTGATGATGCAGCAGCTTTTTCAGGATCTTTCAGCAAAGATTCTACTCATTAAAAGTTCCCTTCAAAGCTATGCAGAGTTTTAGGTTCTTAGTGGACTAAATCAATCTTTTGCAAGTTCCTCTCTCTTTGCATTGACTGTAGAGGAGAAATTTAAACTCACATGTCTGATGAAATCTAATTTTAACTAGAGAAATTTGGGACAGAGTGTCTGAAAACTGATTTTGAGTCTATATCCTTGGTGTAAATTTTTATTCTAATAACTTTTTTTGCATAGAATTTATTTTTAAAATAGTTCACTGAAAAAATACCCCAAATGAATCTGTCTTTGGAGATGTGCAAACACTGGCACTCACTTAGTACAGGGAAAAGAAGAGGATTATGGTCTAAAGAGTGATCTTAGTTGAATTTATTGGCTGGTATTTCAAAAGCTCAGCTGCTCTTGTCCTCCAGTTTCTAAATGAAGCTGAGCTATCCTTAGAATACCAATAGTGGTGTTATGGTAGATTTCCATCTTTGCGAATACTAAGTAGCAAGAATTTTTTTAAATCCCTTTGAGAAAGGTAAGACTTTTCCTCAGAACAAAAAAAAAAAAAAAAAAAAAAGAGAGAGAGAGAAAAGATTAATAGCTGTAAAAAAATTATGGCAGAATAGATGGGCTGGGCTGGACATAAATTATATCTGTGAAGTCACTAGCCCCCAAACAGTTCCATTTATTATTCCTGCTCCCCATGTGTTATTAAGATGATTTTTCTGAAATGAAAATCATTGAAATTGATATTAGAAAAACCTACAGCTCAGAATAATAACCAGCAGTTGAGCCACTGGGTTCTGAATAAGGATTTCTAATTCTCCATAAGCTCTTCTCAAATTCCTTTTAATATGGCCAAAGACATCCACAAATGGGAAAAGCTTCAGCCAATAGAATATGGCTTACGGGTTTAGCATGAGAAAGAGTCTGCACAGCTTCACATAGACCCCTCAAGGCACTCTCAGAAGAGTCTGAAGTGACCCAAGACAATGGCTTCCCAGATGCTCTTGTCTTTAATAGGTAAATTCAATATTAGTTCGTCATCCCTCTCAGCATCCTCTGCCAGCTGCATTGCTCAAAAAGCCCAGGGTTTTTGTCATAAAGTGGATTTCTAGTGGAGCCACATATAAGAATAACTGCAGCATTTTGAATGATAAAAATTATTTTCTTACATACACAAATAATAAAGCGTGGTTTCTACAGGTCGCTGGGTTTCTGAGTGTCGTGGTTTAACAGACGAACACAGGATATGTTGAATTTTAAAGGGCTCTAAATGACCTTGCAGAGGGTTGTTTCAGTTTAACAGCTGTGCAGCTCTATTGTCAAGGGAACTATTGTGCTGCTATTGTTATACAATTTAATTTTTCAGTCCAGATAAGGTATTATCTAGTAATGAACCCTGTTACACAGATAGGGTCATTATATTATAAATGGTGACAATCATTTCTTTCCGTGAGTAACTTGTACATCATGAATGTATTGCACTCTCACAGGATTAAGCATGCTCTCTGTTCCAAATTCAACATAATTTATGACATGGGCCTCCTTTTTGCTCTATTCAGCATCTTCAAACCCCTTCATCTCTTCAGAGGACACTGGTGTGTTTTCTTCTGTGTAGGTTCTTCTCTCCTAGTTTTTCTGATTTTGCCTTTTAATTCACATCAATTATTTCAATACAATAATAAAGAGAGGAAGAAAATCAACTGTTGTCGAGCAAAGACATCTAATGATTTCCACAGAACAGAGTTATTGTGGCTCAGTTTCTTTTTCTGTGGAAATGTTCTGCTATCAGACACCATCCTGAACTGCCACCTACTGCCTGGTGTGTCTGTGCTTTGTTTGAAAGCATTCATTGTGACAAATGCAGTTTTTCATGCAAGACCTTGGCCCTGCTGAGTTGTCTTGACAATGAGTTATCCAAAGTTCCCCATAGGGCAGGAAGCTAAACCCCTGAGCCAACAAGAGGAAAATGAGGATGTGCATACAGCTATCATTTGTACTCCCATTGTTTCAACAGAAAACTCATGCCGTCCAAAAGTGAAGACAAAATTGAATCAGATGAGGAAGCAGGACTCAAGCAGCTTGGTAATTTTAACCATAGGTGTAAGATCTTCTTGACACAATAGCTCAGAGTGGGATCAACCACTGCACTAATCTCTATTTAAAAGTACAAAAACATAGACAATATAAACACATTTTTATCTCTAACCCTCTCCATGTATTCCTCTGACAAGGGATGGAGCTCTCTGTGGCCCAAGGCTTAGCTCCAATGCAGCCCAGCTACAGAATCTGGGGCTAAATGTCAGAGCAATGTTTTATTGTGAGAAAGCGATCAGGAAGCACATGGAATCATGCAAGGTAAAGAAGTTCAAACTGTGAGCTCATTCAGCTTGAGGGTCTAAGAGGTAAAATACCAACATGGAAATTCAGTGAGTAAAACCACAAAAGAAAAAATGGAGGGCCATAAGACAGCAAAATAGCAATATCAAGGGTTGGTGCCCCTGCCTTTGACCACTGCCCATCCTGCAAACACTCAGGGGCTAATTATTAGGGGCTCTGAACACATAAATGTTTAGAGTAAATGTTTTGTAAGTGTAGTAATTTCCTGTATGTGTTAGCTAACAAATTACTTCTTTGGTCTTCTAAGCTATATGTGAAGCACTTGAATGTATGGTAAAAGTTGCCTGAACAAAAGGATCAAGGGAGAGTTAAAACAATGATACTGAAAAGAACTTTGTCACTTTTAGTCTGCTTTTCCATTTGAAAAATCACTATAGGTTTCTGATTTCTGTACTAAGCTCTTACTTGTGAGATGGGAATAGAAACCAACAGATAAAATAAATAAATTAACTAACAGACTTCACTATAGTATTTTATTTTCTACAGTGTGACCAAAAAAAAAATAAAATTGACAACTCCTCTTCCACCATATTTGCAGCCTGCTATATATCTGACATATTCTTCATTGTCCTTATCTGGATCTAAATCTCTTAAAGTTTATATAGAATTCAGAGATCGGAACAAAGATTACAATGTGGAAGTCCATACTCCATGGAGAAATATAATGAAATGATACCTACAAAGGTGTTCTTCCAGCCAGAGGAGGGAAATATGTGAATTGATCAGTCTTTGAAATTAATTTATCTTTGAAAAGTCTGTGAAATTTAAAAGAAAATAAAATTATTTTCTGCATAATTTCTATCTTTATTTACTTTAGAGAATTTTGAGTTGAGCAAATGTTATTTAACCATCGAGAGGCCTTCAGAAAGATGGTAGCTAATCTTTGAAGAACATTTAGGATTCAAACTATGTTTATTATAAAAGCATTTGTTTTATTTATCTTTTTCCTTAGAAAGGAGAAATATGACAGAGGTAAATAGACGTGGGAGACAAAAAAAGTCATCTTATTTGGATGAACCTTTTGGAAAATCTTAAGCTGAGTTATGGAAGACAACAAAAAATGCTACCTCATAAAATGCATAGAGTAGAAAATGTAAAGCATATTGTGTGTCCTTCAGTTTACTGTAGTAGAATACATGATGGAGCAGATGCGCTTTAGGATAAAATTGTACACTGTCTGCTCTGAGTGCAAGCAATGCAAATGGAAATATTAAAATGTAATAATGCCTCTGTTGAAAAGTCAGATGAGAGAAAACCTGTCTGCTGCTATTTTCTTCTCAGGTCTTTATGTGGTCTGACATTTCTAGCCAGACTAGAAGGAAGCAGCTGCACCACATTGGGAACTACACTAACAAAGATTGCTCTCCTGTAGAGCAGAGCCATCAGGAAAAGCTTCTTAACATTTCTGACATGAAACAGAGATCTTTGCTAAGATCCCTCTACAGCCTAGACAGAGAAGAAAGAAGATGCTGACACCATGCAGGTTTCCTTTAAACAGTTTTGAAATACTCTGTGCACTCCTATGTTTCAGCTTTCACACTGTAAACAATACACTCACATCTTTGACTTTAACACCTCTGATATGCTGGGTATACTTGAAACATCCTCACCTATGATAACAGGTTCTACATCTCACCTCAGCACGTCTTATTTCCTCTTTCATGTCTCCTCCATGGCCAGGAGCCTTTTCAATTCTAGCAATATCATGAAACCTCTGCATATTTAGAGTTTTCATGCATAGAGCTGGGCAGAAGAGGAAAGGCAGTTTTGTGCACTCCTTGATAAAAAGATACCTAGCAGTTTAACTCTCCCATGATTTCATTCAGCTCACAAAAGGCATGCTATAGGGTGGATGCAGGCTCTGACATGATCACTTTGAACATGCAGTGGATAAAATATAGATATAGAAATAGTCAGAGAGTTCATGGGAGAATCACCTCACTCAGAAGCCCATGAGAGCATAGCAGCCCCTGGTTTTCACCGTCTCACCTGCCTGCATGCAGGGTATGATGAGATCTACAGGAGTCTCTTTATATATGGCTGATGTCCAGAAGTAATTTCAGTGCATTAGTTTTGTTTGTAGTTAGGGTAACCCAACCTCACAGACAGCATCCCACTAACAGAAAAGCTTTACATGAGCTTTGTGAATACCTTTTGACTGGTACATTGTGCTTTTCAGTACCAAAAAAACAATTTGGTCCTACAAAGATTTCCCTTTTTGCATTACTCCTGTCCTGTAGGTTTTATGTACTTTAACACAAACATTTCTGAAGTAGAAGCCTTTTAGGAATGAATGGAGAGCTCCATTTTAGCTCCATTCCTGGGTTTGTGTCTTTCTATTCCTCCACAAAAACCACTCTGGTGAATTACATGAGCAAGCTGTCCCTTGTATACAAAGAAATACAGTTCAGATTGTCTCGTGATGCTAAAGGTACCAACACAACAGCATTCTCATACCACTTGCAAATAAGACACAATTATGTAATTCTGAGATTTAAAGTAGACCTGGAA
This sequence comes from Xenops minutus, assembly GCA_035221455.1. Lineage (NCBI taxonomy): Eukaryota > Metazoa > Chordata > Aves > Passeriformes > Furnariidae > Xenops > Xenops minutus. Next base: position 60,847,148 of record JAWWEE010000040.1, on the reverse strand, counting down.
TAATATAATAAGTTTGCTTCCCTTAGAAATGATTCTAGGGATTTTGTAGCAAGAATTGAATATGAATTTGCAGGTTGGTTTTTTTTTGTTTGTTTGGGTTTTTTTCTCACTAGTATAATATTCTTCTTCACTCTTTATTGCCAGATGAGTATTTTGTAGAAATTTCTTTCTCCAGACAGTACATTATCCTGAGATTAAGGTGCTTTGTTGTCAGATTTTTAAATACAGATGTACAGAGAAAACATGTTTTGAAAACAATACACTACAAATTTAAAATCAATGTTTTCCTTGATTGCATTTCTACCCAGGAGAAAAGTTCTAGTTCATTTACAGGCTATTGGGTTCAAAACAGAAAGGATTGGATGAAATTCAGTGAATCAGATAAAGTGGTAAGTCAGAATAGATAACACTTATGGCTTAAAATCTATTCAACTGTTTAGAAGGAAAAAAAAACCAAACAAATCTGGCAATCTAGATAGATAAGTAACAGTTATTTATTTTGTTTTTCTGAAGGGAGAGAGTGAAAGTTCCTGACGCAGTGCTTGAGGTTCTTACTAGCAATTTTGATTATTAACAACAATAGTAATGCCATATTGACGCCAATTCTAAGAATGTAAAAAGCAGTTTGTTGCCCTAGCCAGTTCTCTTAACAGATCAGCATCTTTTTTTCCTCTTCTTGTCAAAAATTCATTGCTTGAATGTCCCAGGTTCCCACGTTAGCAACACCTCAGCACGATGTCTGCTACCTTTTCTCTCACTCAGAACATGTGAGGATATTTGCCTGACTGACAGGTTTAATTACGAGTAGCTGAAGCATGATAGGATCAAGTACACAAAGGTGACAAAGAGAAATGAGATCTGGGGTGGATTATTGGAGGCCTTCGGCACCATTATAAGTTTTAAGGTGTTAGATTGTGAAACAAAGGTTTTTTCCTGGTAGAAAACTTTCAGAAGTGTTAAGGTTTCTTAACCAGGGAACTGTTTTATTAAATAATAATTAGCATTTTAACTGAGACATTAACTTTTATTCCCCCACAGTTCCCTGTCCTTGGCACTGATAAACTTCACACCAGTACCAAGTATCAGTGGGTCTCTAATGCAACACTGAAAAAAAATTTCTTCTTTGTAAGAAGATGATATGAGAAAAAACTTTGATGGGGGTGATTTGGGATCCTTTTTTTCAGGGAGTGTTTTCTACAGTGTCCTGCTGTGGTGAACAAGAATTGCGCAGCACCCAGCAAGAACTTAGCTGAGTTCCATTAAGACCACTCGCTGTTGGGCACCCCCAGGACAGGACTGTGAATCACCCCATACTTCTCACATGGGACACAGGGAGGCTGCTCCAAACCTAAGCCAAAACACTGCAGAACTTCTCTAGCCTCCTTAGAAACCAGTTCCCACAAGAAGGACTCAGGGACAGGTGGAGATAGAAAGGAGAGCCAGATCCAGCTCTCCCTTCCCAGCTTTCTATCTCTAATTGTGGCTGGAAGATGCACAAGGAAGAACATGGCATAAAAGCAAGGAGAGAGAGCTCTTCCTGAATATTGGTGTTGTTTGGGGAACCGAGTACTTACAGGATTTAGATGAATTTGGCTAACTTTTGAGCATGCTAATACTTTCTATACCCATGATGTTCTAGAGAAAACATTCCAAAATTGCCAATTCACAATTGAAAAAGCACTTATTTGTTAGTAAGTTTTGAAAGAGATCAGCTCTAGATCTTCTGTTTTGAATGTCGCATCTCCCTTCAGCTGTTTCTTTGCAAACTGAAAAGTCCTAATCTATTTAGCCTGTCTTCATATATCATCATACATGTTGTCCTTGTCTTCACCTGTTTTTATGCCTACTACATCCTTTTCAGGTAACTACACTAAATGATCAAAATATGGAATTACATGGCACTCTGATATTTCCTAAGCATTCTGCTAGATCACAATTTTGTTTCCCCAAACTTACCCTTATGTTGGTATTTATGTATTTGCTTTTTTCTGTGCAAATTACCTTATATTTATTAACACTGAATTTCATTTCTCATTTCACATTTCTATATCTCAGTGTCATAGACCATCCATAAAAAACTTTAGGCAAATTTTTACTACTATGACTAATTTTGTGTCAGCACCAAATTTTATCATCTCACTAATTTCCTCTTCTTTCAGATCATTTATGAATACAAGGAATAGCACAAGCTCTGGAAAAGCCTCTTGAGTGAAAATATCAATACAAAGCCATTTATTCACATTTGCAGTAGCTTTTCAAGAATTCAATAATTGAACTGAAATTCAATAATACTGTACCAACCAAGGCCCTTTTATTGCTTGCTTCTTAGGTGTTCCAAAGGATCTAAGAGATCTGTGATGCATGACAAAAATGTCAATTTTCCCCCAATGTTTGTACTTCACAGGAAACTCTGTATTATTATCATGTCTGCCAGTTTTCATACTGCAGAAACTAGATTTACTGAGACATATTTTTGTGTAATCACTCTTAAAAACTTGCTTACTATCATCTGTCTTCTGATCAAAGCCTTACTTTAAATCTTTGGTATATGCTTTAGTAAATAATTTTAACTGTTATTAGCAATTGTATAAGATTGCTCTAAATATCTCTTCTGCTGATCTTTCCTTTTGTAAAAAGTTCTCAGACTTTTACCTGAATGCAGGACCCTTTTTTAAACCTTACCTCAGTGAAAACATGGCCAATACATCAAAGTTTAATTTTTTCTATTTTTCCCCCTCCTTTTACATCTGGATAATTTTCTATCTTGATTGACTCTGTTTTGATGCATTTTAAGAGAATCTTACTGCGTTTTTCAGTCTTATTTAGAAAAAAGAGGGAACCCAAGTACTTATTTTTGCTCTGAATCAACCGATGTCTGGGTGTATGATGAAGGGAGTACACTACACTGGAGTATTGGAAGAAATTTTTTCATAGAAAAAGTCAGGAGGTTTGGGAGACAGAGTTCTTTGAAGAAAATAACTCCTTGGGGGAAACTGCCACCCCTGAAATAGCAGAATTCCACACCATTCTCAGCGCTTCAACACAATGGGAAAGGTAATTTGTTTTAAGCAGTAGGTGTAACCTTTGAGTAGAGATATTAAATACTGCAGGAAATATGAGCTGCTGAGTGACATTTGCCTAAAATATCACCTTCTAAACTCCTGGATTAGAGCTGAATCCTTAAAGAAAGCATGTAAAAGTCTCCATTAAACTGACCGTCATATTTGTTACTAAATTCCCTAGCTTTTTTCATGAAAAGTGGGGTTTGTGGGTGATATTTGTGGGGAAAGTGTGAATTAAACAAGCAGTGGTAGTCACTGAAACAACTTCATCTGGGTACAACAACAGTAGAATGAACAGACCTAAAAGCAGGATGGGGAAAGGTTCCTTTTGACTTGTCAGACTTAGCACAGCAGACACTACATGGATCCTGTCCAACCTGGTCATGGTCTTTTCAGTTTACTTTTCACTGTTGAATCTTCCCCTTTCAGTTTAATTTCTTTTACCTTTTGTATTTGTACACATGCCCAAATACCAAGATCAAGAAACAAATCCTGTCATCCACCTCCAGGGCTTGGTGAAATTTCACTTTTTTTCAGTTTCCAACATCATGTATTCTCTATCTAATAAAACGCCCAAATAGCACTTCATATTTCTAAAACATTTGTAAGCACTTTACACAATTCATAAAATATATTTCAACTTAGATGTATGTGAAAATGAGAGAAATTGAAGCAGTTGACATTTTAGATCACTTAGTGTCAATTATTTTATTGTACTGCATTTTTCCCAATTGCAAAACCTGAAAATAATCACATGATTTTTTTTTTTCTCCCAGCTACACAAAAATCTTCAAATGTGTGTTCTCAGAAACTCGCAGGTCATATTCTCCATTTTCAACTGGACTGGCAGATCCAATGCATCCAAACAGCCTGTGCATCAAAGATCTTCACTTCCCTCCCTGTTTACTCATTCTCTCAGACTGATGCAAATCACAGCATATGAGGTCATGGTCACCTTTCCAAGGCTGATGGATCACCTCCTGAATCAAACACTCAGTACAAAGCTGCCTGCCATACAAGCCATCTCTGGTGAGGATTGGAAATGCTACCTGCAGAGATTGATGGCTGTTCTGTAATCACTGCAAAACACAGGTTGTGTGTGAACATGGCCAAATATCCTATTAGCTGATGAACTGCTGTCTAGTATATATCCTGGGAAGCGGCCAGGGGAAGGTCTCATATATAAAACTGCTCCTTTGGCTCAGAAACCAGTTAAAATAGCAAAGGCATCCTGTGGTGACTTAACTCTGGCAAGCATCTCAGCAACACACTGCCACTCAATGCCCTCCACCCAGTGGGATAAGGGAGGGAAGAGGGAGAGCAAATGTGAGAAAACCTGTGGGTCAAGATAAAGACAGTTCAATCAGTGAGACAAAGTGGCACACACAAGCAACACAAAAAAAGGAATTGATTTACTTTTTCTCATCAGCAGGCAGGTGTTTAGCCATTCCCAGAAAAGTAGGATTTCATCATGCATTATTTGGGAAGACAAATGCCAATACCCTAATGTCCTTTCTTTCTTTTTCCCATATTTATTGGTGTCATATGGCATGGGGTGTCCCTTGGTCAGTTGGGATCAGCTGTCCTGGCTGTGTCCCCTCCCAATCTCTTGCCCATCCCCAGCCAAACCACTGGAAGGGTTGCAGGACAAACAGAAATTCTTGGTGCTGTGTAAGAACTGCTCATCGACAGCTAAAACATACAGGGGTTACCAACACTGTTTTGGCCACAGATCCAAAACACGGCATCATGTGAGCTGCTATCAAGGAAATTAATCCTATCCCAACAATAAACCAGTACAATCTCCACCCCTTATTCCACAGAGAGTGTGGGCATGATATTAAGTGACCAAGAAGGTGCAATTAAGATTACAGGGAGTTCAGAAAGATTACCAGCTGTTCTGATAACACTGCTGTGCTCTGACTCTTTCTACAATATCTGACAAATCCATTTTCAAATAATAACTCTCACATTTAAGAAAATATCTGAAAAGGTTCTGCAAAATGAGCTCTAGGTGACTAGCTTTGCTGACAGACTGAGACCCTTTGAAAGGCACCAGAATCAGATTCCCCTCTGCTGCATTTTCCTTTTGCAGGCAAAGGTCGTTCCCGTAGTTGGGTTTGTATAAGATGGAGTAAAATTGTTTTCCTTTTCTACACAGGTCAAATAATTTCATTTCAGCAAAGAGATTGTACCCAGCAGTACCTGATGAAACTCCAAGGCCTTTTACTTGTTTAAAGCATTCTGGTTCCATCTCTTTTTTTGTGTTTACTCATTTTTGCCTAATATTAGCTCCTTTGTTAATATATTCATATAGGTATTGAATCTTCATCCAAACTCACAGTTGTTGAACAATTCAAAACACATAGTGGGGTTCTGAACATTTAAAACTGCTACTTTGGTACTGGCAGTACAATTGTATCATATATAGATTATTCACTGTTGGCCAGGAAGGAGAGAAAAGAGAAAAAGAGGGGAAAGAAATACAACTTCAATAAAGAAACAGCAGTCTTATGCATATGAAGAGGTATCAAAGATGATCCATGTGATACAGGAACTGTACAACTTTTAACAGAATGCAAGAGAAATTAGATTTTCCTCTTTTGGGAGGAGAGCAGGTAGTATCTGAAAGGAATAAACACAAGTGATGCTGCAAGTCCCAGTGACTTGCCTAAGTCACCTGCATAAGTGACTTGCACAACACAGGACCATAAATCATTTTTCTGAGAGAACAGAATCAAACATACACTGAAATAGGTTTATTTTGCAGAACATGAACTTCACCATAAAATGCAATGACATTCCTAGGAAAAAATATATACACATAAGAAGAGAAAGGAAAGAGGTTACAGGAATACAAAGTAAACCTAAGACATGTAGTAACAGAGGCTGATTTTTTTATTCACCTTCTAGTATTTTTGAGAAATACATAAGAGGGTAATTTCCTTTTATTTCTTTTTTTATTACACATATCCAGTGTCCTAATTTAATTTGAAAACTAGTTTTAGACTCTTCATAATGGAAAGATTTGAAGTAGGTACAATTTTTTTTTACTTTTGAAAAGAAAAAAAAACTCATGGTAATCCTACATTTCTTCTTCAGAGTGCTTTGAATATATTGAAACATGCTTCATATTATCTAGAAGACTTAACTCCTAAACTGCAAAGGAAAAATAAATTATAAATATTCAGCTTCTCTATTACTCACATAGACATCAGTTGAATCTCCTTCCAATGCATTTTTTTTTTAAAACTAATTCCTCCTAGGAAGTGTAAGAAACCCTTTTTCCAAGATACAAGTGCAGAGCTTTAAAACTGTGAGATGCAAGCACTGACAGAAGGAGAAACTGGTTAAAGCTGAATTTATTACTTGCTTCTTATAGCACACCTAAAGTCAAACCTTTCAGAAAGCAAAGAGGAAAAAATGCCTTTGTTGAGAAAGAAAACTGTTTTTACAAAATGAAATAAGAGCTCTTGGCTTTTCCTCAAAGTGTTGCTAACACTTACTGCTCTCATTTTTGCCACACACAAATACGCGCACAGCCTTCCATAATCCACTTGTACCCAGTGGCTGTCCTGGCAGCCAGCCCCACCAAGAACCCACTCAGGCATATTGTTCACCTGCTGCTCAGCCTTATGCTTCCCAGCACTTCTGTCAGCAGCCAACACCACACCAGCTGAACCACCAAATACAGATTTACATGGGACTGGATGACTTTGGGCTCCCTGGACCTGTTTGTGACAGCTGCTGGCATCCGTTCTATGGGAGAACTGCTCAGTGCCTCCCATTAGAGTGAGCTGCATCTATCCCTGGCTATCCAAATGTTTAACTGCTCCTTTTATTTACCCCAGAAGAAGAGTAATCAGTTTATCCATTGGCTTTACTTAGATAAGCAATTAGCAGCAATGATGAATATATTCCAGTATAATACAATTTCAGTTAAGTATCATAGAAAACAGTTAATTCAAATACACTGTCAAAAGGCCTGACTTACATCCAAGACTCCTGATATCAACATCATGGAACAAATTAAGGAACATCTCAGCAATACAGTCGAGAGGAGAAACAGATTCATCACTGCTTATTTGATTGATATGGCATTTATTTGCTGCTCACTGCACAGCTTGAAGAACCAACCAAGGAAGCTTTTAGGTTTTCTCTTATTTTTATCCTTATCCTTGTTTATTTATCTTTATATACCCATTGTTTTACCCTTTTTTTTTTTTATGATGTAAATCAGAACTGTTTCATAGACTGAATTTGTAGCTGTAAGTACTTTATAACAGCCTATGCAGTTAATTACATACCACCTAAGCATGAACACTCTAGTAATTCTAGGATACTAATACTTTGAAATCTCTCTAGTGACTGGTCCTGTCCTGGTATCTCATAAACAACAAGGCTTGAAAAACCCTTGTGTGGTAGATTTCATTACATCTTTTAAATAGTTGTATAAACCGGACTGCAAAGAGACCAAGTTCCTCTCTCAGTGCTGTGCTGTGAATCAATGATAGACTCTGCAATGTACCCAAAATGACCTACAGCAGCTTCCTTTCGTTTAACTGACAGACTGTGTTTTCCCAGAGAACGAATTATGAGATGCACACATCTTTTCTTTTCCCCTATAGAATACAAATGATCAGTACTTGCAGTTAGGCAGACTTTTTTTTGTTGTTTTTTTATGGGTTTTGATGAAGCTGTATAATGTTTCACAACTAGACAGTTTCCTGATGGGAAACTTCTGGTTCTTATAATTTTGAAAAGGTTTAGAGCATCATGGAGTATGGGCCTGTTCTGCTGTTTTAGCTCTTATTTTTGTAAAAACAAATAAACAAACAAATGTCCCCACAAAAACAAACACACCAAACAAAAAACAAAAACAAAAAAAAAACAAAAACCCAGAAGTTTTGAGTGTGGTCTCATTTATTTTACCTCTCTACTTTAAGGACATCAACTGGAGGTTGAAAATTGAAATCTTCAAACGTTCTTTTTCAAAAGTAGCAATTATGAACAAATTGGTTTGAGAGACGAAGAGAGAATGACGGTTCATTATAAGGATTTCAGAAGGAGAAACTGCTGCCTCAGAAAAAGATGTAGGCAATTGTTTATTTCTTTCAGTCACTGTTAATAAAACAGAAATACTGTTTTACAGAACTGCGAAAAAAGTACTGTCAGAAATCTCTCTTTAGTTGAAACATCAATATAATGTATTCCATTTTTCATTGAGATCTCATTTTTTTCTTCCATTAGCATCAGCACTATTTTTAAATCCAGACTGCCTTGGTGTGGTGTTTTTGTCTGGGACAAAGTTAATTTTCTTCACAGTAGCTAGCACCGGTGATGGTTTTGATTTGTGCTGGAAACACTGTTGATGCAGTATCAATACAAGAGTATTGACAGCGACTGCTGAGCAGGGCTTACCCAGAGTCAAGGCCCTTGCTGCCTCTCACCCACCCCACCAGAGAGTGGGCTGGGGGTGCAGAAGGAGCTGGGAGGGGACACTGTTGGGACAGCTGACCTCAGCTGACCAAAGGGATGTTCCGTACCATATGTTGTCATGTTCACCATACAAAGCTGGGGAAGAAGGAGGAAGCGGGGAGACATTTGGAGGGATGGAGTTTGTTTTCCTGAGTCACCATTATACATGAGGGAGTCCTGCTTTCCTGGGGATGGCTCACCGATGGGAAGTGGTGAATGAGTTCCTTGCTTTTCTTGGCTTTTGTGCATGGCTTTTACTTTACCTATTAAACTGTTGAGCCTCCTCTTTTACTCTTCTGGTTGCCTCTCCCATCCCACCAGGAAAAATCAGTGAGCAGCTGTGTGAGGTTTAATTGCCAGCTGGGCCTAAACCATGACATTCAGCAAGCACTTATTGTCAGGGAAATAGCTGCTACAAAATGATATGCAAAGTCTAGAGTGGTCTCAGCAAAGAATTGCACAGCCTAGTGTTATAATGAACAAGGAGAATAGTTGAAAACAGCCTTAGCACTAAAGCTACTCAGCTTCTTAAGCACTGTTTGTTTCATATCCTTTGATGATATTTGTCAACCAACTTCTGTTACACTGTGTAAAAACTAGTAGAAACTTGACTTTGCACAGCAGACTCAAGCTGTCTTGCAACTCCTGTAACTGTGAGCTGGAGTTCAATGTGCCTGCCATCTGATATCTCCTGACATTTCCTAGCTGACTGCTGGCTTTATCAGACCATCAACACACTGGTGACTTCCAATCACTATGACTGGAAGCATGTTCAACCCACCCGAAACCAGTATTACAATGATTCTCAGTACATTCTCACTGTGTGATACCCTTCTTTGACTGCCAGTGCTGTCTGTTGGTGCTTGCTAGCCCTCTACTGGGCAAGAAGTGGGTTGAATAAATTAATGCATGGTCAGCATCCTCTCTTAGTATCTTGTTGCTCTATTATTTGCAGACAGTCAACATCAGTGAGCAAGTTCAGCCTTTCCCAAGGGATGTATGATGATCCTGTTTGGCAGCCAGATCAGCATGGTGTCTCAAGTGTGAGAAAACTTACTATTTCCCAAGCCATTTAAACTATTGCACTACGTTAAAAGTAGGCATTAGCCTTCAGAGTACTGCCTTCGCCTGTATCACATGTTTTAATATACCAGTGGTCAGTCAGGATACCGGCAACACAAACATTTACATATCTGTAATGCTGGGTACTTCCTAAGGACAACAAATAAGGTCAATCTCCATTACCACAGCTATTGCTTAAATTGTGTTTCAAAAGTAGTGACTCTCTAAAGTGGTAATCAGACATCTTGTTGGACTACAACACAGTTTTGTTTGGGAATAGATAATCTCATGATACCCTTTGTTTGTGCTTTGAAAAGGTGACCAACTCCTTAGTCAAACGTACTGCCTCCATAAACGGACTTTTCATTGTTTTCTGCTCCAGAAACAATGTTGGATGAAAGAAGGAGAGGGGATTAACTGCCTGACTCACTCTTTTGGGCTATTTTGAAATATTTCTGTGAATTCTTAACGGTGCTTACAAACCTATAGAATAACAGTGTGCTGTACAAAGACTTGACTAAATCCCCTGTGATTTCCCACAGTCTCAGCTGCACAGCACTGCAGTATGGCACACAGGGCACAGCTGCTTACATGTATTAGTTCATCTGAAGACAGACACAGTCTTGTGTGATAGTGGAGATCCGTGCAAAGAGGTTTGTTTTGCTGCATGTGACAGACCTTTTTTAACAGCAAATAACAATTGCATTGTCTTGTTTTTAAAGGTAATCAAAATTCCAATAAATTGAAAGCATTTTGGTATAACATGAAATCCTACTTACTTCATACATATACTCACTCAGTGTGAAAGACTCTTTGAGGGAAACTTGTATTGGTATTAAGGCAGTTTAAAGCATGAAAGAAACCCCTGAAATTCAACTGAGAGTTTTAGAGAGGAAAACAGGCACCATGTGTTAGTATAACTTAAAGGCTACAGGCTTTTATTTCCATAATCAGCCTATGGTCTAAGTGAATTATAAAGCAGAAAAATGCTGCCAACAATGCAGTTCACAGAACCCCTACAGTTACACTATGTGACATTTTAAACCTAATATTAAAGCAAATAGTCTAGCCTTAATAAAGGAAAGATTAAGGATGTTGTAGCACATGAATTATTGAGAAAAACTATTCCAGCCAAGGTAAAACAGAGAGTATTGAAAATCATCTTCTTATTTTGCTTCTATCTTTTAAGTCAGCTTAGATCAAATAAGGTGATTTTAGGCTTTGATCACAGATTTGTTTCTTTTAAGAGATAATTTTACTGAAATATTAACAAAAGCCTCTCTAGTATTTCAAGCTGGATAACACAGACAGCACCACAAACAATGAGGATTTCACAGGTTGCTCCTGTGTAGCTACTTCAGGGATAAACACAGCAGCCCTTCTGCTGGTCAGCATCTAACACAGCACCCAGACTTCCCATCTCAGTCATGCTGGCACCCCAGATCGAATTCTCAACTGACTGTAACAGGAAACACCAGGCTTGTCCGTGGCATTAAGGTGGCAAAGCAAAAATCCAATAAAACCAGAACTTTTTGATCTCAAAATTAGGTTACTTATTTGGAACCAAATTCTATCACTTTTCTGCATGTGGGATGGCATCTTGTCCATTTAATATATAAAACAGGCTTTATGTGAGACTGCTACCCAGTAGAGGTAGAAAAGCCTGTATGTGGCCAGTAACTGCTTGTACCTCAAGTTTTCCATCTGGAAAATTAATATTAGCAGTATCTACACACCAGGTCTGATTTTCTTAGAGATTTTATAATACAGATCTTGAGATGCAGAGATTCAAATAAACAATAGATATTACATTTTCCCATTTCTGCCATTTCTTTATGTTTTCTGATAACTGATTCCCAGTAAGGGCAAGGAGGCAGAGCAAAACAGAACAGTCAAAATGAGCCCCAAAATGTCACACAAAAATGACAGGTCTGAAATAAAAAATCTCCAGTATACCTAAGGAAAAGACTTAGGCACAAAGTTACTTCTTTTAAATCAAAACTTTCCAAGCTTAATTTTTTCCCTGCACTGCAATCCCAAAAGTCTGTGCCTTCTGCCTGGTTGGCACAGTTGCAACCCTGTGGCCCTGTGGCCACACCACTCTATGGTTTTCAGTGTCACGACCTCCCCTAGAGCCTCGTGGCACAAGCAACACAAGCATCTGTCCCGGTGGGTACCTCAGCTTTGCCATCAAAATTCAAGCAACCTCTGTGTTTTCTCCTCTCACATAAAACAATTGTGGAGGCTCTTGCTGGAAACTGCATAACAAGGGGATGTTTTTGTTAGAACACAAAAGATGGCTTGGTTCCTGTTTGTGATTTTCCGTTAACATTTATATATTTTTTCCTTTCACCTGAATGCCATGCTTTGACATATCCAGATAAAGACTGGCAGTGTGTGCCCTGCCTGGTCCCTACACTCAGCAAGGCGATGTTCTTGAGTGCAAGGCATAAAGTTGCTGCCAGCTTAAGGACACAGACCCCTGTCTGACTGAAATGTCAGATACTATATTAAAAAGGTAGCAGATTGTGATGATAATGAAGAGCTGCAGCCTGTCGCTACGTTACCAACTGCACTGAACTGACATGTCAGAAGGAACAGCAAGGAAAATGCCCAGAATCCCTGTTTGGATCCCCTTCCCATGCATACCACCAACTGAAGTATTTAAAATATTTACAGATATAGCCAGTATGTTGCTTTATAAACAAAGCCTAATATGATAAATAGATAAATATATTACCCCAGTGAGCCTGTTGTCTAAAATCATCCTCCTGCCTCTCCAGTTTGCCTCAGATTGCATCCTTCACCCTCTGATAGAGAAGCATTGATTCAGGAACGGGCACTTCTCTGCCCATTCTCTGTCCCTTAAAGAGACCAAGCTCCCTCTAACGGATAAAGTGTGTTTAAAAGTATATTGAAACAGGAGGGGAGATGTTTTCCTGATGACTGAGGACAAGGTGAGAGCTGTGGATGCTACTTAAAGAGAGATGGACATCCTCCCTCAGCATGCTGATTTTGCCTATTATTGCCTTATTTATATGGTGTTAGCATCACCATCCTGGGCAATGCTAGCCTCGCTGGAAAGTAAAACTGGCTTCAGCTGGTCTGTAAGGGGTGGGGGCAGAAGGGAGGAGGGTGATGTACAAGGGCACAGCCAAACCCCTTGCTTTCATCCTGTACAGAGCAGCACGGAGCTCACAGCAGGCTTAATCCCTTCCCCTCCCTCAGCAAATCTACCCACTGTGCAAAGCAGAAAACACAACCAAAACACTTCTGCTCCCATGGAAATTTTGCATAAACAAGGAGAACAAAACAGAGTCCTTATCACGATGCTAGGGATGCACTGTGCCTTGCCTGGCGATTTTGATATGAGATGGGTCTTCATCACAGAGCATGTTTGCTGAGAAGAGATTGTCCTTGGAAGGGCACTGCATCTGGATGTGGCTCTGCGCTCACAGGTGCCAATGTAATTTTTAAAACTGTATACTCAGTCAAGCAAACAAACTGGTTGGAGTTGCTTGTTTCCTACTGCATGCTATGCAGAAATGGGATTTTTAATTATTTTACCAGTTGGGGCTGAATTTTCCATTTCATAAAATGGTAGATTTTCCCACTATTAGGTAAAGAGATCAGTTCTTTTAAAAGTCTATGACATTAAAATTAGAAATAGGTTCATATTCTGCTAAAAAAACCCAGAACATATCATTATCCTAATTCGGCTGTAAAATATTTTAGATTGTTTTTGGGAGAAAGTAAATTTCTGCTAAAAATACACAGCAGATACATTTTCAAGAGCCAGGAACATAATTATGGGAATAATTTCATTGTTTGTAAAAATTACACTCAAATAGCAGAGGCTGCTAGACATTACACTTCAATGATGAATTTTTTTTTTTTCTGGATGATATGAAGGTAAGCATCACAAGGAGAGTGTTTGGATTTGTGCAGCTACACAGCTACAAAACTCCAGCTAAAAAGCTCCCAGGAAATGAAGGAAACATTGTGTTATGAACCAGGTGCTACTACTTGACATGGTACTCGATGGGTAACAGAAAACAGATATTAAAAAAACATCTAAACCCCACAATTCCAGGTATTGATGATTGTGTTTGAAAACAAGCCACTCAGAGCCCAACTGTGTACACCCAGGAGGGTCCTAATATTGTCCTTGTCCTCCTGGTGGCAAAGGCACTTGATGGCAACTGCTGTACTAAAAAAGAGGCAGAATCAGGCATTTAACCAAATTTCAGATTAACAGTGCTTGCAAGCTTCATGGCCTATTTACCCTCATGCCACTTGCCATCACTTCTCATTAGCCCTGTCATGCAACTCAGAGAAAAACTGGCAGACCTTATGCAGCCAATACTAGGCCATGCTAATATCTTACAGGTGCTGTATTTGCTCCTCTCTCAGCTTCATTTTATGTTCCTCTTTTTTGTACCCACAGAATGTAGGGACAGAATCTAGACCTACTTGAGACAAATATCTGAGAAAACCCTTATTTTCAGGCCCTGCTTAGCCACAGCTTTCATCAGGCATATTTGATCAGAGTAATATTACAGAGAAACAAAACAAACAGGACTGACCCCAGTGCTCTACAGTAGCTTCCAGCAGAATTGTAACTGGCTGGGTTTTGGTAGACTGGGATGGGACTTCAGGGGAATGTGTGTGCTTTCTCACAAGAGACTAAGGGCAGGGAATGTCTAGTCCAAAAAATCTGTGGGATGTCCACTGTTTAAGGTTTTCCAGATATCTGCAAAATGTATTTTAGGCATGAAGTGCCAACACAAGCCTAATGATTAAGTGAGGTCCCTTCCAGTGCTGTTTTCTATGACTGTATAATTCTGACATATATTTGAATATATTTCCCACCTCGTATGACAGAGGAAATGCTGCTGTACATTTTTTAACAATATTTGGTGGTATATTTTTATTGAAAGCAAAGCCCCTGGAGTGCAAGACGTCAGGTGTGTTGACAAAAATATAAATAATTAAATAGGGTTTTTTCTTCTCCATTAATTCTACTCAGCCCTTTACTGTCTTCCTGAAGACAGACTCCTGATTAACATAATTGGAGCAGAGAGTTTTATTTTTCCCTCTTCAGTAGAAAGTTTCGCTGGTTTTCTCTCCCCATGGGAATTCAGTGCATGAGTTTGGCAACATCAGCCTGGTTGATTGAAATGTGTCTTTTAAAATTCTCTTGAGAGAAAACCTAGAGGAAAAACATGAAAGAAAAACAACTCTAAATGGAAAGTGCAAGATAACTACTACTCCACAGATCCTGCTCTGAGGGGGTCATTGATAGAATAAAGCCTGTCTGCATCAGCAAGACTTGTAATGAAAGAAATTGTTGGGGCCTTCAGCCAGTTGATTGTAATGAGAAGTCTTGTGTGGTCAAGGCTGTTGACTCTAGTTGGTTTTATCCATTTACTGGCAGCACATGTTTAGATGAACCATTATTGGCAGATGGCAGGCAAGTACATGTGCACCCAGGAGTCTCAGCAAATACTGAGATTATCCACAAGAACAAATGAAGCATTGTCTAGGTAAATTCTGACAAAACATCAGTCTGCTGAGCTCAGGACTGCATCTGTGTGGGTTCCTCAGAACAGGTTTTTCTGCTTTCACTTTAAGTGCAATGTTATATGGGTTTGCTGGAAGAAAGAAATGAAGGACCACAGAAAGAACAAAGAACACCACAGATTACTGTCATTGCAAGAAAGCATTGCAATGGCACATTGGCTCTTGTGTCTAGTTTACTGCCTTTCTGTGAAGAAACATATTAAAATGCTAGGGAAGAGTGTTCTAATTTTATCTTCTTTGCAGCCTGGGTTGTGCAGCAAAGGCTCTTCTCAGGGTTTCTGAGCTTTAGGTTTTAACCTGTGCCAAGGAGTAAAAAGAGGCAGAAACATTGAGATAGAAAGGTCAAGGCAAACTGGGATCCTTGGACAGAGGGCATGGAGATAATGATGGGGTGGAAAAGGTTTAATTGGTGTAAAATTCAAAGACTATTTATGAGTAGCAACAAAATAATTTCTCCAAGTAAGACTTATTTGCATAATTCACTTCTTTTTTTCTGTGGTTTCTGTGGGCCTTTTATTTGAGGTGGAATGGGAAAAGCTCGTCCTGAGGCACTGACATCATAAAGAACATACTGCATGCAAAATAATTATATATCACACACACAGATAAAAAAAAAAAAATGAACAATTAGGGAGTGCTAGGATTAAAGAAAACCTTTCAACTGTGCTTCTTCCCTTTGTGCAATTCTGCTCCTACATAGTCCCCTAAATTTTCATTTCATTCTTACATACTGTTTTTCTCACCAGGCATTCTTCCCTCTGTAAAGACATCTCAAGGCTCTCTGGAGACTGTGTTTAAGCATTCCTGCCTGAGGTCCAGGCCATCAACTCAATAGACCATTCAAAAGAAGCTTGTTTTATATGTTGCTGCACACCAAGAGCCTTAACAGAGGCATGTGGCATGACGCAGCGGTGCTCTTCCAAGTGTTTTAGGCAGAAGGAAAACGAAACTTTTGAAACACCAAAGTAAGATTCTGAAAAGGAAAAAAGAAAAAAAAACATGGTGAAATCTAAATAAGAGGACGGTGACTAGTGAGGTTTCACTGACTCCAGGGTATAGTAATGCAAAGGGCTCTGATTGCCAACACAGCTCCAGCAGATGCACTTCACACAGTGCCCCCTGCAACACACTGAAGTGTGGTTTTCCTTTCTGTAGCTGCTTTTTATCAAGGTTTCTCTGCTAGCACAGGTCTGTCACTCAGGGATCACACCTTCTCGTGTCCCTGAGCAATGCCAGCATAAACTTTCACTGTAGGTTTGACTTCTACGGAGCTCATCTGATATCAGGTCTTTTAAGACCTAATTCAAGAAGACATGAAGGGAGAGCAGTTTAATTCCCCTTCTTCTTTGATGTCTTTAAGATATGACTTACAGTGTATTGTGCAAAATTTCCTGAGTAGAGAAGCAGCTCCAACTGCAGCTTAGCACTTTGGTTCTTTGTTTTCTAACTTTAAGGTTTGACTTAATTCTTGTCATGCCTCAGCAGATGTAACCATAATAATTAGAGCCAGCTTCTGGAGTGAGCTGCAAGGATAATTGCCTGGGCACCCTGTGTACAGAGACAGGACAGAGGGCCCATTAAGTTACCTTAGGCTGTGCCTGCTAGAGAGGCTGGTGTGTCCTATGGTGTTTACCACAGCTCTTGGTCTCTTGGTCTCCCAGACCTGTCCTGACCTCTTTTTGCCTGCACGTTGTGATTTTTCTTTCCCTTGAAATCCATCTGAGAATAATAAAAGAGGAACGGGTTGTTGCATGTACTGAAAAGTGTTCCTGATTTGAGAGTCATCATGTAGAAATATCAAAAAGGAGAAGGAGATCCAGAAGTTACTTTCTCACTGTAACACTAAAACTGTCTTTGCTTTTTGACAGTAGTCACCTGCAGTTTTCTGCTCTTCTACAGATAACTGGTATATGTTGAATTTCATACCAAAGAAAGATGCTAAAAAGAGAAAGAGGTATATATCTATATTAGAAAGAAATTCTTTAAATATTAGAAAGAAATTCTTTACAGAGAGAGTAATCAGGCATTGGAATGGCCTGCCCAGAGAGATGGTAAATTCACCATCTCTGGAGGTTTTTAAACTGAGATTGGACATGGCACTTAGTGCCATGATCCAGTAAACAGACTGGAGTTGGATCAAGGGTTGGACTCGATGATTTCGGAGGTCTTTTCCAACCCATTCAATTCAATGATTCTATGATCTAGCCATCTTTCTTCTTGATGATTAATTGGATTTTACGTGCAAGTAGATATCTTGTGAAATGAGGGATAGAAAGGAGAAAATAATATTATCTTCTTGTTTTTGCTAACCACTTTGTCAAACAGGCATAAATAACCATAGAACAATATTTATCTACCTGTGGATTCCACAGAAATGAATCCCTGGGTATAAAGTGGATTTTTATGAGGCTTTTCACTCTTATGTGCACATTTCTTAAACAAAAAGGGTAGAAGAAAGTGTCCTGTTCTTAGGTCATGTAACTGGTGAACTGGGAATTGAGCCAAAAATTTGCTATAATGTTACAGAGTAGCTACTATTCCAGCAATTTTATTCTGGCTCTCATATCATGATCTCCTGGAAAAAAAGCAGTGCAAAATTAGCAAAACAAAAAAGGACTAAAATACCCAAATAGACACTAAGCACTGATGGGCAAGAACTGCTGTGTGGGAGCAGATTAAGAACATCTGGCTGCATATGTTATTGAAGACCATGACCAACATGGAGTGTTTTGGGTGAAATTGAAGCATTTGTGACTCCCTACCTTTTTCTCCTCTGATAAACAAGAATAATATGTTCATTATGAGAACATACTATGAGAATGAGAAAAGACATGCTAGTTTTGGCCTATGATAGTTTGCAGAGGTCAAGAATATTATGATGAGGACTTGGAAGAACTGGTACGCATTGTACAACACAATAGCACTTCACAAAGCTCGTAAGACACCTTTGTGTCACCTCCCACAAGATCATAGAATCAAATGCACCCAGCAATTCATCCCTAAGCTTACTCAATCCTCTTTCATTCAAAAACTAAATATCGACAGCAACAGATGCTTCAACCTGAACTAAACAAACAAAAAAAAAAAAAAAAAAGAAAATTAAAATGCTTCCTCAAGAGTGAAAATTCTTCTCATTCAGAATCATCAGAGCATGTTATTTAATTTAATTTAGATTTTTACACCATCCTAACATAAGTGCAATATTATACAAAGCTTGCGGGACACTTACACATAATACAGTGTCTTATTTTTATAACATACAAATATGACAGGTTGATTAACAATGTCTGTTCATGGAAAGCATGAAGTTGTCTTGTTGTTTCTTGAGACACTACCAAAGAGAAGTTAGGGTCAGCTGGATCATCTCAGTTAGCTACTTCAACAACCTTTCAGAAGGCAAGGCATTACATTAGTCCTTCTGTAAATTTGGCCCTAAATGCCCAGTGTTTTTCATAATTTGGAGTTAGACCTTTAAATTGATCACATTTCATCATCCACAGAGTTTCAGACCTATGGAGCTGCAATGTTCCCAAGCACAACAGAGGCATATCTATCAGTCCATCTTAAAAAAATTATGCTATTGAAGAACCTCATTCTTCACATCTAAATGAGTCTATGAAAGAGGGAGTACTCAGTTACTGAAACAGAACTAAATTGTCTGTTCTAAATGACATATTAAACACAAGTACAGAGCACAGTTTTATCTTACATACATCAATCTAGTAAAAAAAATGCTTTTGCTTAGCTAGTCTCATATCTTATAATATTCTTGCTTTAGCTGTATGAAGTCACAGTGATTTTTACACTCCCTATAACACCACATTGGCCTAAACAGAAGAATCATTCAAAAGAAAACCTATGTACTTTGTATGAGTTCCAGACTTTTTATTTCACTTGTATTAAATTCTTGTAAATTTTCCATTCTGTAGGGGCAGCTATCACATAAAGTCTGGTACACACTACAGAAAGGAGGTCAAGATGTCCTCAGAGTTAGTATACTTTGGAATATCTCATGGGATAAAAATAATGATTATCAATAAAATATTGAAATCTATGAGAAAAAACAAAAAACACTTGTTCCAGATAACTTTGAAGTGTCTGAATTTTTCACTTGAAATGGCTTTCACTTTTCTTCCTTTTGCTAGGCTCAGATGATGGCTTTCTCAGACACTATAGTGATGAGAAAGAGACTAGCCCCTATAATAAAAACTCAAGGCTTCCTACAGTTAAGACCAGCATCCCAGAGAGACATCTGGGTTTTACTAGCATTTGAAACTCTAATCCTCAATGAGATCCTTTAAATTACTTAGCCCAAACCCTGAAGCCCAGCAAAGGCTTGAAGCGCTCCGGGGCTGTCCTTCCTCAGCAACAGGACTCTGAGGCTCCCAGGCACAACAGTCAGAGGCAGGGCTGCCAAAGAGCAGTCAGAGAAGTCGTGCTTTAGTTTAATGGATTCTCTTGTACAGTGATGGAAACTTGAGGAGCACTAGCACAAAATTACTTGGTTACTGAAGACATTTGAACTCTGATTGCTTGCCAGTGAGTATGACAAGTCATCAAAGAAAAACAGAAAGTGAATATCAAATAACTTTAAGCAAGTAAGTGGGGTTCTCAATTCTTTGTGATGTGTGCAGGTTTATCACTTGCACTGAAGACTAAAACAGAAATATGAGCAGGGCTCAGCAGAGAGCATCATTGCGGATTTTCTTGTATCAGAGATTAATTGAATATTTAGGACCACAGTCCTGAGAAGGCATGACTTCTGTGTCTTGTTCCATGAAGTCATCTGAACTTCTCCCAGTACAAACCTGGAAGTCTTTCCAAGAAAAGAGTTGTGGGCCAATTTAAAAAAAAAAAAATAAAAAAATAATCTTTTTGACATTACTACTCTAAGAAGAATGTGTGGTAAAATATTCTGACCCTTCAGTTGGTCTTTATGTCAATTCAGATTATTTTAATTAACTCAAGAAATGATGTCTAAGAAAACAACACCAGACAGTACAAGGGGTTTTTTTTTGTTTGTTTGGGGGTTGGTTTTGTTTTGTTTTCATAAAAAGCAAAACAAATAATCTCATGATAGAAAGAGGAGAGGTAATTAAAATCAGGACAGATAACCTCATTATTTTTGAAGGGCTGCTTGTTAAAGTGCAACAGCACAATTAGATTATTCCACCAAGTTTAATGAAGTGGGTCAGTTAAGGGTCAATCCTCTCCCTTGTCTCTCTGTCTCTTATGAAATACAGTGAAAATATGGAGTGACTTTTCGAATAAAAAAGTGTTTGAAACAATTTTTAATAAATATTATCTAATTATGGAATAAAAATATCGAAAGAGATGGTTAATATTTTTGATAATTCAAAAATATTTCTTACCTTCTTACTCGGGAAAAGAGCACCACCTACTGATCATCATTCTGAAATTACAGTACAATGTTTCACTGACATGTTTTACTTGCACACATCACTAACAACTCTGGAAGCTCTCAATGATTCTTGAACACATGTGAAAGAAAAATTATATATCTTCAGCTATCAGCTAATACCACTGGGATGCTTTAGTGTTTCAGTAGTCAGCAAGATCCTAGCAGCAGAAAGCATACTCAAGAACTTCAGAATCTATGGTGATATTAAATAAACCCACACCCACATTATCACTTAGAGGATGGTATATGTTGTCCTAGTACAGTCAGTTTTTACAAACGCCTGCTTTTTCTTAGCACTTTTCACTCACATGAAGAACTAACCTAAGCAGGGGAAAGGTTGGTTTTGGTTTTGGGTTTTTTAAAGTAGGATCTGTTTTTCAGCTCCCTCAGGGGAGAAAGGACTACTCTTTCCAGTCCCAGCACAGATCTATGCCAAACTACAGCATCATTTAACATTGCCTTAAAAAACATGCAGTTCTTCTGCACTAAAGTGAGTTTTTGAGTTCATCTCTAAAGCTTTCTTGAGCTTGCTTTTTTGCCAGAGCCAGCTTTGACAAACAACATTACACCAAGGGAGTATTCACCAGAGAGAGCAATACTCCTCCAATGCCATAAACAGCCTCCCCACTCACACTCAGAAGATGTAGCTATACTGCAATCTCAGGTCATTACTCGGGCATTCTGCCAGTCACATTCTAATTATATTCTTTTAATTATATCACACAAGTCTTCTTTTTATAGCTGTTCTGAATACACTGGCTTTTCTTCCACAAAGGTTGTTCAGTCAAGTTCTTTTATTTTTGAACTCTCTCAGGAACAAGTGTCTGCATTCTGGCTAGTGAAAATGAAGCAGTACTCAGGAGCAGTGGGGAGAGCTGCCCAGCATGTGAAGGGAGGATGCTGGGCACTGAGGGTGGTGGTCCAGCAGACCATAGAGGGTCAGGGATCTGGTCAACAACACAGTCAGACTGTAACAGTGATCAGGACAGATGCAGCCTTGTTTTGGACAAAACTGAGAATGGGAGCACCCATGCAGCTTCACATCCAAGGCACAGAGGCCCCCAGTGAGGTTTCTTCCAGCTCTGTCTCACAACCCACGGTCCTAAGAGCAGCAAGAAAGCTTGGCTATAAATAGGTTTTTTCCTTTGCTCGTTTCCCTGCACATTTGATAGGATTTGAATTCTTAAAAGGCTTTAGTGCTGTTCTGAAAAACAATTTGAGAAAATTGGTGTGCTGGTGATTACTGTCATCCTATGAGTGATGAGACTATTTTTCCAATGTCTCACATCTGATGTGATTCTGATGATTGTCTCTAAACCAGAACATGAAGAGCTGAACCAGGAGCTCCCCCAGCTGCATACACAACTACAGCTTGAAACTGCCAGCTAAATCTCTATGACTGGCATTTATGCCCTCTGCAGGTCTGGCACAGAGCAGAATCCATTACACATCTATTATCTGCTCATGCAGTTATGCCTCTCTGTGAACCACAGGGGAATCAAGGACCTTCTCATGCACTGCCCTTGTCAGGCCACAGCCCAGCAGCCAAAGCTGAAAGGTATCATTACTCAGTAATTTCTTGCTTGACTTAGCCTTCAGTTTTTGAAATCCTTGTCCCAGGAGCATATGATCATAGGAACATCTCAGCTGGCTGGGGAAGGAGTTGTTTAGAGAACATTTCTAGATCTTGTAGCTTGAAAGGTAAAAACTTAAAATCATGACTCATTTGTGTCACTCCTGGACTGTGAAGACCCCTCAGCTCCAGCTTGGGATTCATGCTGCCCTTTAGCCCTGCTGCTCCAAGACCTTCTGTAGCTTCTGTCTTCTGTCTCTCCTGGGGCTCACGTTCCTCATGCTCTGAAGTTTCCATTGTTCAGGTAAAGAGTATTTCTAGGACAAGGGAATGCTCTGGATTTTACTCTGGAGATGCCCGAGGCAGGTGAAGCCTAGCAGAATCCCTCTGTTCCAGCTGGGCTCTGGTGACAGCCCACTGCTGCCAGGGCAGCAGAGAGGAGAACACACTTGCAGGTTGGCTGAGGGCTGGCAGGAAGAGCTAAGACGCTCTCTCTGAAAAACCACTCACACAGAGCTGGACAGACTCAAATGTACACCTAACATAAGGAAGACTTTAATACTTTCCCATACATTATGAGGAAAATGTAATCTCTTTTTTATTAAAAACAAACAAACAAACAACTCCCTTTTTTTATAAAGTAAATTGTACTAATTTTTTAGTGGTTTTCCCCTGTGTTGAACTGCCTGTGTCATGGTGTCAAGAATTATCTTTGGTGTTCTGTGTGTCCATAGTGCTCTGTGTAAAAAATTGACTTTAAAAGAATTAATTTGAACACCATAAACTATTTATCTATTCTATTTATAACTACATTTGAAAACCTGGCCTTAAACAACTTCAGACTCACCTGGTGAGTCAGTGATGCCATCTTTTTTTCTGTGAAAAATGTAGTAGGCTATTGATCTAAGAACTCCAGAGGGTCTTTGGGATACAGCATCTAAGAGAAGAGGGAAGGGAGTGGAAGTTGCTTTGAAAAAGATGTTTTTAACAGCTTTAAATAACAATAAACTGCACCTCTACCAGAAAATATTTGAGATGAAAGGTTCTCTGTTTTTTTGTTGTTTTGTTTTGGTTTGTGTTTTGTTTTGTTTAGGGGTTTTTCTGTTTGGTTTATTTTATTTTCTCAGGAAGGCAATTACATTTGGTATATTTAAAGGTGGTAAATTCTAATTTTTTGATAAGCTGACTGCCTTGCAATTGTGATTTCTTACTACATATTGTTTGATGCATATTATGCATTCTATAACCATTGTCTACATGGCAAGACAAACGAGTCCAGGATAATAAAAAACCCTCAGAAACTTTGAAACTGTATCACAGGTTATATAAACAATGCTTTACTAAAGCAAAGCAAATAGGCAGAACTAAAACTAAAACCTACTGGTTAGACATAATAAAACTTTAATGGAGATTGTAACACATGGTTTTGTGGCTCCATCTGGTGCTTATTTTACAGAATTTCTACCTCAAGGAAATCTGGTTTCCATTCCCCTTTCCAAACATTGGAAATAAGGAGTGATATTAAATGGACATTTGAACTTATGTACCCTGAGGACTTACATTCAAAATTGTACACTAATTAGAAAAATATTTTTTTAAATCAGTTTTTATATCCTGTGACTTAAGTCATACTCAGATCTAAGAAAGGGTTTTATGGCAAATAACTTATCATTTCTCCTTAGAATATCAGTCAGAATGCCAAAATACTATTCCTCCCCATTAACTTTGCCTTGCTTACATTTTCATGATGGCTAAATCATCACTACTACTGCTTTATTCAAATACTACAGCTGTATTAAAGCTACCCCTCAAACATTTGCAACAGAATTACCACAAGTTTTCACATCAAATCTTTTATTAGTGTTTTTCAAGTCAGATAATAACATATTTACTGACTGTATGGAAAAAGCAAGTTGGAACAAAGAGTAAGGTCATGGCTTGACCGCTTGCTGGGTCAAATGTGGAGAAAGTACCTATACAGTCTGGGACATAAATCTCTTTTAGTATCACAGAACCATAGAATAAAGTTCAAATTGATTTCAAAAGATCATCTGGTCCCATATTTTGTGGCAAAGGGATCTTATAGATTATCTATTACCTTGTCCAAATGCATCTTTAAAACCTCTGGGGACAGGGCCTCTATCATCTCCCTGGGAAGGTTGTTCCAGTGACTGATTATTCTCACTGTATAAAATATACAATGTACCCATATCGTCCCTTGTGCTTTCCATGTGGCTTCATGCAAAGAGAGAATCTTTGTCCTCTTTGTGGCTGCCCATTAAATGCTGAACTACACTGATGAGGTACAGACCCTGAGCCTGGTTTTCTCCAGGGGAGAAAAGACCTAATTTGCCCAGTCTTTCCTGCAAAAACCACTGATCATCACCCTCTGACTGAGGCCTATGAGCCAATTTCCTACCCATATCACAGACCATCCATCCAGTCTATGTCTGGCCACTTTGTCCAGGAGAAGGAGGTGGGAAAATGAGTCAAATGCTTTTCTGAAGTCCAGGTAAACAGCTTTCCCTGCTCTTCCCATGCTGACAGAAAATTTTATTTTGTTGTAGAAGGTGATCAGGTTTGTCAGGCATGAACTTGCTTTTGGTAAATCCTTGCTGGCTTTTCCCCATCACCTGCTTCACTTGGTTTGTAATAGTTTCTAGGAGGACTTGTTCTATCACTGTCCCAGGGACTGGGACATTATTATTATTTCAGCTTTGGTTTCAACTGAATGCACGCAGTAGCTCCCAGGATCTCACTGGCAATCCATGACTTTGACATTCTTCTTCACACTGCAGATATTCACATTTCTGGATCCAGATCTGCTGTCTTCTCACAAAAAAAAAAAAAAAAAAAAAAAAAACACACAAAAAAACTTCAGCCAACCAACCAACCCAAAGACTCCATTTCCTAAAGCATGTCTATGTGATGGCAAGGTGAAAGGAGCTAATACAAAGATGCTGTAAAGCAGCTGTCAGTCTCACTGAGCACAGGTTTTCCAGGGGTAGTCAGCTGAGTACAGGCAGCCCAGTATTGCACAAGCACAATGCACGTCTGCTTGGGCTGCCGCTCCTCGTCCTATCCTCACTCTCCACACAGTTACCAATCTCTATCACAAGAGTTGGTAGCTACAAGAGAAACAGCTTCAAGAACTACCTTAAAGAAGACCCAGACAGTCTTGCATCCCTGATCTGAGAAGGATTATGACTTGTGTTTTCCTCTGGCAGGACAAGCAGAGAATGAAAAAAGCAAAGCAAATGAAAAGCAGGCCATGTAAACACGTCATCCCCAAGCAGAAAAAACAAAATTGGTGCCATGCAGTACAATGGACTTCTTACATGCCCTGAACATTGCTCAGAATAGTATTGGTGATGTTGGAGATGAGAACCTCTTCCCAGTTCCTTTTCTTCTTCAAGGATAAGTATAAATACCCTCCAACCAAGTTCCAGCCAATGCTCAGGGTGGAGTAAGTGCTACCTGTTAATAGGACTCTCTGGTCTGAAGTGAAGCCATATTAGAGGGACCTCAAGAAAACCAAGATTTGGGGGTTTTTTGGTTGGGCTTTTACCCTCCTCACCCACTATGCATAATAGTTGCATTTATAACTACCAGACTGAGCTCCTCCATCCAGTAACACATGCCATCCACAATACCCAACTTCTACAGTCTCTAACCCAAAACGATTCAGCATTGGCTGATGGAAATGGAATAATTTTACTTTAAAAGGAAAATTCTTTCTGGCAGTCCGTTAAATGTCACTGGAAACTCATGGCATGTAGGAAAATAATGGTGTACAGTACTGTTGAGCCAAGACTGTCTAACACATGTTGTATTTGTTATAGTCTCAGCACAATATTTTTAATGAGCAGATAACAGGAAAAGCCTTATCTTCCTGTGATTGTACTGTGAAGGTATTATTATTACTAAAATACTTGTTTTCTCCTTTTAATTTCTGCCACATGCTCAGGCTGGAGTCTATAATGTTATCTCAATGCTCTGACCCTGCACAAATGTAGAAGGCCTCAGCATCAGGAAAATAGTTATTAGCAGCTGATTTGTTTCCGTTTCCAGAACCAAATTCCTGTCTGTGACTCCTGGGAAAGTCAGTCATTCTAGAGGGGAAGAAACAGCCCTGGCTCTTGGGAGACACCCATCCAAATATCTGTGTCATTTTCAGTATGTCAGCTCTGGCCCAGGGAGGGAAGCACACTGCAGCAGCTTTGGGACCACCTGAAATTCTGGAGA
This sequence comes from Xenops minutus, assembly GCA_035221455.1. NCBI lineage: Eukaryota > Metazoa > Chordata > Aves > Passeriformes > Furnariidae > Xenops > Xenops minutus. The sequence continues at coordinate 60,820,723 of JAWWEE010000040.1, read as the reverse complement.
AAGTTGCCTCAAATAGGGATCTTACAATGATTTTACCAGAAAAAAAAATAAAAAATGTTACTTAATATCTTTCTGTGCTTCCTTTCTTAAAATGGGTAGGAGATACTTCTTTTCCCCACAGGGTACCTGCCCCAGAAAGGCAGGAGGGGACATGTTTTCTATTAGATAGACCATTTGATCTTTCCGGAAACTGAGACTTAATTTGAGTTAACTTGCTCTCAGGGTAGAGCTGCCTAATTGTTCCACAACAGACACATCCTGTGTTTTGGTAACAAATTTATTTTTTTTTAAATCTGAACTGCTACGTTGGGGAGGGGAGGGGGGGAAAGAGATCTGTAATACATTGCAATGAAGTCCCCAGTACCTTAGAGAGTTTCATCAGGAAAAATCTTCCTGACATTTAGTGCCCAAATATCAATTAAGTGGAGCCATTGAAACAAGCAAAACCCAGGGTGTTACAGAAAGAACCACTGTTTGTTTTTTAAACATGAAAGAAATAAATCAGGAAAACCCAAACAAAACTCCCCAAAACAAAACAAGAGCTCCCAAAGGAAAACAAAAACTAACACACAACACCCCCCCCCCACAAAAAAAAAAAAAAAAATAAAAAAAGCGCGCCCAAAACAGAACAAAACCACACACACCAAAAAATCTCAAATAAAACTCCCCAATCCAAAACAAAAAAACCCAACCCAACCCATTTCTTTCAGCCTTTTCCGGCATAGGAGGCTGATGAGGCATGGAATGATACATTATTCAGGACTCTGTGGCATTCCTCCCACCCCTTCCCGAGCCGGGATAGCCGTGTGTGTCCCGGGCCCTCCCCGGGCGGGTGCCGAGCCCAGAGCCCCAATCCCCGAGCCCCAATCCCAATCCCAATCCCAATCCCAATCCCAATCCCCAATCCCCCATCCCCACCCCGTCCCCGGGCGGTGCCGGGCGCGGTCCTTCCCCCGCCGAGGGCGGCCCTGCCCCCGGAAGGGAGCGGGGGCAGCCGGAGCGGGGCCACGGCCGGGCGGAGGTGTTGGCCGAGGCCGAGCGGAGGCGCCATGCTGCAGTTCCTGGTAAGGCTCGGCGGGGCCGTGCGCGGGCACAGCGCGGACAGTCTGGCCCGGCCCGGCCCGGCTCGGCTCCTCCGGCGCGGCACCCTCGGGCCCCTGTCCTGCCCGGCCCTCCCCTCCCCTCCCCAGCCCAGCCCGGCCCGGCCCGGCCCTCCCCTCCCCTGCCCTGCCCTGCCCTGCCCTACCGTGGCCCGAACCTCCCGGTGCGGGGCCGCCCCGCCGCCCCCTCCCGCCCAGCCCAGTGTCTCCCCCCCGGGCCGCGCCCCTCGCCCCCTCCGCCCTGGGTTCCCACGGCGCCGCCCCTCCCGGCCGCGGGGTTTCCATGGCGACGGCCGCCCCCCGCCCCGCCGCCGCCGCCCCGGTGCTGACCGAGCGCTCTCCCGGTTCTCTCTCCCGCAGCCGCCGGCCCAGCGCAGCGCAGCGCAGCCCCGCGGGGCCCCGATGATGCCGGGGGCGCGGGCGGCGGAGCAGCAGCAGCAGCAGCAGCAGCGGCAGCAGCAGAGCCCGGACGTGCGGCCGCCGCCGCCGCCCCAGTGACGGCCCCGCCATGTCGGTGATGGTGGCGAGGAAGAAGGTGGTTCGGAAATGGGAAAAGCTGCCGGGCAGGAACACCTTCTGCTGCGACGGCCGCATCATGATGGCCCGGCAGAAGGGCATCTTCTACCTGACGCTCTTCCTCATCCTCGGCACCTGCGCCCTCTTCTTCGCCTTCGAGTGAGTTCCCCCCGGGGGACCCCGCGGTTTGGGGACGGGGCTGGGGACCGGCCCGGGAGGGGAGCCTGGCAAAGAGGAACCTGGCACAGTGCGGCTCTCCCTGTCCAGATCTGCCTCCTCACCCTCTGCCTGGAGGTTTTGGGGTGACACGGGCCCTGCTTCCCCACGGGTCACACTTCCCAATGTTTAGACCCTGCAGGGTGACACTGGCTTTCTGTCCCCACGGGTCACTCTTCCTTCTGTCTGGGGCTTGGCAGTCCCTCATCCCAAGTGGTCCTGGCCCTGGAATGGCTAGGGTGCAAGGGCATTGCTGCTGCAGCTGTGGGGCCCAGCCGGTGTCCTTGCCCGTGATGGGATGTGCAGCCCCCGTGTCAGCCCCACCAGGGAGGTGACCCTGCTGGAGGACTAATTAGGAGTGAGGTTGGTGGCTCTGGGGCTCCTGCCGGTCCGACCTCCCCCAGTGCTGCACTACAGCAGATCCCTCACAGCCAGAGCCCCCTTGGCATTTGGGGAGGATCCAGCCACCCCTTAGATCAGCTGGGCAGCCTAAAGACCTGCAGCCAAAACCTTGAATCCTGCTGAAGGAGAGGGACCTGCCCCCTCTGATCAGCTCTTCTTGGGAGCTGGGCTGGCCTTAGGCTAATGCTACAATCAAAAAACAAACAAAAAGAGAAAAGCTTATGTTTGCCTCAGCCGATGCTGTGGGAGGGGCAGGACACCCCTGTTGCCTGGTTTGAGAATGAAATTGGATCAGCTAAACAACTGCAAAACTTCCCTTCCTCAGTCTCTATGGGCATGTTTGTGTTCTGGGGCAGGAGAAGGGCCAAAACAGGACAGGGTAACATAAAAGATCCTTAAGTCAGGAAAAGTGAGCGGAAGGAGCTGCTTGATGGCTAAGCCCTGGCTATCCCTGCAGATCCATAAAGCCCTTAGCCCAGATGCTGGCCTCCTTTGCATCTTCTGCAGGCCAGGGTCTCCGCATCCCCTGGCCCAGCATGGCTCTCCCTAGCTCCCTGCCCAAATTATCCCTGGCTCAGTCTGAATTCTGAGGTACCAAGTGACACCACTCTTGGTTTGTTGTTTGTGTTTTTTTTCATCTGAAAAATGGGGCTGAGCCTTCCTGCTTTGCAGGACAAACGGATAAGTGTTGCTGCTCCAGAAACACTTATTGCTGCTCCAGAAGCACTGATTTGAGGGATAATTGCTCTGGCTCACTGTGGATCCTGTCCATAGCAGGAGAGTGAACCACATCCCGCTCTGCTGTGGTCGCCCTCACCAGCTGCAGCCCTAGGCCGTGGTTAGTCAGGAATGTGACTGGAAATTCCTTGAGAAACCCCTTTCCATTCTCTGGGAAGCAGAGGCCTATGGAGGGGTTGCTTGCACTGAGACATCCAGATTCTATCTAAATCCAGTGGGTGGGCTCTGTGGGGAGAATGCTGCTGAATTTCAACTCTGAATTTTAGTTAAATCATCTGAGGGAGACAAGGAGAAGTTTGGGAAAACCCATTTGTTTCTCTCTGTGCAGAACACCTCAGTGTTTTCTGTTTGGTAGAGAGAGGGTTTGAACTCGTTTGGGAATTTTTGTGTCTGGGAGAGAGATGAAATGTTACCTTTCTATCTGCAAAGACTCCCCCAAGGTCTCTTTTTCACTGACTAGGCTGAGATGAGCAGCTTGGCTCCCTGCCTGCCCTATGCACCTTCCACGTGCGTTATGGAGCTTTTGAGTGAGGGTCTCAACTTTGATCTTTCACCGTGTTGTGTATTTGTCTCAGTTTTTGGCAGATTCTTTAGCATTTGTGTGGAAATTCCTGGTTTCCCCCTTAAAGTGTATGCTACAGAGGAGTGATCCGGGTGTTGTGGTTTGGATGTAGAGTGTGGCAGCCGGTGGTGGTGGGCGGAGGAGCCTTTTCCTTCCCTGCCCGCTCACTGCAGGGCTGCTCGTGCCGTGGTGCCTGTTCCATTCAGCTGAATCACTTGCGCAGTCACACCTTGTCTAAGCACGGCTCCGGGGTGCCTGGAGCCAAGATCTGTCTGGCTGCTCGCCCTGCTCCGGGCCAGGCTTGGTCCCGGTGCTCTGAGGCTGTGCTGGCTCTGGTTACAGCCAGAGATGGTGGGGACTGGCATCTATGTCGGGGGGAAAAGCCACTGCCCCACTGCCGTTCCTCCCTGTGTGGGTCCTCCCCAGCCCTGGAATGACAGCTGTGCTCCTTGGGCTGCTGCTGCTGGTGTTGTTTTTTCTCCAAGTACCTCCAGTGCCACCGGCTGCCCCGCGGTGTCCGCAGGCGAGCGGGCTGAGCCACCTCAGCCCTGCGGGTGGGAATGTCTGTGTTTTGATCCTCCAATCTGCAGTGCTGTGATCTGGGATCGGGTAAGTCTCTCCATTCGGGAGCAAACAGGACCCAGAGGCTGGCAGAGCTCAGTGCTGTACCTGAGATCTGGCTCCTCCCTCCTGGATAAGGCAGAGGGACAGAGCTGTGCTGGCTCTGACTCCCGGGAAGGGCTCTGCAGCGACCAGAGTCCTCTGCCCAAGGGCAACTCTCACACCACCACTTCGTCAGGGAGCAGCTCCTGCTGCTTGGGGCTGGGCCCTGCAGGGTCTGAGACTTGTATTTAACTAGGTCTGCTCTGTAACGTGTCCCATAAAATTCAGTTCCACATCCTCTTGGCATTATTTCAGACTCCTAATGGTACATCAGCCCTGTGGTTGGGCACTTAGCTGATAACTCTGCCCGTGGTGTTCCAGCATGAGGAGAAGCCCAGGTAAAGCACTTGTGAAATCCCTCTGGGAACGAGAATGATGGGATTCAGCATACTCTCTCAGGCTGGGAGTTCCCTTTCCAGTTTGCCAGCCTATCTCATGGCCTCCTGAAGTGAGTTCCCTGCTCAGCTGAAGGAAACAGGATTTCTTTTGTCTCCAGCTTTTCAGGACAGAACTTGCTATCTGTAAATGTCAGAGGCTTTTCCAATGCCCAGGCATATTTGTCACTTCGTTTTTCCTATTTTCTTAGCTTTGTAGAGGTGAAAATGCCTTTGTCTTCTGACGAGTTGAAAACATCTACACTGCCCCTCATGTGACTTTATTTTTCAGTTTTGATTTCCAAACCCCAGAGACCCAAGGCTGACAGAGGGGTCTCTGAGCTGATGTTACCTCTGGTTAGATCTGTGGCAAGCATGGTCAAAACTTACACATCAGTTGATCGGTGCCTTTTTGATCATTGTAATTTCTTTTGATAAAGATGAACTTTTTGGTGTCCAGAGTTCAGCTTGTTTCACTCCTTTTTGTACGTGCAGTGGCCGCTCCTGGGGTTTAAATCGATCTTTTTCTCATATATGGGTTCCTTCTCAGGAGATAATTTCACCCTCCCTGCAGCCTGCATGTCCTCTGTGGCTCCCCCATTCCTGTGTGGATCTTGGGGAAATCTGCCTGTGTGGAGACTTGATTTTTAGCTGGGAAAAGGGCAATAACATTGGCATAACACGTCTACGTCCTGCCTCAGTCGTGCCAGAAGCACATGTGTGTGCTGGCAGTTGATGTGGGTCTGTAGTGAGGGTTTCTGTGTCACTGCTGACAGGTGGGGAGAGGTTCCATGGAGAGCTCCAGCTCTGCCTGGTGCTGCTGGGAAGGGCCTGGACACAGTGTTGTGTGTACCTGGGCTTTGGAGCATCTGCTTCTGCACTTACACAAGCACAGCAGCTCCTGGACACCATCCCAGAGCTGGGAGGCACAGATGACTGAAGTGCCTTGGTGAGTTGAGTGTCAGGCATTTGGGAAAGATACAGCTCTGCTGGCACTCAGGGTGTGGTTGTGCCACAGTTCAGGAAAGTTAAACAGGTCATTCGCAGTTGAGATGTGGGTGAGTGATACCGCGAAGCTTGTGCTGAGCCCAGTTGACGCTGGTGCAGAAAGTGGCTGTCTCTGCAGTCCTTGTCACCCCGGTACAGTGGCTTTCCCCTTCCTTCAGAGCTTTGCTCAATGTGCTGGTTACAACAGACCTTCTCAAGCAGGCACAAAATAACTGGCCAAGCACCCGTAACTAGTAGCACCTCCCAGCTGCTTCTCCCCACACCCGCCCATTCCAACGATCTCTTTGTTAAGCCTTCCTGCCCCCAGCCCACCCCCCTTGATGAATTGTGATAATGCTGTTACTGTCTGCTTGTTGGTGACAAAATGCTCCAGAGCATAGATACGGTGCTGGGAGTGGGGTAGCAGCATCCTCACATGCCAACAGAGCGTCTCTGTTGGCTCTGAGCTCTCCCAAACAAAAGATCTTTAAAATGTCTGTTACTGAGCAGTGAAATCATGCAGGAGATGAGGCGTAGACTGAAGATAGCCCAGTGCTAGTGAGTACCTGAATACCAAGTCAAGACCTTGTTTGGTTGCTGACCCTGCTGTGGACATGTTCCCTGAAAGTCACCTCCTGAACAGGGAGGCCCGGTCAGCACTGTAGAGGATGGCAGGCACATGGTGGGCTCATATTGGATTCCACATTGGGCCTTGGGATGCATTTTCAATGTGGTGGGAGCTCCTCTGGCTCTCCCACCTGTGCCCTCACCTGTGAGGGGCCACAGAAGCCAGCCCAGTTAAGGGAAGTTAAGCTAAGCCTGCGCAGAAACAGGAGGGCTGTGGCTCAGCTTTAACATGGTTCATGGATCCATATTTAAACTCACAATATGTTCATGTTGTCACAACAGTTCCGAAAGCTGTCATGTCAGCTGGACAAGGGTCAGGCTGTAGCCCTTTGGGACAGGCAGTGTCCAGATTTTCAAGGAATAGTCACAGAGTCACTGAATCATTTAGGTTTGAAAAGACCTCCAAGATGATCAAGTCCAACCTTTGACTGATCTCCACTTTGTCAACCAGCCCAGAGCGCTGAGTGCCACATTCAGTCATTCCGTAAACACCTCCAAGGATGGGGACTCTACCACTTCTCTGGGCAGCCCCTTCCAAAGCCTGACAACCCTTTCAGTGAAGAAATTCCTCCTGATGTCCAACCTGAACCTCCCATGGCACAGCTTGAGGCTGTGTCCTCTTGTCCTATCACTTGATACCTGGGAGAAGAGGCCAACCCACACCTAAACCCGTATTACATATTCCTAAACCCATATTTCTACCCCAGATGGGGCTCCAGGGTTTCTGTTTACTCGCCGACTGACTCGCAGGTCTCCCTGGACTTTGTCCTTGCAAAGGGAATGCAAAGTTATCTTGGGCTGCCTGAAGATGATAAGCTCAGCCCTCTGGCTCTTTGGCTGTGGGCAGGGCTCGGCACAGGGACGTTTTTTTGGGGAACTGCAGAGTGTACAGTGTCCGAAATTAAGGATGTTGGTTTAGGGGACCACCATTGCTGTGGGTGCTTGGTGTTGCAGCTGTGGCCAAAGTGTGCTGCAGCTCCAGTGTGCAGCTCTTCTGTCCCTGTCACATGCTGGGGACAGTCACTGGAGTCAGGCAGTGGCCCACTGAGCATTGCTTTGGTGGGCCTGCAGAGCTCAGTGCTGCCAGCTGAAGGTGGAAGCTGCATGTTTGGGGAAGCTGTGGTGGGAATGCTGTCCAGAATTAAATAGTTAGTGCTGTGGAGCTTGTGGAAATGGCCTTGCTTGAGATGGCAGCCCCTCCTGGGGACAATAATCCCTGTCCTCAGTAGCTTGATGCTCTCTTGGAGAGTAACTGTGGAACAGAAGAAATCTGGGTTGGAAAAGAAAGAGTGAGGGGTGGATCTAGGAAAGCCAGGTGCCTGAAAGCCTAAGTGCTCAGCTGCATCAGGAAACACCTGGGGAAGCGATGTGTGAGAGCAGAGGTGAGACGTGGCACCAGTGGTGGGATTTGGGTGTGGTTTCCCTTAAACCATAGGAACGCTCCTCAGCATCAGTGGGGTTTTCTGAAGGAATCAGGGTAAAAATATGTTTTCTTTCAGCCCAGTATGTCTCTAAACCATGACTTCTGCTCAGGCCTTTGCTGTGATGGCCATGGGAACATGGCTGCAGGTGTCTGGGAGCAGCACGGCTGCCATGAGAGGAGTCCCGTGCTTTCTTTGCACTTCCTCCATTGGCAGAATCAGAACCATAAACTTCTTGCCTAGCTGCATTTATAGAGCAAACAAACCTTCTGCCATCTTCCCTCTTGAGCTTGGAAGGTCTTGGAGCAGGAGCCCTTCTGCTTTATTTGGAGTTTTCCCGTCCAAAGGCTTTTCTGAGGCACAGGATGCAGTTAATCCCAGTAATTTCTGTGATACTTGAAGCTGCTGCCCTTTAGGGGCCAGCCAGAGATTCCCACCATCCCCATATGCTTCTATGCCTTCTGGCTGTCTCTGGCAGTGGGTCCTTGACCAGGCCTTGGGTGCTCCTCCAGGAGGTCCAGCCCATCCCTTGGCAGTGGGGGTCTAATGGGCACGGTCCCTCCAGCTGCCTGGCCACGTTTCTGGCATTGCCCTAAACAGGAGCTGAAAACAAAACAAATATTGTGAAGTATCTGTGCCTGGCTGGTGGAAAACACAGCAGTGCTGTGCTGGTGCCTGGTCACTGGAGCTGCCTTAGGAGTGTTCCCCTGTGGTGGTGGGATCAGAAGGGTGAGCTGAACAGCTTCTCTGCTCCAGATCTAACCAGTGCTCAGGAGCGCCTGGGCTCTGATGCCATGCCAGGTGCTCAGCCCAGTGCCGGCAGACTCCAGACTTGCTCTGAGTCATCGGCTCCTGCCTCGTGTCTGCAGGTGCCGGTACCTGGCCGTCCAGCTGTCCCCAGCCATCCCCGTGTTTGCAGCAGTTCTGTTCCTGTTTGCCATGGCCACGCTGCTGCGGACGAGCTTCAGCGACCCTGGGGTGATCCCGAGGGCCTTGCCTGATGAGGCAGCCTTCATTGAGATGGAGATCGGTGAGTGCGGGGCAGCCAGCCTGGTGAAGGCTGCAAAAGCCTCTATGTTTCTGGTGTATTTTTAGGCTACACTCCCTGCAGAGCCTTCCTTCTGGCTAGACCACAAAAAGTGAGGATTGCCCCAATCTACTGGCACATTGCGGTTGACCAAGTCTCAAAGAGGGGGCACAACGTACCTGCATCTCTCTCTGGGAACCCTTTTACCTGCTGCTTTCTCTCCCATAGCTGTGTACATATAAACCTCAGTTTGCTTTTGGGAAGGGATGGTGCGGTCCCCTTGATCCCTCAGGGAGAGAGGAGTTTTGGTGGATACAGGTGACAACTGCTAGCCCCCTCAACATGTCCATGAAAGCTCTGCCATCCCTTTTCCTGGCTCCAAGCTGCCAGGTTGGCTCTGGCCCGTGTGAGCAGAGCTGCAGCCGCCAGCTCTGGAGCCAACAGTCTCTAATCCTGCTGGTAGGAAAGGCAGGGAAGTGAGTTGTTGTTCTAGGCCTGTCGTGTTGTAGCAGCAGGTCAGATCTGTGCTTGGCTCTCTCTGGCAGAGGCCACCAACGGGACTGTGCCGCAGGGTCAGCGCCCGCCCCCGCGCATCAAGAACTTCCAGATCAACAACCAGATCGTGAAGCTGAAGTACTGCTACACATGTAAGATCTTCCGTCCTCCCCGCGCCTCGCACTGCAGCATCTGTGACAACTGCGTGGGTGAGTGGAGGGTTGGGCCTGCTTCTGCCCCCAGGTCCTTCGGGAGAGCTTTGGGGAGAGGGGGAGACCTGCACCTGAGCTCATGCTGGGCAGGTCTGGAGTGGTGGTGTGTCCAGACAGGGACAGACTGCCTTGTCTTATGCTGAAGGAGTTTGAAGTTTGCTCAGAATCTGGAGCCAAGTGGTTCCTCTTTGCCAGGTCTTTGGCAATAAGTAGTCTGAGTCCAACTGCTCCATGTACATGTGCAGCCTGTTTTTGAGTTCCACTGGACTCTGGCCTTGCAGGTTTGGGGGGTTTCAGTGGAGAGTTTTGGGTGACAGCAACTCCTTCATCAGCACAGGAATTGTGCCATCCTATGGGGTGGCCTGTTGTCCTCCTGTATATGTAATTAGCTCCTGTTCAGCATTGCTGTTCCAGGCAGAAATCCCTTTCCTCCTCTTCAGATTCCCAGCCTTTGTGTGTTTATGCAGTTCCTTGAACCCTCTCCTGATTATTCCAGTAGGTGTATAGTGGGTTGGGAAACAACTTGGGGACTCCCAGGCCTTCATCTAACCTGTGTTCTGTGGCTGTTGTATCCCAGGGAGAGAAGACATGCCAAGTTCAAGCTCTCTCTCAAGGCACAAAATGACTTAATATGAAATGATTTTAGACTTTCTGGCCTGACCTCCCCTCCTGGAAGTAGGCCAGGATACAGGGTCCTGAATGAGCAGAGGGTTGGACTTGGGAGTCTTTGTCAGCCTGTGAGATTTTTGAATTGGGGACACAGGAGCTGTCTGGAGGTGGGCAGGGCCATCAGAATGGTGCTGATCTCCATCTTGGCTTCCCCAGAGCGCTTCGACCATCACTGTCCCTGGGTGGGCAACTGTGTGGGGAAGAGGAACTACCGCTACTTCTACCTCTTCATCCTCTCGCTCTCCCTCCTCACCATCTACATCTTCACCTTCAACATCGTCTACGTAGCACTGAGTGAGTCTGGCTGGAGGGCTGAATGGCTGGGAGGGAAGGAGTTGGGATATGGATGGTGGTGTGAAACCAGAGTGATGAAGTGGGAAAGGGAACTGGATTTGATGGGATATTCCAGATTAAAAAATCTCTCTTTTTGTACTTCAGAATCTCTGAAGATTGGGTTTCTGAACACGTTGAAGGAAACCCCAGGGACATATCCTTCCATGGTGCCAAGGACTTGGCTTCTTCAAAACTGGGGGTTAGGGGGAGCTGCATTGTGGAGGGTTGAAGCCTTGCTGCCCAGGCCACTTTTACAAGTCTCTCTGGGCATTTTACCCCTTGATGACAAGGTGGGGAGCAGTTTTGTGGCTTTTGGGAGAGTAAAACAGAAAACCATGGTTAGGAGAGGAAGAGAATTTGGTGTGCCTGGGGCTAGTGACAGGTGGGCTTGAACCACTCCCAGGTTGTTCCCAGTCCTTAACTGGTCTCACTGTACTGGAGGTGCTCATCTGTTTCTTCACGCTGTGGTCAGTGGTGGGGTTGACTGGGTTCCACACCTTCCTGGTGGCACTGAATCAGACAACCAACGAAGATGTGAGTACAGCCTTCCTCTTACTCTGAGCTGTCACTGTTCCTCAGTGCATCACAGCTGTGCCCACTCTGAAGGCCAAGGCAGGGCTCTGGGGGAGGGTTTCCCTGGAGCAGACCTGAGCTTGTGCCTGACTGTTTCAGATTAAGGGGTCCTGGACTGGGAAGAACCGTGTGCAGAATCCCTACAGCCATGGCAACATTGTGAAGAACTGCTGCGAGGTGCTCTGTGGGCCCCTGCCTCCCAGGTAGGCTCTTTAGGGGGGAAGAAGCCCTAACTTTTGCCTTCCACCAGTAATTCTCCTGCTGGGAAAACAGGTGGGATGTGGGGAGGCATGGGTCTCTGACGGCATGGCTCTGTTGTTGCAGTGTCCTGGACAGACGGGGCATCCTGCAGCAGGAGGAGAGCACAGCTCAGGAGGGGCCGTGCCCAAGGGGGCCTGGCACGCAGGAGCCCCCGGCCACGCAGGGCCCCAGACAGGCTGAGGAGAACAGCATGAAGCAGCAGGACAGCAGCATTCCTCCCTCCAGTGCTGTGAGTGATCCCCTCGGGAGCTGGGGGGGGGCTCTGGGACAGCGAGAGAAAGATGAGAGTGATTTAGGAAGGACAAAACAACATGGGGGGGCTGTGCTGAGAGGCTGACAGTGAACAGCCTGTTTGCTCCGACCTTGGAAACCAGTGCTTCTTTGTTTCCTCGGTTTTCCTCTAAGGAGATCCCAGCTGCCTGCAGTTTTGAAGATCAGTTCTGCCATGAGAACACTCAGGAGCTGTCAGCCCTGAAGCTAGGAGGCTCTGGGAAGGTGTGGGATGTTGCAGGCATCTTGTTCTGGTGCTGCATGAGAGCTGCAGGGCTGTCCCTGGGAAGGACCTTCCCAGGTGTGGGATCTCTGTCCTTGGAGAAAGCTGTTACGGCCCCAGTCTGCCTGCTCTGTGTTTGAAATTAGCCCTGTTTTTAAGGACGTGGTTGGATAGGAGACCTCCAGAGTGCCCTCCCCACCTAAATAATTCCATGAACAGAGTGGGAAATGGCTGGGCCTGCTCCTGCTTGGGCATGAGCTGCTGCTTCTCTGGTGAACACAGTCCAAACCACTTCTGAAGCAGTCCAGTGCTCCAGCTCTTCCCAAAGCTGCTGTTGTTTTTGTTGGGAGACCCCTGGTTTCTCCTTTTTCCAAGGCCAGCCAAGCCTGTTGCTGGTGGAGCTGGAGGGAGGAGCAGAGCAGTAGGACCTGTGTGCTCAGACAGGTGCTCTGTACTGGGGTGTGTTGCTGCAGGTCACTCTGTCCTCTCTTCCCAGGTCACTGCATCATCCCTGAGCGACACTGAGATGCTGGAGGAGAAGCAGCGAACAGCTGGGGAGCCCCCGCTGCCCTCCCTGGACGCTGGGCGAGCGGAGCACTAGCATCTGCTTGGAAGGGAGAACTTTCTTGTTTTGTCTAATCAAAGCTGGAAGTGATGGAGGAGAGGAAGAGAAGGGCTGGATGGCAGGCACCTGATTCCCCATGGCAATTTTGCTTTAGTCATTACTCACCACGGTGTGGCCCGGCCCTGGCCTCACATGGTGGCATAGGATGGCAAGTGTGGGTGGCACACCCTGGTCACCACAGGGCACTGCCACTGCCAAGGCAGGTCTGCCTGCGGCCAGGGCTGGGCCTCTGGCACTGTGGGCTGTCCTGGGTCCATCCTGGCTCGGGACAGGGGCTGTCCCTCTGCCCTGGCCCTGACGAGGCAACTCATGGTCCAGCAGCTCAGCAGTTAGGGCCAGCCTGCTCCCTCCTGCTGAGGAATCCCCGTGGGAAGGGGAAAGCAATCATGGCAGTATGTTCTTTCTCCCCTCCTCCCTCCTTCCTCTAATCCGTGACGTTGTTTTGTGGTTGGCGTGGAAGGCTTGTCGGGAGACATTTTGGTGCCCAAAGGACCCAAACAAGTGGGAAGGAGTTCTGCTGGCAGCAGTTTTTAAGTAGCTTTCTTCCTGTGTTCCTTTTCCTGTGATGTAGCTGGGGCAGCAGACATGATGGGGACCCTCCTTCTCACGCTGCCCTTGGGCTCACACTGACCCAGGGGCTTGAGGGAAGGAGCAGGCAGCCCCCTACCCTGCCCCGCACCAGTGGCAGAGCACTTATGCCAAGGTGTACTGAGCAGCAGGGAAGGGTCTGCTTGTGCCACTGGCTCCCTGGCTGGTTTCTGCTGCTGGGTGTCCACACTGAGCCCTCCCCTTGCTGTTCCACGGCCGCCCTGCAGAACATCAGCCCTGATTCTGTGTTGTGTCATTGCATTCCTGTGTTGTCCCCCCCACCGCCTTGCTCTGCAGTTCTCAGCCATCCCAGACTGGCTTTGGGAGCCTTGGATCTTCCCAGCACTGTGCTGGCTGCCCAGGGATGGGCCGTGTGGTGTCAGTCACCTGTGTGTCCTCAACAGAGTGGGGAGGAGAGGCTGTGGGGGGATGGTGGGAGAGCTCCATGCCATGGCAGGGCTCCTCCTCTCCTGCCCCACTCCCTGTGGTGGCCACAGAGTCTGGCGGTGGAGGAGGGGCCATTCTGTGCTCTGGCAGCTCCCTGTCCCACACCACAAGGACTGGGCACTTCTGTGCCTCCCTGCAAGTGTGTGGTGGCAGGTGGAGAGTGTCCTGCGTGGTCAGTCCTTTGTGTGTCTCCGTGATGCTCGTGCTTGGCAGTGGGAAGTTGCTGCTCTGTCCCTGGCCTCATGCCATCCTGCTTTCAGCAGCGGTGTGGAGCAGGGTGCAGCAGGGAGCCTGTGCCTCCCACCTCGCTCCCCTTCCCTGGCCCCTTGCAGCGAGGCCCTGGGCCATGGCTGGCAGCAGGTGACATGATGTTGACATGGTGTTAATGTGGCACCAGCGCTGCCCCCTCTCCTGCGGTGCCGGGGTCTCCTTTCCTGGTGAGAGGGCAGAGCTGCTGCTCTGGTTCTGGCTGTGGGTCCGTGGTGGCCTTGCAGCTGCCATGGTGCTGTAGCCAACTCGGTTCTGTTCCATCCCCCCAGGACAGGGGTCCTGCACCTGGCCCCATGCACCCCACCGGCCATAGGAGCCACCCCAACACGCTACTGACGAAATCTCAAATTCAGTGTGAAAAAGTGTATTTTTTGGCTCTGCTGCTCCCTGTTCCATGCAGTGTGTAGGGTGCTGCCTGCTGGGACCACCATGCCAGTGGGGCTTGCCTGTGCTGGTCGGGGTCTCCAGAAGGAAGGAGGGGTTGGGCGAGGGTTGGGCGTTCTTTATTTTTTTCTTATTATTATTTTTTTTATTTTAAAACAATGAAGGAAACTTAATTGGTTTGAAAATGGCTGAGCTGTAGCCCCTGCGTGTCTGTGCCACCCCAAGCCAGCTGCCTCTTCCTCCGTCCCTATTCCTTTCCAGCCTCCCAGTCTCACACTTCCAGGGTGTCTTAGCTGCATTATTTGCATCCTGCTGCCCGCCGTGGCAAGTGAGGGGGTGGGTCTCTGTGTGCCCGTGCCGAGCAGTGACAGTGTCCTGGGAAGGCTTTGGTTGCCTGCAAGCATCACTCCCATCCCCAGCTCCCTCCTTGAGCCTCCTGGCAAATCCAGGAGCAGCTGCCCATGACCCATGACTGTGGTGTCTTGGTGGAGAGTGTGGGGTCCTGGGGTGCCCAGAGCCCCGACATTGGGGCAGCAGTGCCAGGCAGCACCGTGCAAAATGTCCTGGGGGTACAGCACTTGCCTGTGGTGCCAGAGCCAAGCTGGGCCCTGCAGTTCCACCGCTGGGGCTCCCCTGTCCCCTGCCAGCAGCTGTACCTTCCAGTCTCTCCCCATTGCCAGGGCCAGAGCGGAAAGCAGCAGTGCCAGCAGTGCCAGCAGACTCAGGGGGACACTGCCATGGAGAGAGCCCCCAGCTGCTCCTCAGGAACCCCCAGCTCGGCCTCCTCCCGGCTGCCATCCAGGGTCTCCGATCCCTCAAAGCAACCTGAGTCCCGGGGAATGTCCCCTTTGGGCTCCAAGGGTGATGGCAGGGCTTCGGAGCTGTCACCATCCTCTGGCTCACTGGCTGCTGGGAGAGGAGCAGTGGCATTAGTGGTGCTGCTGGGGTTCCCAGTGTGGGGGGGCTATGGGTGGTGGTGGTGGGGGTCTCCTACCCCCTCCCCAGGGTTCTTACTATCATAGTCCAGGAGGAGCTCAGCGGCCGTCAGCAGCTTGGCGCGGTGCTGCGGGTCTGTGATGTGCAGCTCATTCAGGTGGGTCTCCCTCAGCTCCTTGAAGTCCTCCAGGGTCTGGTACCCATTCAGCAGGAGGGTGGGGATGTGTTCCTGGGTGGGGGACAGTGGGCAGGGGTGAGTGCAGCTCGGGTGGCTCCCCTGGCCCCCAGTGCTGGCCAGATGACTCCTGCCTCAGTGTGGGTCCATGGTAAGCTCTTGCCCTCACATCACCCAGAAACGTCCCTTGTGTCCCCCTTGGGCCCCTGGGGTGCTCAGTGGAGGGACCCACAGGAATGGGGGATAGTGGAGGGGAGCAGAGAGGGGCTGGTCCCACTGCTGCATCTTGGGCATGTGCTGGGTGCCACTGTTCCCCCTTGGCCCTGGTCCCTCACCTGCAGGTTGATGCGCTCCAGGAGCTCATGGAGGGTCTTGGGCTTGAGGCGTTTGCTCCGGCTGGAGCCCTGGCTTCTGCGGGCGGGGGCTGTCTCCTCAGGGATCACATCCACGTAGATGAACTTGAAGGAGCCCACTCTGTTGTTGAGCAGCCCGGTCCAGGTGCCCACAGGCGGCTTCTCGATGATGCTGATGATGTCTCCTTTCTGGGCCAAGGGAGATGGGGTTGCAGTGGGTGCAGGTTTGGGGATGGCTGGGGAACACCCCTATCTCAGAGGGGTCCCCAGTCACCCCCTCCTTCGTCCCCCAAGGCTGCGGTGGCCATGGCTCACCCGCAGCTTCAGTGAGTCCTTGTCGTAGGGACTGGGGGTGAAGTCGGTGTGGACGCGGGCCCGGCCGCAGAAGGGGCCGGTGTAGACTGGGATGCTCTCCTCCAGCCGCAGGCTGTCCCGGGGGTCACCAGGGCTGGGGATGTCGCTGCCTGCAGAGGAGGAGGTCAGGATATGCTCAACTGGGGACTCAGACTGGTGTGCTGGTGGGGGTGGACTCACTGTTGGACAGCTGGCGGCTCAGGGGTGGGCGCCCATCCTCCTCTTCCTCCAGCTCCAGGTACGACAGTGGCATCTTGTCATGGCTCCGTTCCTCTGTGCTGCCGTCTGGGGACAGTGGGCACAAGGACCCCTCCTCCTCCACCTCTCCCTGCTGTGGGGAACGGTGTCAGGCTGGGGGAGGGGGAGCTTCCCCCCACTCACCTGTCCCTGTTCCTCACACTCCCTGCTCACCTTCCCCTCAGACAGTGCTTTCATGGCCATCTTTCCCATCTTGCGGTTCATGGTGCGGGAGATGACTGCCCTCCACTTCCTGCCTAGCTTCGTCCCGCTGCTCCGTGTGGCATCCGGAGGGCTGGCACTGCTGTGATCATCCTCAGGGATCTGCCAGAGGGATGGAAAGTGAAGGCAGAGCCCTCCACCCCGGGCATGCCTCAGTGGGGTCACACAGGGCTGTGAGACCCCATATTCCACTGGTGCTGGAACATAGGCTGCTCCATGGCATGTGGGCCACTGATAGGACCATGAATTTAGGGAAACCAGCTCTGGAATAGGCTGTGTGCAGTGGGAAGGGAATCCCAAGGGAACAGGATAATATCAAGGGGTGCTGCTGCCCTGGGGAGGCTGGGAACTCACATTCTCCTCCAGGTTGAACTCCTTCTCGCTTGGCACGGGGGAGCTGACCTTGGACTTGCCGAAGTCCTTGAAGCTGCTGGAGCGCTGGAGGGAAAGCTGGAGGCAGGAGGGAGATGGAAGGTGTGAGGGCTTCTCTCTGCATCCCCTGCCCCAGATCCCCTTCTCCATTTAGGCTGCTCTGCCCATCCCAGGACAATGCCAGTGCTAGAAGAGTTTTTTTGGCTGCCACAGTCTCCCTTATCTCACCCCACTCCAGGAGCTGCCATGTGCTATGAGCCCCCAAAACCTGGGATGTGGAGTCCTGATATTGCTCTCGGTGCCTGTACCAGTGCCTGGTGCCTGCCGGGGCAGGGATGCTCTGGTGTGGAGTCTGGCAGTGCCAAGTTGGGAACAGCCCAGAGCTGTGCCACGCTGCTGTCCTGGCATGTCACTTGGACACTTGCTGGGGGAACATAGGGCTCTGCAGCTCCCCTCAGCACCCACAGGTGGGCAGGCAGTGAAGGGCTGGGAGCATGAGCCTTGCTTCTGCCTCCACGGTCAACTCCAGGACTGAAAGTTTCCCATATTTTCTGCCTGTGAGTGTCCCCTACAACCCAGAGAGCACCCTCACCTGGCTCAGTGTCATCTTCGTGCCAAAGCCATCGAGGCAGGTTTTGAATCTCAGTCCTGATGCACCCCTCTGTCCCTGCTCTTTCCAGTCTTCCCTGTGCCCCCTGCCTGCCTCCATCTCCATGTCCTCGGGTGCTTGTCCTACATGGCAAGGGCTTCTCCATGACAGGAGCACCCTTGGTGCCAGCCAGCCAACATCCCAGCACATGTGGTCGCAAGTCTCCGTCATCCCTGGATGCCAGCACCAGTGTTCCGTGGGAGCCAGCTCGCATGTTTGGGCCAGGTTAGCTTGGCTCCCACTGCCGGCAGGCTCGGAGCAGGCACCGCAGCGCTCACTCTGCCGCCACCGCAGTGATTTCCGTTCTCAAGCGGCTGTGCCGGCTCCGAGGCTCTTCCCACCCTGCGCAGCCCGGCTCTGTGCTGGCCGTCCTTATTGTCCTCCTCGTCGGCGCCACTGAGCATCCTTCAGCACCTTTTTTTTGCCGTTCCTTGCAGAGGGCTGGCTCGGAGCGGGATACCCAGAGCATCCCCTCGGGGGCTTTGCGTGGCAGGGCCAGCTCCAACTGCATCGTGTGGAGGGGATGCTGGCTTTTGCCCCCTTCCCACCCCAGTACCCTGAACCCACCAGACCCTGGTGCAGTGAACCCCCCGGGGCTCTCCCTGCAGAGATAAAACAGCTCCGAAGCCAGGAAAGCCGCTGCAGGAGCCCTAGAGAGCCTGGCAGTGGGACGTGAGCCAGCGTGACTGGGCTCTCCGGGAACATGGCAATGAGAGGGAAGTGAGAGTGGCTGTGGCTGGGCAAGGGCAGGGGATGCCCGCTGGGACGTGTGGGGCTGGATGGGCCACCCTGGTGCAGGGAGGGGGCTTCACCCAGATTTCCCGCGGGAGCTTCCCAGCATGGCTGAGCTGTCACAGTGGGATGTGTGCCTGCCGTGGGCACGGCCCTGGCACCAGGCACTGCCCTGCTCCCCACAGTGACTTGCCGATGCTGACGCCAGCCCAGTAGGGCTTGGCAAGAGCAGAAGTGCCAGCTGGTGTGAGACCTGGCAGGGCAATGAAGGGCTGATTGTGGCCCCCACCGGTGACTCCAGCCTCCAGCCAGGGTGTCACAGGGTGGCATACGGCCATGCCGTGCTGGGGGCTCTCCAGAGGCCGTGGTGCTGGCAGCTGGTGCTGCTGTGGCTCCCATCTCAGAGCGGTGGTGCCAGAGGAAGCGGCCGACACGTGACAGAGCTGCAGCCTCGACCGCAGCAGCACCTTGCTGCGCCGGCTGGGCTGGGAGCTGCACACCCGGCCCCGCACCCACGGCCCCCCCAGGAAATGGCAGGCGGCCACCCACGCCGTGGGGAAGCCACGGAGAGCGGGGCCGCAGCCTCCCCCAGCAGAGCCCCACGGGTCCCACCAGTACCCCGGCTGGCACCCCTGTTGATCCCGGGGACTGCACATCCCAGCCACCCATCCCACCAGGATGCAAGCCAGGGTGGAAGGTGGACAATGCCAGGACTACGCACTGGTGGCTGGTGACAGCAGGGACACACTGATGGCAGTGCTGGTCCCATGGTATCCCAGCCTCCTGAAGCTCTCTCCCAGCCGCCTGGCACCGGCCCTCCTGCTCAGCATCCCACGGCAGCCCAGGCTTGGGCAGCTCTGGGTGTGCAGGGACACCCGTGAGCACCGAGGGCACCTGGATGCTGCCAGCACTCACCTTCCTGTGTCCTGGCTCCTTCTCGCCGGCGTTGGAGGGCTTGCGGCGCAGCATGGCACTGGGGCCGGCGGGCACAGCGTTTGGCAGCGCCCAGGCACGTCCCGTCCCGTCCCGTCCCGTCCCGCGGCACCGGCACCGAGCCGGGAGCGCACAGGAAACCGGCGGTCACATGAGAGGCTCTTGCAGCGCTGCCTGGGGCGGCTGCCGGGGCGCGGGCTCGGGCAGGAGGAAGGAAACCCTCCACGGCACTGCTGCCCTGCCTGGGGCCCCCGGAGCGGGGATGGTGCCCGTGCCCTGACGCCCCTCGGCCATGCTGCAGATGGGCACAGTGGCCCTCACCTCTGCAAAGGCTGACCGTCCCCAACCCCTCTGCCATGCCCACCCCTGTGCCTGCTCATCCCGCTGGCACACGATGGTCAAGCCCTCTGTGTGACACTTGGTCAAGGATGTCCCCTGTGTCCCCTGCGTCTGTAAGTCCTCCCAGCTCAGCATCACACCCAGACGGGACATACTTATGGTCACCCCACTGCTGGCACCTGTGGGGATGTCCCCAGTTGGGCTGACTGCACTCTACCCTCTCATTCCAATTCCTCCCTCTTTTGCCCCAGGATTACAGTCTGCCCAAATCCATCTCCTCGCTATGAATGTTGGCTTGGCCACCCCAGGGCAAGGTGGGTGGCACAAGCAGGGTCACAGGAGTGGGCTTGGGGGCCATGTGGGGCAGGATCCCAGCCCCACAACCACTGGTAAGGCAGCAGGCAGCTCACCAGGCACAGCAGGGCGCAGCCCCCGCCCACATTGCTCATGTTTAATCACAAACGAGCAAATAGAGAACAACAAAAAAAAAAGGAAGTGAGCACAGGGGAAGAACCAGCTGCTGCAGGAGGGGGGGTCGTGGGGCTATCGGCACGGGTCAGGCCTGCAGCCCACTGAGCAGCACCGAGAGCAGTGAGGTGAGGGCCAGCATGCCTGTGGTGGCAGTGGGGATGATGCTGTTGTCCACTGGGAAGGGCTTGGTGCTCTCCTGCAGCCATTTGTACTCCTCCTCCAGCTGCTGCCTCCGCAGCTCTGGCCCCACATGCTCACGGATCCTCTTGTAGTAGAAGTTTAGATACTGGATCTGCAGTCAGGCACCGCAGGGGACTGGAGGGGGGCTGCCCTGGGTGCTGCCACCCCTTAGCCCCTTTGGCCCTCCTTGTCCAGCAGCTCCACAACCCGATCACCAGCCCCACCTTCAGATTCTGTTGTCCCTCTTCATCCACACATCCATCCTTTCTTCATCCTCCTTTACCTGCTCCAGTCTCATGCCATGGTCCTGGTTTCCTGTTGCGTCCACTCCCCAGCCCCTGTCACTCTCCTGTGCTGACCTCACATCCCTGCTCTGCCCTCCACCCTGAGCATCCCCTCCATACCTGCTCTGGGGACAGGAGGCTGAGGTCGATGAGGTTGCGGTCATAGGGCACCAAGGACACCACCTCAAAGGTCAGGAAAGGCTTCTCTTCACTCTGATGCTGCCACAGAGAGGTGCTGTTGGGTGCCCCCAGGCCTCCCACCCCTGACTTGATGAAGTTCCCCATGCTGTGCCACCCCTGCCACCTCTGTCACCCCAGCCCCATCACCCTACCTTGGTCTGTGCCTCCACCACGAGGGCAACATCCTCAATGCGGATCCCAAACTCAGCATCTCGGTAGTATCCGGGCTCTGGGAGCCAGGAAGGCACCTGGTGAGCCCCCAGCCCCAATGCCTTCCCCTAGCCCATCCCAGCAGGGCCAAATCTGGTGCCTGAGTAGGGCTGAGAGCTGACACCCCCCCCCTGGCCTTTGGGCCGGGGTTGTCCCAGACAGCCGAAGTGTTGGCTAGCGTGATGGGACGTACCGATGGAGGTGAACATGCCGGCTGCCAGTGGTATGTTGTTGGACTGGAAGCCCACGGGCCCTGCAGGGACATGGAGTGGGTGAGAATTCCTGGGTGTGCTGCAGGCACACCCTGGCAAGAACCAAGGTGCCACACCAGGGAGAACAATGGGGCTGACACAGGGGGACTGTAGATGACTCCAGTAAGGACCATGTAGCCACCAAGGCAAGGACTATGGGGCCACCTTGACAAGGACTATTGGATCATCCCACTAAGGACCACTGGATCATCCCTGCAAGGACTGTGGAACCAACCTGGCAAGGACTGTGGGGACAAAAAAGACCATGGGGCCACCTCAGCAAGGACTGTGGGGCCACCGTGGTAAGGACCATGGAACTACCAAGGAGCATGGGGCCACCAAGGCAAGGATCACTGGATCATGCCAGTAAGGTAGATAGGAGTCACCCTGGCAAGGACCATGGAGTCACCCTGGAAAGGACCCAGCATACTTCAGGAAGAAGACCCACCACCAGAAAGAGGCTCCACTGGGCAATGAGAAGCCCTCAGCGAGTTCCTGTCCTCATCCCTGTCCCCGTAGCTCAGCCCACATGCCCAGCACTGTTGCCGGTGTCACCTACACTCATGGACTGAGAGGAAGTTGCCAATGCCATGGCCAGTCCCGTGGCCATAGTTGAGTCCAACATCCCAGAGTGCCCGGCGGGCGAAGGACTCCACTGTTCTCCCTGAGGAATGAGGATATGGAATAGGGGCCATATATCCATAGGGCAGTGGGGGCGCCCTGCCCTCCTGCTCCCAGTGCCAGGAGTACTGAGTTGGGCTGTACAATGCTGGGTTTGGCACCCACCTGCTGTGTTGGATGGGAAGACGAGGCGGGAGAGGTCGATGTTGCCCATCAGCACACGGGTGTAGGCTTCCTGCAGGGGCACAGGGGGGGTGAGCATAGTGGTGCCCAGACACCCACCCCAACACATCCAGCCCTGGCTGGGACCATGGTGCTGAGTGCCACAGGGAGTCCTGGGCAGTGCAGCAGGTGGTGGGCAGCACAGGGGGGCGCTGGGAAGTGCAGGGGGGTCCTGGGCAGCCAAGGAGGGTGCTGGCTGACACAGAGAGGCTGGTACCTTCTGGAGTGGAGTGGGCTGACCCCAATGCACTGTCCGAGTGATGTCTGTTGTCCCGTCCCTGCAAAAAGGGGATGTCAATGGGGGCAATGCAGCCCCAGTGCTGGCTTTGGGGGCCCCTGGATGTGGGGCTTTGATGGGGAGTGCTCTCTGTTAAAAGCTACTCACAGATATTGCCCTCCGGTGTCAAAGAGGTACATCTCGCCTACAGACAGTGTCCGGCTGCTCCCATTGGAGGGGCTGCAAGGAAGGTCAGAGCCCTCTCCCAGCTGCCCACTGCCCACTGCCCAGCCCCTTCTGCCCACTGCTGCCATGGCCATACCTGTAGTGGGCCAGCGCCGCATTGAGGCCACTGGCCGAGATGGACTGGAAGCTGGGCCCATGGCTGTGCTCCTGAGCCCTGGAAGGCAGCAGGGAGGGAGTTGCTGGGGGGCCCTGGCTGCCCTTCATGGGACAGGGATGGCTGTGGGTGCAGCACTGACCAGCGGAGAGAATCAATGCGCTGAGCCCCTGAGAACTCGTTCACCTGCCCCTGTGGGACCGTCTTCTCCAGCCACAGCAGGTACTGGATGACAGCCACTGCATCCCGGACCTGGGGGTGCCCCGGTGGCACCGGGCAGAGGACATCAACACCCTGCACCCCACAATGTCCCCCGCATTGTGCAGGGGGTGTGGGGACAGGGACAGCCCTCACATGGGCAGCTCGAAGCAGCTCCTGTTCCCGGGCGTTTTTCACAGCCTTGGCCTTCATGACAGGTGAGTAGCTCTCCTCCAGCAGCTTTTCCTGTGAGGTCAGGCAGGAGGTAGTACGACCACCTGTCCCCTCAGGCCACAGGAGTGGCCACAGTGTGGTGACACCGGGCCGTCCCCAAGCCCACAGGACCTGCATGCCCCATGGCCAAGGCTCAGTGCTGTGCTGTCGCTGCTGGCAAGTGGCAGTGCTCACCTGGGGGATGATGCTGTAGAGGCCGAAGGTGGTGTATTCGGTGCCCAACCACACGGTGACGGTACCCTGGGTGTAGTGGCGCAGGTGGGCGCTCACCTGGCCGTACTCCTGCAGCTCCACACACAGCGGCCCCGGGCAGTGGGAGCGCAGGGACTCCTGCGCCGCTGCTGACAGCCGTGACCCATCCACGAACAGGCTGGGGAGGGAGCAGGATGGGGCGGGCACAGACATGGGGGTCACCTGCTGCCTTTGGTCCCTCCAAGCCCCACCACGCCAGCGGAGAGGAGGGCGCTGGAGGGCTCAGAAGGGTTCCCCAGGATGGGCTGGGAGAAGGGGCATAGATTGGGAGAAATGTGGGGCTAGGGACTGAGGGAGTGGGTCTGAGTGGAGGGTCCCATGGGGGTGGCTCAGAAAGGGAAGGGTGGAAACAGGGTGGGTGATGAGCCTCCTCCATTCCCCCTGCCCACAGGGAAATACTGCCCACCTTATGCTAGTGTTGGTCAGGAGGGTGTAGGAGTAGAAGACAGGGTTGTAGGGGATGTCATCTCCACGGAGATTGAAGAGCCCTGTCAGGAACGAGACCTCTGTGCCCGTGACTGCCCCTACATTCCCACCCCCAGGGCTTGGAGCCCGCGGCACCTGCTGTAGCATCCACCTCAGCGCCGGGGGCACTTACAGGCTGTCTCCTCCAGCCCTGACAGCAGCACGGCCGTGGGGCGTCGCGCGTGCTGCTCCATCTGCTGCCGGATCCCAGCCACCTTCTCCTGCCAGCTGCTCCCTGGGAGCGGGGCAAGAGGTCGGCTCAGTGCAGGGACCACCCCCTGGTTTGGGGGGCGCTGTGGGTGAGTGCCCACCAAACAGCCATGGGGAGGCCAGACTGGTACCTGTGAACGCTGCCGGGAGGATGTAAATCTCACTGGAGGAGGGAGGAGGTCTCTGGTCACCCCACACCTGATCCACAAGGTTGGTCTCAAGGGGGAGCAGGGTCCGGCCAGAGCCGTGCAGAGCCTGGCTGTAGCTGTTCCAGGTGGCTGGGGAGGGGGGAAGCAGCTCACAGGTAGGGGCACCTGGTAAACCCGCACCCAGGGGCTGCCCTCCCGTGGGCAGGGTGATCCCTGGTCTCAGCCAGCCCTACCGATGGAGAAGAGGAAGGGATCCAAGCTGATGTTCCCCCCAACAGGAACCGCCTCGAGGATCCACATCACAATGGACTCGATCGATGCTGCAGGAGAGAGCTGGGTGGCAATGCAAGGACACACCGCATCCCAGCCCATGCTGAGCCCAGAGGAGGCTGTGGCAGAGCCTGGGGCAGTCCTGAATCTGTGGGGACTCTAAAACCCCCCATCCTGTCCCCCACTGACTTGTCCTTTGCAGCTCCCAGTTGCAGTCCAGCTCCCGCTCTGCCTGGATCCAGTAGCGGCTGTCGGTCCACAGGGCAGCCCTATCCTGTGTCACTGCGCTGGTGCCTGGGGCAGGAGTGGGGGCTCAGGGGCCACCTCTCTCTCTCTCCCTGCAGCTGGCAGGGACCCCCCAGGAGCCCTCAGGGAGAAGGACCATGCCCTGCCCATGGATGCCCAGGGATGAGGACCAGCAGGAAGGCAGGTGCCAGCCTCCCAGGCAGGGACCCCAGTGCTGGGGGGTGCCCTCACCTGAGGAGCCGGTGAAGCCAGTGAGCCAGCCCAGCCGGGCATCCCGCTTGGAGATGTACTCGCTCTGGAGTTGGGATGGAGCTCTGAGAGGTGGCCGTGGATGCCAGTGGGGAGCAGTTCCCCAGGGGCACAGGGCGCTCCTGTCTTACCATGTGGGCATCCGTGGAGGGCACGATGTAGGCATGGACTCTGTGGGCCTGCATGGTGTCCCGCAGTGCCGCCAGCCGTGCCGTCGTGTTGGTGGCCGTCGGTGGAAGGTACTGATAGCACAGGGGGACATGTACTGTGACTGAGGGGAAACCCTATGCAGGTGGTCTGAGGAACAGGGAGGGTTGGCAAGGCAGGGCTCACCGGTGGGTCCATGGAGCAATCCCGGATGTCATTCCTGGCAGAAGGAACCTGCGGTACCCGTCCTACAACACAGCCTGTGGGTGCGGCAACACCCAGGAGCATCAGGCTGCAGCCTGGGGTCCTGCTGGCCCCGTGCTCCAGCCCAGAACCACACCAGGCATCTGTGACCCTCATCCCCAGCCCCAAACACCAGCCAGCCCAGCTTTGAGGCTTTTTGCATAAGCCAGTTTTCCTGGGTTTTAGACCCAGGAATAGTGGGTGAAAACCAGTGCCATTGCCCCTCTCAAGAGGAAGTAAATCTCCCAGTGCTCATGGCACAGTGGGATCATCATGGAGAACAGCTGGTGCTCACCATGCCCGGGAGCAGGGAGGAGGCTGGCAGGAACCCGTCCTGAGAATCCCAGCATTGGGACTGTTGGAGTAACTGGCTGACAGTGGGGCCATGCCCAGCTGGACCTGGTCTCTCCCCAGGGCTGCTCAGCATCAGGTGCCACTGACAGCACCACTACTCCCTGGGCTCTCCATTAACGGCTGGCACCTGGCTCTTTACCTTGGACCAAGGGTACTGGGCTTGTGTCTGTGGGACAATGCAGGATGCGGTCACCCTCAGCATGGGGAGGGCCTTCAGTGCTGGTCCCTGCACCCTGGGGGCTGCTCCTTACCCATCACCTGCCCTGAGCTTGTCACCTGGTGGACAGGGTGAGCCCCTTGCCACAGCTCCGCTCCTGCCCCAGGGGCAAACCCACCGCTGCTTCACTCTAGCTGTGGCTAGGACATCCCATATCCTCTCTGCCTGGTTCCTGGGAGTCCAGATATGTCACCCCACCCCCGTACCCCGCTCACCCCTCTGGCGTACCGTGGAGCAGGAGTGCCCAGGCTGTGATCCAGTGCAGGGTACACATAGCTACCCTGGCAGTGCTCAGCAGGACAGGGAGCCAAGGAGACACTGTGAGTGAGAGGTTCTTTCTTCTGTGTCCTTGCCCCAGGGGCAGAGGGATGTGGGATGGGAGTGACGAGGCCCCAGCAGATATGGGGGTTGTTGTCCTTTGCATGGAAAGCAAATCTGGCTGCTAAATAAAAGCAAACAGCAAATTCAGCTCAAAGTCCAAAGATCCTACGAGAGCAGAGGTGGGAGCATGCCAGCTCAGCCTGGCACAGCCTGCTGGCCTGGGAGAAGGCAGGGAAAGGCTTTGCTCCCTGTGGAACCCCTGTATCTAGGAGTCTTGGAGAGCTGACGAGGGGCCTCTGGGGCAAGAGCCAGCCAGCCCCTGAGCCAGTCTGTATCCTCAACCATGCCTCCTCCCCCATAAGACATGGAGCCATGCAGAGCATCCCCCTGGCATGGTGCAGTCCCCACCCCAGCACCCTGAGGCTGAGGCTGACAGACACAATGTGTATAGCGGGGTACCACATCACCATTGCCAACAACTACAATTGTCAGGGGGACGCAGTTCCCATCCTCTTGGTGGTCAGGGCTGGGAGCTGGCAGGAGACCCAGGGCGCTGGTGGCACCTACCCCAGTCTGTGGCTCCTGCAGCTGGCTGAGTCCTGGGAACACAGTGTTGTATCCCCCAGCCATGGCTGAGCCCCTCATTTTTTGGCGTGGCTGTTTTTCCACTGCAGCTACAGTAATGGTGTCAGCAATCCTACACCAGCACAATTCTTATTCTGGACAACACCAAGCAACACATTGATGCCCACCCTGCTCTCACCCCAAACTGCTGCACCCCTTTGGCAAGGGACATGCAGTTTCCAGCAGCAGGTGGGAAGGAGCCCTGAGCTCCCAGGAGTGTGGGACAAGAAGGGGACAGAAGAGGAGCAGGGATGGCAAGGCAACAATTCTCGTGGGCTCCAGCTGCATGTGGGTTCCCCCACCTGCAGACAGATTGCAGGTGGTGGTGCAGGAAAACCCCAAGTGCTGGGTCTCCCTGGCCTGAGGGAGCTGGCTGGAGGTCAAACAACATCCAGTATGGGGACCCATCATCTGACACGGGTACTCGACATCCCATATGGGCACCCAGCATCTGCCACAGGTGCCCATGGGCTGCAGTAGCAGAGATAGACATGCTGCTGCTCTTCTTACTCTGTCCAGCCCTGGTCATGGAGCAGCACAGGGACGCACAGGACAGAGACGGAGTCCAGAAGGAGTGCAGAGAGATGAAGCCCCAGCACACGTGGTGCTGCATCCCGTCTTGTGCAATGACATGAAAAAACGACCAGACTGGGGAGAGACAGATATCTGAGCCCAGCTTGGTGTGGGGTGTAGGTTTCTGGGGAGCAGGAATATGAATGAGGCCTTGAAAAGGAGCATGGGGTGACTTCAGTATTGGTGAGAGCATATGGTCCTGCTGTGGGGGTAACAGGGATGATAAATCCAGAGCGCTCAGTGGGTTGGAGACACGGGCACAGGGT
This sequence comes from Xenops minutus, assembly GCA_035221455.1. Taxonomy (NCBI): domain Eukaryota; kingdom Metazoa; phylum Chordata; class Aves; order Passeriformes; family Furnariidae; genus Xenops; species Xenops minutus. The sequence continues at coordinate 60,793,444 of JAWWEE010000040.1, read as the reverse complement.
ACATTGGTGGTGTGCCAGCATGGAGCAGCCCTATGCAGGCAGAGACACATGTAGAGGAAGGGGACGGTGATGACTGAGCCATGCAGGGGGTCACCAGCACCTGTCCACAGCCCGGGACCAGTAGCAACCTCTGGGGCTTCACAGGGACCTGTGCTCCACAGGAGGATCCTGCTGGGATGTGCCCTTTGTCCTGCCGGGCCCATCCACTCCACACCTCTGCTCATCTGCCTTGCTTAAACCTCATTGCATTCGTCATAATGAGCCTTGACCCTGAGGCCTGTCCCTTTATTGCACAGGTACTTCCTCCAGTGGCTTTAATGACTCTGGATGTAGAGGGAAAGGCTGGATGAGGGGCAGAGCTGCCATCACAGGTGCTGGAGGTGTCTATCCCCAGCATGGACATGGACCTTCAGGGTTGGATGCACATCCTCATTCAGGATAGATCAGAGAGTCACAGACTGATTTGGGTTGTAAGCAACATTAAAGATCCTCTAGTTTTGACCCCCTGCCTTGGGCAGGGACACCTTTCACTAGACCAGGTTGCTCTAAGCCCCATCCAACCTAGCATGGGGTAGCCACAACTCTGGGCAACCACCTGTGCCAGGGCATTGTCACCCTCACAGGGAAGAATTTTCTCCCTACATCTAATCCATACCAGCACTCTTTAATTTAAAACCACCCTGCCTCGTCCTTTGCAATGGACCCCTCCAAAAACTTTGTCCCCAGAGACTCACGTCCCTGAGCCAGGTTGAGGCTTCTTGGAGCACTCCCTACAGGATTGTTGCTCATCATAGCCCGTGAAGATCCTTGGGATGTGAGTCCCACTTCCTGGGCCAGGAGTTCCAGCACCATCTCACCTCAGCTCTCATGGGCTCAGCCTCAAGGCCAGACACAGCCAAGTCTATGTGGGACCATGAATGCTCTGAGCTGCTGCCCCTTCCCAGTGGCACTTCATGGTCCATTGGACAGACAGGTGTTTACCCATCCTATCCTCACAGTGACTCTCCAGCTGTGTCCCCCCTCCACCTGTCCAGCTGTGTCACTGCACGGACTATCCAGCTGTGTACCCACACTGCCCGGCTGTGTCCCTGCACTGCCTGTCCATCTGTGTCACCACATCATCTGGCTGTGACACGGCTCCGACTGTCCAGCTGTGGCACTGGGACCCTGCTCACCACGAGGTGGCACCAGGACTGCGCTTGGAACTGCACAGAACCCTGTCCCGTGTCTCGCTGTCCTGTCCTGCCCCCTGTACCTGTCCACTCTGCAGGTCCAGCAGCAGCAGAGCCGAGTGGTCCCACAGCCATCCCGTCCCTCATGCTGAGCCCTGGCACTTTTATGGCACGAAAGTTCTCAGGCTGCCTGTGTCCAGCATCACCCTCTGGTCACCCCGTCTTAGATGACCCCAGGAGAGGGCAAATGGGAGTCCCCAGCAGAGGCAGAAGAGGGACAGGAGGGAGGGGAGACAGGGTGACCCCAAAACTGCTGTGATCGCTATGGCAGTTTCACAAGGATGTGATGCGATGCTGTGGGGGTGGTCAGGCAACACTTTGCTGCCATCCTGCTTGTTAGTGACACATAAGAATGATGCTCCATCCTCTCTGCCTGGTCCCTGCCCAGTGGCGGGGGGGGTAGGCTGCACCCCTCACCACACGACTGCACCCCACTCCTATGGGGTCCACATGGAGACGGGTGTCCCGATGCTCTTATTTCCAGCATCTGAGCTCCACTTTGCAATGCCATCACTGCTGATGCCCTCCCTAATGCCATTCTCGATGTCATTTTTGATGCTATTCCAGATGCCACCATCCCTGGTGCCATTCCTGGTGCTATCTTTCCTGGTGCCATCTTTCCTGGTGCCATCCCCAGTACCATCCCCAGTACCATCCCCGGTACCATTCTTGATGCCAGTCCCGATGCCATCATCCCCAATGCCACATTCAAGAGACGGGGCCACAGCTGTCCCATCCCCATGGGTGCAGTGGCTGCACATCCCTCCTGCTCCCCCAGCTCGGGTGGGTGTCACCAGTCGTCCCTGGGGACACCAGGGCCACGTGCCGCTCTGAGCCAGCGTCAACAGGACGAAGCTCCTTGGCCGCTGCGCGTCCGGTGGGGCCCATCCCTCCCGCGGGAGGTTTCCTCGAAGACGAGCCGGAGGAAGGCTTCGGAGGGACATCCTCCCTTTGTGGGCTATTGTTGGTCTTCCGTCACCTGCGGAGGCCGCGGGGTGACTCAGGCCGGGGTGACGCGCCCGGCAAACAGGACGCGGGGCGGGAGGGTGTACGGGCGCAGGAATGCGGAAGGCAGCGGTGGCACCGGGATGCTGCCTGGATCCCCGAGGATCCCCTGGCAGGCAGGGTCTGCCTAGTGATGCCTGCCTGGGAGGTGGGCTAAGGGGTCCCCACTTCACCCCAGAGCCCAGCAGCTGGCAGGCAAGGATGGGGTTCCAGCTGCTGGCCCCCCTGAAGGAACACCACCCTTTGGGGGTGCACAGTGCTGGTGGGGAGCGGCAACCCTAAAGTGCACAGGCAGCAGGGGGTGCAGGAGACCCTGGCCGGGAGAGCCTGGCCAGGGGGTGGGGAGGCACAGCTGGAACAGGCTCAGGGGATGTCCCCCTCCCGCAGTACCTACAGAGGCATAAGGGGCCATGACATGGTACTCACACACCCGGTACAGTATCTCCTCACCCTCTACTCAGTACAGTCTCTCCTCACCCTCTTGCCCTGTAGCCACTCTTATAGTCTCCCCAGCCCATTCTCACAGCCCAACACTCAGTCACCATGTTCAACGCCTCCTACAGTCCCCCCCACCCACATATAGTCCCTGCATACACCCCTCTCTGTTCCCACACCCTGTCGGGGCTGTCCCTCCGTCCCCCCTCACTCCACTGTCAGGAGCTGTTCCAGTGTGCAGTTGTATTTGTCAACCAAATGATGCCACCCACCTTGTAAGGGGCTGTCCCTGGCCAAATGCAAGGTGACCCTCAAAGCCCCTGCATCACCCACTCTTCAGCTGGGCAGGGAGAGAAAATATAGGGAAAGGGTCGAGATAAGGACCAGGATACCATTCACTAGGTACTGGCACAAGCAAGAGAGACCCAGTTTGGGGAAATTAATTGAATTTCATAAACTCATGGAATCACAGAACCGTTTGGGTTGGGAGAGACCATAAAGATCATCCAGTTCCACTCCCCTGCCATGGGGACCAGACTAGACCACTAGACCAGACTGCTCCAAGTCCCATCCAACTTGGCTTTGAACACTTCCAAGGATGGGGCAGCCACAGTGTCTCTGTGCCAGAGCCTCACCATCCTCACAGTGAAGAGTTTCTCTCTAATCTCTGGTCTAAATCTCTGGTCTAAATCTCCCTTTTTGTTTATTTATCACCAATCAAATCAGAGTAGCATAATGAGAAATGAAACCCAACCTTAACCCTCTTCCCCCCAGACTTCCCTTCCTCCTGGGCTCAATTCAGTCCTGATTTCTAACTCTCCCCTCTCCCCTGGAATGGGTGCTGTGGGCAGTTCACCCTCTGCGGGGTCCACCTGCCTGGGGAGGTAGAGGGGCGGGGATGGAGGGGTCTGTGGGCATGGAGGAGCCAGGACAGCCCCCTGCCCCCTTGGGTGCCAGGGGAAGTGGGGGGCTGTGAGGGGGGCCTGAGCCAGGTGAGGTCTAGGGTCCCAGGGTCCGAGGGCCAGGTTGGGGGGCGACAGGCACAGTCCGGGGGGGCACAGGCACAGCTGGGGGGGGACAGGCACAGCTGGGGGGGCACAGGCACAGCTCGTGGGGAGGGATAGAGGCAGGGTGGCCCCGCTGCAGCACATCCCGCATCCCCGGGCCGGGCAATCCCCGCTAACATCGCCCGCAGCCGGCACCGCCTCGGCCCTCGGCGGGGCAGGGGGTGCCCTACAAGAGACAGGGGGTGCCCTACAGCAGGCAGGGGGTGCCCTATAACCGGGGCAGGGGGTGCCCTACAGCAGGCAGGGGGTACTGTAGCGGCGGGCAGGAGGTGCCCTACAAGAGGCATGAGATGCCCTAGGCAGGAGGTGCCCTCTAACCGGGGCAAGGGGTGCCATACAGGCGGCAGCGGTACCCTACAGGAGCAGGGGTGCCCTACAGCAAGCAGAGGTACCTTATAAGCAGGGGTACCCTATAAGAGCCAAGGGTACCCTATAAGAACCAAGGGTACCCCGTAAGAGCCGGGATGCCCTATAAGGGCCGGGATACCCCATAAGAGCCGGGGGTACCCCATAAGAGCAGGGATGCCCTATAAGGGCCGGGATATCCCAGAAGAGCCGGGATACCCCAGAAGAGCCAGGATACCCTATAAGGGCCGGGATACCCCATAGGAGCCGGGATAACCTATAAAGGCCGGGATACCCTATACGGGCCGGGGGTACCGTACCGGCGGGCAGCAGGCACTCCAGCGGCGAGAACGCGCGCTCCATGGCCCCTGGCGCGGGCCGGCGCTCGCCCGCTGTGCCCGCCCCTCCCTGCCGGCCAGCGGCGATAGGCGTGCCGCGCGAGCCCTCCTACATCCCGCCGGGAGCGGCACCGGGACGGGGACCGGGATTGGGATGGGGTTTGGGATTGGGATGGGGATGGTGCGTGTCCCGGGACCGCACACCGAGAGAATCGATCGCCGCCGCCATCCGTTGCTCGGCGGCGGACTGGGGAGGGAGGAGAGGCGCACGCGCCAAGCCCCGCCCCTTCCCCGCTGATTGACAGCGGTGCCGGCCTATGGGGAGTATTGGGTGAGGGGGCGGGGCTAAGAGGGCGGGGCCAAGGGGCGGTCCCGGCGCGGCAGCGCATGCGCGTGGTCAGAGCGGGGAGAGACGGGGAGGGGGCCGGAGGGGCCCGGGAGAGGGTATGGCAGAGACAGGCGGACGGACGGACAGGCAGACAGACAGGCAGACAGATAGACAGACAGACGGGAGACGGAGGCTCCAGGCTCCCTCCCCGGGGACAGGCCGTGAGGCGCCGCAGCCTCGCGGTGCACCCCGGTGGGGCCTGTGCCCAGCGGAATAAACGCCCTGAAATCGCTGCGAGCCCCCCCTGCGAACCGAGGGGAACACACAAACCGTGCCCTGAGCCCTCTGCACCTCCATGTGCCGCCGCCGTGCCATGGCCTGCAGGGCCCGGGATGCAGGATGGCAGTGTGTGGGATATGGGATGGCAGTGTGTGGGATATGGGATGGCAGTGTGTGGGATATGGGATGGCAGTGCCCGGGATGTGGGATGGCAGTGCCCGGGATATGGGATGGCAGTGTGTGGGATATGGGATGGCAGTGCCCGGGATGTGGGATGGCAGTGCCCGGGATATGGGA
>JAWWEE010000040.1:60708043-60788018 GCA_035221455.1 Xenops minutus | reverse complement strand
AACGACTCTCTTCCCTTCATCCCAGCTGTGCACACAGGGCCCAGCCAGCTCTTCTCATGCCCCATGTCTCCTCAGGGGCAGGGGGCAGGAACTGGGGCATCAGCATCACGGCTGGTCCCAGTAGGGCTCAGAGAGGAGATACAAGTGACAGGGAATGGTCATGTGGGGGAAAAGCTGAGATATCCAGCGGCCATCTGGGTCTGGTGCTTGTTTCCCCAAGGATGGTTCTGCTGCCTTTGGTGTCCCGGAATGACTTGGAAGGGGACGCTGCAGAGCAGGAGAGAAGGGCAGTATTGCCCCTCTGGAAAAGGATGTTGGGCCCAGGGACCCCCTTGGGCAGGGCCTTGAGACAAAGGAGGGCTGATGATAATTCTGGAACTTTCTTCTCAGTGAGCAAGGCTGGTTCCAAGTCTTCCCACTCGGAAATCTTTCCTGGTGGAAGCTGGAACAGTATGAAACTGCCTTGATTTTATGGGAACTCAGGAGGACAATCGCTTCGGAGCACCCAGAGCTCAGTTGCACCTGCAGAAATGTTAATAAGCTTAAAATTTCCTGATTAGTTATGTGAAAGCTTGAGGTTGCCAGTTCATAAGCAGCAAACCTCAGGTCATCATGACATCATCTTTGTTTATCTGTTAAATGATTGCAGTGCATTCAGTGATCATTGTGGATCTCATCTGTGTTGCAGAGTCAAAGTCAACCCAACTCCTTTTTCTCCCCTTCTGGTGTAACACCAATCATTGCCCTCAGTTAAACTGTGTCCTGGTGTGTCTGTTCAGCAGTGCTGAACATAAAGCCTCAGGGGATGGAGACGTTTGGCCATTGCTGTTTCTTTGTTTCTTGTCATTGGTTTTAGACCTATTTTCACATGTCATCTTTTGAAAAGCATTCAACTTGTTTGGGAATGTGGCTTTGGTCTCTGAAGTAGTAACTGATGACTAGCAAGACAGCAAGGTTTCTTCTGGGCCCTCCTTGGATGAAAGGACAATTTTTTAGTGCACAGAGAGAGCCAGAGCCAGAGCAGGGCAGTATCTTTAGTGTTGTGCAGCAAAGCTGACCCTGGTGCAGCTCCCTAAATGATTCCAGGTTTGTGCAGGAGCTGATGCACTGTCACTCTGCAGCCTGATGATTCCCAGGTAGTGGGAGCATTAGGATAGCAAACACCATGGATTCCCCATCCTCCAAATGTAGGCAAAGAAGGGGGGAAACTGTTTTTTCCTCCTTTTCCCCAGTCTCAGAGCACAGACAGAGAGAGTTGTGCAATGCAGATGAGACATTTATGCTGCTGTGTTAATTAAGGTGTCCATGAACTTTCACAGCAGGCAGTGGGGACTGGGCTGAATTTTCAGCTCTTGCATTCCCTGTCACAATATCTAGGGAGCAAGTTAGACTGAGAGAAATCCCCAGAAGCTGCAAGGGTAATTGAGATCTCTGGAAAGGCACAAGTTTTCTTGATGTCTAAACTCCAATGTTTGAGTGCTTTGCACCTTCAGAACTTGCAGCTGATGGGAAGTGTCGGGTGAGAGACATCAGAGGGCTTTAGGACAGAATTTCCCTTCTTTGTGCACTTCCCTTCTGTGCCTGTTCCAGCTCAGCTGTGGGATCGTCCCACATGTGTGACTGCAGGGATGGACCAGAGGAGGTGGCTCCTGTTGGCTCTGGCACTGCTGCTGGCTGTCCCTTGCGCAGGTAACACTTCCATGTGCTGTTCTGCTCCTTTCTGGGGGATTCCAGGCTGCAGATGATCAGAAGTGCTCGAGCTGAACGTCCTGGTCTCCTGAGAAGGCCTGATTTGAACTCCAAGAGAGCCCGAGTGGCCCTGCCCCTCTGCTGTTGGGGAATCCAGCCCGTTCCAGCTTCATTTTGCCTTCCTTGGTGGAGCTGCGGAAGCTCCAAGCCAAGGCAGCTCTGCCATGTCCAGCCCTGCCCCAGCACCAAGAGCCTTTCCCTGCCTGCATGGGCAGTTTGCATTGGCACAGCTGTCCCGCTGCTGGTGGCACAGGGCTGCCAAGGGGCCAGGCAGGCTGGGAAGCTGCAGGAAATGGATGGTTCTGGACATGCTTTTAAGCTTTATAGTATTTAATTTTTACCAAAATAATCCAATCCTGTAGAATTTGTATCAGCCAGGTTTCTCACTCTCCACTATGACTGTGGGCTTTCCAATGTCCCCAGTTCTCATCTTATCTCAGAGGAATGAAGATGAGAAGAAATTCAGTGAGTGAATGCTCTAAACCAAAATTAATTTCCATTTTATAAAAAAAACCCTAAAAGTTGCGAACAATTTTCACCAAATCATTAATTCTGCTTTCCTAGTTTTTTTTGAAACTGAGTTTCCCCTGAAGATCTGGAGGGTTGTTTTTGTTTAGTTTGGGTTTTTTCCTGTATCTTTCTGTGATGATCTATTGTTTCATGGCCTGAAGGTGCATTGACAGAAAGCAACCATGTCATTAGGGAATATTTGCAACTTTCAATTGTTCCCCTGTGTTTATCCCCGTCCTCTGTGTCTTTCACACCAGTACATTTTCTGAGTGATTTCAGGCAGATACTCACTCACCTTTGGTGTCCACAGAAAATTTAGAGATCACATCGCCCCAGAATGTAGTTGGAATTGTCAGTCAGGATACAATCCTTCCTTGTACCATCTCCTCCACAAGACCGCTGGACAACCCTGAGGTGCAGTGGAGGAAAATTACAGATGGGCATTCAGAGGACATCTACAGATACAGACAGTCTGGTGGTGAACCAGCGCAGAAATACCTTGGCCGGACATCAATGCCAGGAGATGGATTTGCCACTGGGAACGTGTCCCTGACATTGAAGAATTTGCAGCCAACAGATGAAGGAATGTACAATTGCATGTTGACATCCAGGGACTCAAGCGTTTACACGGCCACCACACTCAGCATTGCAGGTTGGAGTCTTCCTGGGGTGGATGGGGAAGCGGGGAAGCTCTTACAGAGGGAAAATAGCTCTCTGAAAGGTCACTGTGCCCCAGCTGGTGCCCCCTCACATGACCCAACATGTCACCTCCTCACTCCCAACAGCCCGTGGGCCACGTGGCACCTGCCTTTCGATCTATGAGACACTTTATTTCTGAGTCACTGAGAGCTCTGTAAGGAGCCAAGAAAATTCAACCCATGTGCCACCACCCAGGAGGGAACTGGGGAACAGGTGATCTGACCAGTCCACGAGGGTCATGGCAGCCTTTGTAGTTTTAGGCAAAGAAGGAGCTGTAAAGCCGAATCTTCCAGGACACACAGAGCATGGACTGTGTGTTGGAAGGCAGCTGCATTGTGTGGTGAAATGGAGCAGGCAGGAACAGCTTGGTAAAGCTGCAAAGAGAGTGGGGCTGAGTTCCTGTGCCAAGACATGTTCTGCAAGCTCCATGCCCAGCCTGAGCCCTGTTATGCCCCATGTGGGGTTGGGAGCTGCAACAATCAGTGCTGGGGAGGTGTGAGCCCCCTGACAGACAGACAAGTGCTCAGCATCCCTGGCTGTGGGACTGATAAAAATGGGTGTCCTCCCTCTGGTGCCTCCTCAGCTGGGCTAAGGATTTGTTCTGGGCTGCCAGTTACCCCCGCTGGAGAGTTGACATCATTTGCGTGCAGGGATCAATAACATCAGGTGGATCTGGTCAGCCTGGGGTCACTGAGCAAAAATAGCACAGAATCACAGAATCCTGGAAAAGTAGAATCCTAGAATCACCAAAGGGTTTGATTTGGAAGGGACCTTATAGGGCATCTGCTTCCATCTCCTGCTGTTGCCCACAACAAATTCCTGTGAAATCCAGCTCTGACCCAGCAGCAGAACTCAGAAACGTGTGTGGTGCATCCCCCCTCACCATACTGGCACAGCTTTGGTGCAGTCCCTGGGCAGTGACCATCTGTGCCCACCTGTAGTGCCAACATGGACTGGGGAGGTGCCAGGGAAAAAGCTGAGTGGGCTTCAATGCCCTGTGTCCTGCTTTGCCAGTCGTCAAACTTGGATGAATCTCCTATAGATTCGTTCTGAAAGAGGGATACAAAGCACACACCTTCTCCCTGCCTGCTCCATGGAATAGTGGGGAGCTGATAGACAAACCCATCCCACACTGCAGCTCTTTCTCAGCCAAAGAAAATTTGCCATTTAAGACAGATGGATTGTGGGATCTCAGAAAGACCATTGCAAAGGTTGGGTTAAGGACTGAGAGACACTGGCAGGAAAGTCTGGAAGAAGCAGGGGCTGTGAATCCAAGGTAGAGCTGCTGCCATGGAAACACACTTCTTCCACTCACAAACTCTCTTGTCTTTAAGGTACTGGGGAAGTGTTCCTTGAAATTCTGGGCCCCCAAGGGCAAGGGCTCGAGGTTGGCTGCAGATCACATGGATGGTTCCCCAAACCTACTGTCCAGTGGGTTACTGAGGAGGGGCAGGGTCTGTCTGCAGACACTGAAATAGACCAGGACAGCAGGAAACTCTTCAGTGTGTGGAGTCAAGTCACAGTTACAGGAGAGCAAGTGGGAAAAGTCACCTGTCAAATCCTGAACCCCCTGGTGCAGATGGAGAAGAAAACTACTGTGCATCTCTCAGGTGAGTCCTGTCCTCCTGAGAAATCTTTGCTGGAGGCTCATTGTCTCAGGAGCCCTGGAAGGCCCTTTCCAGTGCCAGGGAAGATGACAGCTCTCCAGTCCAGACAGACCACAGAGCACCCTGGGGCACTGCAGGCAGGACAGCTTATAGTGACAAATGACCTGGGCCCCTCTTGCCCCAGATACACATCCCTAGGGAAGGCAGGCTCTGCCCACCCATGTAGGACTGGGACTATTTCTCCATTCAACTCCACAGGAACTCTTTGGGTGGTTGCTCAAATTTGGGGAAAAGATTGAATATTGCCATTGATGACACTCAGATATTTTATTTCCAAAGGTGCTGCTTTTCCACGTGTCTCTCTGTGTTTCCCTGCCTTCTGGACACTACTCACTTTATTCCTTCTCACACTGGCTGCTGGTGCTTTTGTGATATATAGAGGTAAGGGCTCTTGTTTCACAGGACCTCATGTTTTCAGAAGTGAGGCCATAGGAGCTCAGTCCCTGTGAGAAAGTTCTGTTCAGAACCTGCTCTGGCAGAGGGTATTCCTTGTGCTTGGTAGAGGAAGGCTCTGAACAGAGGGGCTCAGGTGAATTTGTTTAGGGTTTTACAAATCACTTCTGGAATTTGGCTTCACTCTTTGACTGAAAAATATAATTTCTGAGCCTCTTGTGAGACTGGTTTGGCAAGTAGGGTGAAATACCAAGTGGAGTCTCTCTCTGGCCCACAGAGGCATTAGACTTTAAGCTCTTCTGCAAGTAGGAGCTTTCTATTCAGTCATCTGTCATCCAGACGCAGGAGGGAGATGCATCCACATGCAGGTGAGAGCGTGGGTGGATCATGGTATCCAGAAGCAAGAGGAGGAAGTAGAATGGGACTGGGGGACTTTTCCTGTAGTAAATTAGAAGGGTCCCTTCCTCTGCCTCCCTTGGTCTCATCCTCCCCCAAATCTCCAGTGGAGCTCATTCATCAGAGCTGGACCTTCTTTTCCTCCAAAGTGTTAGAATTGCCTCAAATCTTGGGAAGGGCCTCTCCAGAGATCTGTGTCCCTGCAGCCGTGGCTGGGGAGAGGCCCCATGTCCCCTGATCAGTGCCAGGTGTTCCAGCTCTGTGGTGCTGGAGGGCACAGCCATGCTCAGCCCTTTCTGGGGTGCATTTGTGCACTTGGTTTTCCTTCCTGAGTGGGAGCTGGAGCAGGGCCCTGCCAAGCCTGGAGAACCTGTGGCAGGCTGTCCTGGCCAAGGGCCCAAACCAGCACCAGCAAACCATTGCTCATGACAAGGCAGCACTGACCCTTCCCTCACAGCTCTCCTGAGCTCAGCCCACTCCCATCTTCTGACACCTGTGCCTGCAGCTTCATCTGCACCTGCACAGGTCCCACAGGGGCTGACAAAGCCCCAGGGAAGGAGCAGCGTGGGCACAGAAGGGAAGGAAGAACTGCAGCTCCTGAAGCCATGGCAGATGGGGCTGTGACAGACACCGCTGGGCATTGGCAGAGCCCACCTGACCAGGCCGTGTTGGGAACCTTGGCAGAGGCTCCTGGTGCCATTCGGACTCTTCCCATAGCTGGCACTCTCCCCACCCCCAGGATGCCCCGCCAAGGGCTCCAGCAGATGTTTTGTCCCAGCCAGTGTCCCCAGGCAGATGTCCCAGTGCACGTGGGCACTGGAAGGAGGGTGCCCAGAGGAACAGTGTGCCAGGCTGGGCCAGGCCAGGGGCTGTGCCAGGGGACACTGGGACAGGCTGGGCTGTGCTCAATGCCATCGTCCTGGGATGTCAGGCAACCTCTTTCCCTGCAGCTGTGCTTATGGGTGCCCTGTTTGCAGGGACATGCCCTTCCCTGGGGGAAGGCTTCGGATGGCCATGCCCAAAGCCCTTTTATGCAGCCAGGCCTTTTCCCAGGAGACAGTGGGGGTGTTTATTATATGTTGCTTGTCTCTTATCCCCAACAATCTACATGTCCCATTTTTCTTGCCTTAAAAAAGAACCTGTAGCTGGAATCAACTTTGGCCACTAACTTTTTGCTAACTATACTTTTTTCCTCCTCTCCCCTCCCCTCCCCTCCCCTGCCCTGCCCTGCCCTCCCCGGCCCGGCCCGGCCCGGGCCCCCCCGGTGCTCGCCGAGCGGTGCCGTAAGCACTGAACGCCCTGCCCGGTTTCCGCGGCCCGGGCTGCCCGGGAGGCCGAGCAGATCCGGCCTGCTCGCGGCGATGCTCCCCTCGGTGCTCGGGTTTCCCTGTGTCAGCCTCTTTGCCTCCCTGCTGTGGTTAGAGAAGCGCTTTGCCGTCTTGTGCACCCTTAAAAATTTGTAGCTGGAGATGTGGGGTTTTAGATATAGAAGTTAGGGCAAGGGATCATGTTTCATTGCTGCCTTATATCAAATCCCCTTAAGAACAGCAGAATTAGTAGACTGAATATTATTTTATTTATATTTTTTTTTTATGTCTTTCTCCATTCAACACTCCTATCCCCTTAATTCCTGTGGTTACCTGGAGCAAGATGCCTGACTGCTCTCCATTCAGTGCTTGATCGATGCTGGTATTTACTGCCAGATGTGGAAATAGATTACCTGACCAATAATAAGGTGCTTGTCTGTGCTGTTGCAAAGCATGGAAACAGCTTCCCATTTTTCATTCTAGTGCTGTGAGGGGTGCCCCAGCGTTTTACTTGTGTTCACATATGTCCCCCAAGTACAGACAATAGGTGGTATTCTTTCATCTTTTGTTGGGGGAGGATAATCCAGCTGGCTAATAAATTTCATACTAGGTGTTGATACAGAGACAGAAAAGATGGCCTACTCTAAGATGGGAGAGTCTTGCCTGCTTTTTTATAATTAATAAATAAGGCCTATTTCTTATGCCAGCTTCATAATGTAAAGTATGAAAGCCTTAGTCATTTTTGCAGCTGTTAATAATCCCTCTCCATGGTTAGCCACTCTCAAAGTTTATCAACTCTGCTGCTAACGTTTTTTGTTGCTGGATAAAAATAGCTTCTTATGATGATATCTTCATTAGCATATAAAAGTTAGACAAAAATATATACTTATTCTGGTTTTTTTCCCTGTTTGGGTGTAGATTGGGTGTTTGACTTTTGCTCTCCCTTGTTAGGGGTGTAATGGGAAGATAAAGGGATAATCTCCCAAACCTTGTGTTTTTGCTGTCCAGAGTTAAGCATTAAATGAATATTTGCCTACGATGCAACTTGAAATGCTGAGTAGAAATTGGAAGACCCTGAACTCTTCAGCCCTGTTGTTTTCAGTCAACATGCACATTTTAATTGGCTCCATGTTTTGCTTTCCATATAGTTGAAGTCTGAGTAGTGATTTTTTTTTCCTACTGCTTGAATTGTCAACTCCAAAAATAAATGTTATGGGTGGATTGTTCTTGAATGCAGTGCTAGACTTTTCAGAAAATGAGTACGCTTAAAGGGAGTACTGATCTCAGCACTATATATATATAATACGGTTTATATCACAATAGAATAAGACATACTGGAAATGTTCTAGGGTAAAAGCCTAGAAAACTGCTAATAAACAAGGATCTGGTTTGTGTTTTCAGGTGGCTTCCCAGACACTGCTAAAGATACAGGAACTTCTCCTCTGCTAGAGTGATATTGTGCATTAAGAGGAATCACAGGTCTGGTTTGCATCAGTGCAGTATTTGTTAGTATTTCCCAGAGTACCTCTTTAGATGATAATTGAAACTATGAGAGCATTTGATATCCAGTGTAGTAGACACAAAAATAACTCTGCTTGTTCTTAAATTGTTAAAGCTAAGCTTCTTAAAAAAGTAATAATAAACAAAGAATAAGACCAAAAATCTTTTGCAACTCTCAGCCTATTTTAGTTTTCTATAGATAGATTTTCACCAGTGGTGCCTATGGAACTTGAATCATTGAAAGTATGAGCTGTTCTCTCTCCTGCTTTGGACATGGAAAAAATGCCTGGTTAGTCTGTAATAGCAAAGTTGTTTTATGAACAGTGGTTTTATTTTTCTTGAAATAGTCTTTATTTGACAGCAGTAACCATGAGGAATAACAATTTTCTTTACTAGAACTGGCCTCAGCTGTTATAAAGAATGATTTGTCTACTGACAATAAATGAAAGCACGGTGTTAGTAGTGTCCCCTTTCAAAGTAGTTAAAGGAGCTTTCCTAGTACAGGTCATACTTATTTTCAAGTGTAACAATTGAAAAAAAAAAAGGATATTGGGGAGCTGCTGAATGGAAGTCTTGTCACCTGTCTTTGAAGAGAATAATTTCTTTTGCTGCAAAAGTGTTCTTACACTTGAGGATTTTCCTCAGCTGGCAAACAGGGTTTGGGTCAGGAACTGTACCACTTTTCCTTCTGTTCCCGGGCACATTTTTAAGGACAGTCTTCATCAACTACAAGTTTGCACAGTTGACAAAAGAGGTTGTGCTGTGCTTCCAAACAACAGCACTTTCCTACCTTAGAGGAGCCCCTTGATCAGAGTGGATTTGACTGAGAACTAATCTCTTGGGATCAGAAGGGTCTCTCTGAAAGGTGGGCAGCTGTTGTTGCAGAAGAGAAGTAGCAGGTTTACATCAGTTTAAGCTGATGTACCCTTAAATCTCTTGAGGCTGTGCTCACTGTGCAGTTAGAGCCTCTGTTCTGACTTTCAAGCTTGTGAACCGGGTTTTTTTTACATTTTACAAAGGGATAACACAGTAACATATTTGTGTCCCTTTCCAGCACTGAGCATGAGTTTAGTGGGGTGTTGCTTTAGGCTTTCCTAGCACGGACCAAAAGCTTTGTGATATGTAGGTCCCTGCTGCTGTCTCCCCCACTTTTGTAGGAAGTAGTGCCTTTGTGGGTATGGAGAGAACCTTAGAAAGAGTATCATGGCTTGATTCAAATAGTCTTGGAGATGTGTATTGAAAAACACAAGTACGTGGTATTTTGGAAATGATGGCAAGATTTTCCTGGTGAGGGAGATGGGTAAAATTACACCTCTCTGGATGAAAGATGAGAAATTTAGGTAGGAGTGGAGCTGAAACTCTCTAATCTTTACATTAATTCCAATATTCCTTTATCTTAATTTTAGCCAATATACTTTTAATGACAGGATGTTAACTCTTCTTCCTTTCTTCCTTTTTAGCTTGGTTTTACTCTTGGCAATGTGGTTGGGATGTATCTGGCTCAGAACTATGATGTGAGTATCTAGGTACTCTCAGTTAAACCTATTCTGAACTGAAAATGTAAGACTGTTTTCCTTCAGTTGGAACTAACTCAGCCTTTCTTTTGATGGTTTATTTGAACAGAATACAGATCACATTGACTTTAGTTACAGATGAACTTAGGCTTTTTCAGGAAGAATTTGCTCACTGAAAGGATGGTCAGGCATTGGAATGGGCTGCCTGGGGAAGTGGTGAAACCCCCATCCCTGGAGGTGTTCAAGAAATGGTTGGGCATGGCACTTAGTGCCTTAGTCTAGTTGACAAGGTGATGTTTGATCAAAGGTTGGACTCAGTGATCTTGGAGGTCTTTTTCAATCTTAACAGCAGAAAACAACAACAAAGTGGAAGCAAAACATGGTTGGAACCAAAGTGGAACCAAAACCAAACCTCTCTGGCATCTTCTCTGTGCCGGTGTACTTTCTTAAAGCCTTAAATGCTGTTCAGGCCCAGAGCCGAGGCATCTACATAGAGACAGGAGAAATAGAAAAAGTTCAGCAATTGCTCATGGAATTTACCTGCACTAAAATACCTTGAGTCTGGTAGCCTGTCTTATACTGAGTGGAGAGCACTGTAAGCATTATTTGTTAATTAAAAATCCTCAGAGCATGTGAAATATGTCTTCTGTACCAATAATGAAAATAAATTTTTCCAGCTTTTATTTTTTAAATTCAGCACCTGCTCCTACTTCCAAAAGTGCATTGACCTGCAATCTCTCTCCCTCTTTTCTTACAGTGAGAAAAGAAAGGGAACTTTCTTTCCTCAGTTTTCACAGTTAACAGAGTTTTCAATGTGAGAGGGCAGAAGATTTCAAGCTGAGTCTTCAATATATGCTTTTAACTTCTGTAGAGTCAGCAGAATCCTTTGGAAGAGCAGCGTCACTTATTGTTTGCTGGCTAGAGGAGTTAATAATATTTAACATAATTTTTTTAAGTTCTTATGCAGTCTGTATTAGCGTAATTTTAAAAACAAAAGGTTGTTGAGGCTCTGATGACATTTATGTTTTGCTTTCTTCTCATCTTCAGTACTGAAGTCATCTTGCATTTAAAAAATCATATATTTTGCTCCTTGTTTATACATAAACTTTTGTGATGGTTCCTGTCAGTCACTCCAGCAATACTGCTAATGAAAGGCTAGTATTTCTTTCTAATACATGTTTTACAGTGTTACAAAAATGTAGTCGTAAGAGTATATGTATCAACATGTATCATAAATATGGCATAGTGCTTTTCTGGCAGCACTAATTAAGTATTGCCACAAGAGGGGGACTCAGGCTTTTAGTTTCCAGGAAATGGTTCCCTGGCAATGTAATACTGACTTGCAGGAGGAACATGGTAATTTTATTGCTGGTATTGAAGGTGATTTGTCTTAGATGGCATCTAAGAGAAACTTCTCACAATGAGGGTCTAATTCTGCAGCTGTACACACATGTGCTTAGTTATAAGTACACGGAGAGTTCTGCTGACAGCAGTGGAGTTCACTTGGTTTACTTTAAATATCGAGTGTGTCAGAGGCTGGGGTCTTAATTTCATTTGCTCCAACAGAGCTTAACTTTGAAAAGGAAATTAAGAGAAACTTACATTACCAGCACTATCAGCCTCAGACAATCCAGTAAGAGAACTGCAGTCTGTTGAGATTAACTTCTGCTCTGTGGTCAGGTTACATATGAAGTAATGATTTTTTTTCACAACTACTGGTGGAAACTTTGCTTAAATTTCATTTTGATCAGTTAGCTTGCAAACTCCTGCATTGTCACTTCCCAGCTTTAGCAAGAGTCATATCTATTCCTTGCCCTTAAAAGTTGCAGATTGCGGTTGTGTGTTTTCATGTTATCAAAATTTACTGTTGGATTATTTTATCAAAATTCTTTTATTTGCAAGAGAAAGCTGAAGTTTTGAAGCTCACAAGCGGTAAATTGAATTTTCATTCAAGTGTGAAACTGCAAAAGGTTGACAATTTGCAATGCAGAAGAATTCCCCAATGTGGAATTTTGTTTCCCACAAGATGAACCAGGAGTATTTCTTAATAAATTTCTTGAGAATATATTTAATGCTCTTGAACATCTCTTTTCTCTCGGGTTGTATGACCACAACAGTGCAGTCTAATTTCCCCTTTAAAAGTCTGTGCATCAGTGTTTAAATCTGCTTATTCTTGGCAGTTTGTCTTCTTTCAGTGAGGGAGCCAGACTGGTCTTACTAAATTTTCTGTAAAGTGATATTTTTTCCTTTCTCCTGTTCCCATCACCACTGGCTGACTTTTGGCCTTAACAACATAAAATATGAAGCCTCATGTGAGGTGCTTGCATCTGCTGTTTGCTTGATACTGCATTGATTTTAACCTCTGTGCATGGTAATAGATACTGGAAGCATCTTTTAGAAACCAGTATATACTTCATAGGATTTCTTTCTGTGTTTGTGGTATTGTCTTTCTTCATGAGACTCATGTAGCTCAAGATTTTTTGTTACTTTATGTGGGTTTTGATGTTGTTTTTTTTGTTTTGTTATGTCTTTAAAGATTCCCAACATTGCAAAGAAGCTTGAAGATTTTAAGAAGGATGTGGAGGCTAAGAAGAAACCTCCTAATGACAAATCCTGAAAGAGCAGTGTTCCCCAGGTCACCTCTATGTGTGCATCAAGGATGCAATTTACCCTTCAGGCAACAAAGGTCAAGTAGAGGGTTGGCATGGGAAGTTCCTCCACTCTTAATCCCCTAGAACTCGAATGTCCTTTTGAAAGAGCAGCCGTGAACTTTTCCTGGGACTGATTATCAAGGGTTTCAGAATTTGGATTTGCAGCTGATGTGTGACTAGATAAGGTTGTTTGTATTTTTCATTATTTCTTTTCCTAATATTTTGTAACCCATTTCTACCTGATCCAACTGGAGATGTTAGTCCTGTTACTATGTGTACCTCACACTTTGTAATACCCTAGTCCCTAGAACTTCACAAAAGAAATTAAATGCATCAAGAAGTAACTTTCAGGTTTCTTGTTATTTTTTGTGAGCAGCGGTACTTCACTGTCCTTAGGATGCACATTCCATTGTTGGAGATGGGAAACTTTATTTGTCAAAGTATGAATCTGCAGGATAGGGGTGGCTCCTGCATTTTCTCTTATGTTGAATGATCACTTCCAGCAGCACAGGCTTTTCACAAACATGGCTGGTTTCAAAAAGTGTAAAAGGCTTTGTCTCTGCTGCTCCTTCCTTCTCAGGGGCAGGACTTCTCATACTCTTTCCCTGTTCCAGCACTGATTTAGGTAAAAGATCACAGATCTGGGTCAGAGATCCTGGGTCCGAGGTTATGGGTCATGTCAAAAGTCAAAGGAAACAGATCTGGGTCATACTGGCGAGGAGTATTCTATTATCCAGGTAAAGGAAACAAAACGCCCCTTGCAGATTAATACCAGGCTCTGGCAATTTCCTGGTGTAAGTGGTGCCAGTCTCCTTGCCACTTGCTGTAGACCTCTGCTCTGCATTAGGCCCTGTGGTGACAGAAGACTCAGATCCCACATTCTGTGCTTCTCCCAGGAGTTAGAAAGGGTTGTTGTGGCTTAACCCCAGCTGGCAACTCAGCCCTGTGCAGCTGCTGGCTCACTGCTCCAAGTGGGATGGGAGAAAGAATTGGAAAAGGGAGAAAACCCATGGGTTGAGACAAAGACAGCTGAATAGGTAAAGCCAAAGCCAACACTAGTAAAGCAAAACCAGGGATTTATTCACCACTTCCCACTGGCAGGCAGATGTTCAGCCATGCACAGGAAAACAGGGCTCTGACACAGGTAATGGTGACTTGGGAAGACAAATGCCATCACTCTGAACATCTCCTGCCTTCTTCCCCAGGTTTAGATGTGGAACATGTCACCATGGAATATCCCTGGGGTCAGCTGAGAACAGCTGTCCCAGCTTTGTCCCCTCCCAATCTCTTGTGCCCCTCCAGGTTCCTCAGGCATGGATGGGCGGGTGGGTGAGAGGCAGAAAAGGTCTTGACTCTGTAAGCACTGCTTAGCAAGGACCAGAACATCCCTGAATTATCAACACCGTTGCCAGCACTAACCCAAAACACAGCCCCATACCAGTTTTTACGAAGAAAATGAACTCTGCCCCAGCCAACGCTAGCACCTGCATGTTCTCCATCCCTACAGATTGATTCTGGCTGGACACCAGCTGCCCACTAAAGCTGCTCTGTCACTCCCCTCTTCAACTGAATAGGGGAAAGAGAATAGGAGAGGCTTGTAGGTCAAGATAAGGACAGAGAGAGATCACTCATAAACTATCATTACAGGCAAAACTGGCTTGATTTCGAGAAATTAATTGAATTTATTACCCATCAAATCAGGGTAGGATAATGAAAAATAGAACAGTATCTTAAAATACCTTCCTCCCACCCCTTCCTTCTTTCTTGAGTTCTCTAGCTCCTGCCCCTGAGTGGTGCAGGGGGATGGCAAATGGCAGTTTCAGTCAGTTCATCACACATTTAACTTTAACTTTTGTTTCAAATGCGTTATTTCTTCTATTGTCTCTCTATGTATTAGGGTTAGAATCTGCTGTCCCCATTATTGTTTGTCTGATGTGCTCCTCTTCACCTACTGCAGGCACTAAAAACCCTGGTATGTGAGAAAATACATATCGTAATGCTTCTGTTTGAAACCATAATTTTGCACAAATTCTGAATTAAAAATTGCAATAATTTGAGTAGATTTAAATCTTATTAATTCAACAATCTGTAAAATAAAGTGTATTTAATTTTTTCCTATCAACTCTGTAAGGTGGCATAAATCACTGAGTCCACTTAACAGTCTTGCAGAATATGAAGAACAAAGAAAAGTGCCAGAAAGATATTCTCCTTGCTTTTGTAAAGAATACCTGGTGATGGACTGCTATGGATAAGTAGGAGGAACAAGCACAATGAATGACCTCTGTTAGTTCAGGCTCTTGATTAAAGCCTGCCTAGAGTGTTTCTTGATTAGTGTTTTAGTTAGAATAAAGATTGTGCCTTCTGAGTGAATTGTCCTTTTACCATGCTTTCATTCTCATCACAGGAAATCTATAGAGCACATGGACTGGATTCCTCTCAGAAGAGACTAAACCAGAGCATTTGCTTTGATCTCTAATGGATGTTTAGCCCATTAGACAGGCCTGGAGATATTCATAAGGAAAATATCCCAAGCTTTGGGCACTAACTGTTTTGCTCTATTAGTGAACCCAATGGAGTGCACTGTTTGATACAAACATGAAAGTTTTTAAGTACAGAACTCTCTATGTACTGCTTGTAAATTTCACCCTCGACCCCAAATCCTTTAATTTGGTTACATGTGAGTGGATTCCAAGTACAGGAGTTCTCACTGAATCAATAAAGACGCATTTACAGAATAGTGCATGCCAAACTTTTGCATCCTTTGCCAAAGTTTGGTGATGAGAGAGTTCTTCCATAATGCAGTCCAGTATTCCTCATGTAAGGATTCTCCTTAAGGAATATAAATATGTATATAAGGAATATTTCACCTGTAATTTTCCATCCTTCCTTTCACCTCTACCCTGAAATGTGTGGCTCACATAAAAGCTTTCAGTCTTTGCAAAAGATTATTGGACAAATGTAAAAGCCACTCAGACAATCTTGGTAGCGATGCTACTGACTCTCCCTAGGGTAAACATCTGCATAAAAAAATGCAGAGAGATGGTTTTACTAGGTAACATTAGCTATCAAAAGCCTTGTGGCAGCAGTGTGTGGTGAAGATACCCAGAATGTACTTGGTGAAGGAATTCCCAAATAAAGTACAATTAGGTTTAGCTTTTACTGAAGTGCTGTACACTCTACTCTGGTCCTTGAGAGTGCTTTCCATTGCATTTCACAGACTTCAGACCTCACTGAAAGAATTTTCTTCCATGCACAGAAAGTTTTCCATACAGTGAGATAGCACTGCACAGCTGTTTTGTTGCTTTCATGGATATGACAAAGTTAGTTTCCCTCAACTTCCTCCGCACCCTCCCACCTCTTTCTTTCCTATTCTTGAGCAGAGCATTGAAAAATACTAGCTCTAACTCATTTGTGTTTCTTTGCTTGCCATATAAAATTCTGTTAGTGTTTGGATTATTTATTTCCTCAAACATGCTTAATTTTCTTCCTTTTCTTTACATGAGAATGAGAAGGGAAATAATATTCAAAATATCTGTATTTGTTGCCAAACAGGCTAGTGTTACTCTTAAAAGTGTAATTTGGAGCTGACTCTTTTCAGCTGAGCATTCCAAGCAGATGTTAGGGTTTAATTCTTTCCTGTCATATTAGGCAGTGAATGAGCTACAGCTGTAATGCTGTAGAAAAAATATATGCTCATTAATATTAAAGACAGGACTTCTGTAATGTTTCACACTGTTTGCTACACTTTCACTCAAGCTGGGGGGTTTTTTTCTCCCACGCAGTAAGCTGTAAATCTGGATAACATTATAACACAGTTTCTGTCGACTTTGGAACTGTTGTATAACACATTTTGCCTACCCTGAGGTTATCCTAGGTGATACTAAAGTTTAACCTTATCTTTCAAAGGGCACAAATAATGCTGCCCTAAGGCTCTTCCAAGACCATCTTCCACTGAACACAGTAAAGGGTTAATACTGAAAATATAATTTAAATATAAATTATTGGCTTACTGGCCACCAGAATTCAAATAAAGATGGTGGATGTATCTCACAGAACTGCCCTAACACGAATGTTAAGTGGTTCTGTTTTACATCACAGAACCACAGTCTCTTGTCTCATGATGTGTTCTCCATCCTGGGTGAAACAAACATCGAAAAGAAATAAATTGGAATTTTCAGAATTAATAAGGAATTGATTTCATAAGCCTCAGTTATATCTGTGTTTGCAGAAACAAGATTGTGCATTGATATTCATATGTAAAAAATCAATATAAATATTCTGTATGGGATGCAGCATTGTTTTGAATATTAAGAATTTTTGGTGGATATTGGAGGGTGCATATTGCTGGCAAAAATCCAGGGGAAAATTTCCTGTACAGTTCTTTTTTTTCTTTTTTTTTTTTTTCTTCAGAGGAACAAAATAAGAGAGATGTGGTTTTATTTGTTAGACTTCTTGGTGGTATATGTTAACATTTATTTTACAAAATCCCAAGCCAAGGTAATTTTTATTGAATTTGTACTGACATAAAGTAACTGTGAAGGTTATCTGCTTTTTAACCTGAAACATACATTAATCACAGATGATCAATTTTACTTTCTTGAAGTTTAATAAATTTAATATATTTAATAAATTTCTTTCAGAATTAAAATTCCTTCCAAAGTCAATTTTGGCTAGTCTTTGCTACATCTGAAAACTACCTAAATACCTCAATCCTCTAAATCACTGACTCAAACCATAGCTACACTAGTAACTTTCCTACCCTGTGAGCCCAAAAGCCAGAATGGAACATACTGTTGGTTTTCTGTGTGAAAACAGGGATTCCGCAACACTTCATTACAGTGATTAGAGCCTTTCTCTGTCAATTGCACCTTTTGAGCCCAAAGATGCCATCTAAAGAATAAGATATTAATCACCATATGAAAAAAAACCCACCAGTATAAGGGCCTGTTTTAAATTCTATTATTCATATTTTCTGCAAACCAGAGAGAACTGAACACCCCGTGTATAGGTGTTAAGTAGAGCTATCATGCTTTTCTTTCTTCTCTGAGAAACAGAACATTACTCTATGGGCTACATAATAAATAATTACTCAGTATAAATCACCTCAATGTACTTCAATTAAATTGTTCTGGTTTTAGATTACTGGGGGGGGGGGGTGTGTGGAAAAGGAGCCTTAATAGGTTTCTAGTAAAAGGTAGTATAAAAATGTATGATGAAATAGTCTACTGCTACTAGTTAATGTGATTCTACTCTTTGGATAGGAAACTTAGATTCTGGGCTGAGAGCAGAACTGTTGTTTTTAGGGCTTGATGTATCTGCTGAATCTTGAAAGATGAATCTTGAAAACATCTGAAAATTGCTTACTTTGAAACTTCTGCTTTGGTTATTGGTAGAGATAAATCTGAAGTTGAGTGATAGTATACTATAAATTACCAGTGAATATTTTCCACTTCTTTGTCCAATTGCCATTTATTCTGATTAAAAGGAAGGAGGAAAAAAAAAAAAAAAGGCAACCAGCAGCCATTGCTGTCACACTATAAGCCATGCAGCTTGCCCAATCCTAAGTTTGTTCACCTGTGGCTGTTTTCCTTTGTCATATTCAGGTCCTGCCAGTAAATCCTTTTTTAAATACTTTCTTATGTCTTCAGAAAAAGGAAGGATTTGTATGTAGGGTGGAATGTGATATCCACTGACTGATCTGATATGGAAAAAGGGCCAGTACAGCACACTGCCTTTCTGGAAGTGCCTGGTGGGACGTGGCAGAGACAAGTGCCAGCAGCTGGGACCGTGGAAACGTGCCAAGAGCACCAAAACAGGAGAAACAGTCTGTTGGGGAAATGCATGGCCTGAGTCCACTCCACGTTCTCTGCACCAATCTCATGAGACACAGGCTATGTCAGAGCCTCATGGAAATGTTTCTGAAGGAATATTGCTTGAGATGTCCAACACAGCACCAAGTAATTCCCATTTACCTACTGTTATTGCTGTTATTACTCCAGAGTGTTGCAGGACACCCTGTTTGATTTGTGAGTAATCCCAGATCTCCCTAAAGCTGACTTCATGCCAGCTGCTCATCTCTCATAAATGAGAATATCCCACTGTTCATATCCCCTGGGAAAGGCCTGGGATAGCCAGGTGTCATGGGAGCTGAGCAGAGCTGAGAAATTAGTATGAAGAGGGTACAAAGTGATTTGTTGCTGAGCAGTGAGGCAATTTGAAGATACTGGTGGATGAAGCATGAAGTGAAAAGCATTTAAAGATGAGTGCACAGTAAAAGGTGCAGAGCAGCTAAGGCCTTAGGAAGAAAGTAAGCCAGAGAGTTTCTTGGCAGAAGGAGAATGGTCAAAAGTAACTTTAGGCACTCTAAACAGAGAGATGTTCTGCTTGTTGTGTGTGGAGACAAGACTGTAGTATTTCTCCACCCACTGAAGTGTTTGTTCCTGGAGAAAGTTGCCCATGTCGCTGAACAGGCATTGCAGTCCCTGTCCCTCCCGTTCCAGTGGCTTCAGGGCAGAGCTTGTGCCAGGGGAGCCCAGAGCGTCTGTGCTCGGAGCACCGCGCTGGGGGCTGTGCACAGCAGCCTCTCGCTGGGAGCAGGAGAACAGCACGGCAGGGCAGCTGCAGTGCTGGGGAGGAGCTGGAGCCCAGGGGCAGCTATGAGCTCTGTGTGCTGCAGGGCAGCAGAGCAGCGGGCTCAGGAGAGAGGCAACACAGGAACGGGCGAGCTGAGAAGAACTCAAAAAGTGGGGCCAAGGTTTTGTTTCTTGGATTAGGAGGGCATGGGAATGCACTGAGCCGCTGATGACAAACACTGTTTTTCAACATGAAATTTGCAGGAGTTATTAGGAATAGCAATTGTTTTGCTAAAGAATGCTATCTTCTGGTTTTGGTAGAAGGGCTAAGACATGCTTTTGTGATTTTCCCATTTTGCTCCCCCTCTGCCAGCCTATGACCTCTTATTGTATCTGTTTATTTCCAAAACAAGTCTGTGGGATCCCTCTGTTTTGACAGAAACAGTAAACCAACACCTCCTGCTGTCTCCACACTACTTCCCTAAGGGCTTGGTGGGTCATGAGGTAAAATATATCCTATTTATATTCTCATGGAGCAGCAGAAAGTGCAGTAGTGAATAATTTATTTTATTGACATTTTATTTTTGCAGAATAGACATTCACACTAACAACTAGAGAGCCTAGATTATAAGTGCAAAGCATAGAAATCTATTAAAATGTGTATCTGAAGAGTGTGATTACATGAGATCCAATCATTCTAATATACAGTATAAATGTATTGACATTAAAGAAATTATTAAAAACAGGACATAATACATGAGATTTTCTGAATATCACAGGGATCCAGTCAGGAAAGCAGGGCATTCACTTTGCTGATGATAAAGAGAGTGGTCTTTTGGTATGGTGGTATCTGATCTATGTCACAGTTTCCTACATTTGAAGTTCCTGTTCTCTGGGCTGCTAGAGAGCAGGCAGGTGTGACATTTAAGTGAATGCACACCATGAGGAGGTACACCAGCACCACTCCACTTCAGCCCTCTCCCTTCTTACTCATGGAGCAGCACTGAGTGCCATCTTGGATGGGTCAGCTCAAAAGAAGAATAATTTGCCTTTAAAGAAGTAGGCTTATAAAATCCTGGCTTTGAGAATAAGACTCACACTACATTCACTGTAGAAATCAATGGTAGGACTGAGTATCCTACTGCTGAGCACACCACTGTATGTGTACTTTTCTTCCACCATTCCAATCCTGTATACAAGTCCTGCATAACTGTTCTAAGGTATGAAAAAGCTATAGGCAGGTAATTAGAAGGAGAGGATTTTTTTCTGTGTTATGATATCCCCAGGAAAGCAACAATAAGGCAAAGCTAATCTCTCCTTTTAACTCACACTGATTTTCAGAACTGAAAAGCTTTTGCAGAAGACATTCCTGTGGATTTTCTTCATGGTTTTGCTATGGATCCTGCTTCTGTGTATACACGTTTTATTTTTCTTTTCATATGTGCAATTTAGGTTTAATATTTTGTCCCAACTCACTTTGGTCTTGCACTTTTTGGCTTTTTTTTTTTTCTTTTCATTTTTTCATTGAAGATTATGTTTGGCTAGTGATGTTACTGACCGATGCCCATTCTGGAAAGGAATCCAGCTGGAAGAGTCTAATTCCCCAAGTGTTGATTGCCACCATGACAACAGCTAGGCCAATCAGATTTACACCCAGGCCAGCTTTCACCTGCAAAAGCAAAATGTGCCAGAGCACAATGACAACTTAATCAAAATGAGTTAATATAAAAAAAGAAATAACCAGTAGGATCTGCTGATGTATCTAGTGTAATAGTTGTGTAATAGTTATGTATAGTGATATCTAGAGCCAAAAAAGCACAATGAATAAGTACTATGTGTCAGGGTATAGATTGTGGGAGTATTCAGGAGTGGTAGTCAGAGATGGACTGTTGGGAAATTCGTTGGAAAACTGCTCAGTTTGTCACTTGAACTTCTCAATCAGATAATCAGAATGGGGAGTTATGCCACACATAGCAAGGTGGTACATGATTTACTGTGGAGCTACGTGATAAATCTAATTTCTCATGCTTTCTTTGCTTGTCTTAACAGCCCAGTGCAAAGGATTGCATACTCTTAAAGGTCTTTAGACTATTACATTCATAAAAGAAATAAAGATGACAAATGTGTGTATTCTACAGCAGATTTGTGGATGTGCTTAACCTGACAGCCTGGTTGCACTGCAGATCAGTGTTATTATATGTTAGTACCAATATAATAATTATTATTTTGGGCTGCTGGATATGGGGACTTGGTGTTGAAGTTGCATAAAACATGGGAGGATATACCCAGTCTCAAGACTCACCATATCTTTAATCTGGCAGTGCCCATAACTGAAGACAATGGCATTTGGAGGATTACCCACTGGCAGCATCACCGCAAATGAGATACACATGGTGACAGGAATCAGGGTGTATAAAGGGTTGATAAGCAGGGTTTCTGACTGAAAGAAGAGAGACAGGTGTTTCACCTAATCAATAAAAGCCACTGCTGACAACTAGGATGGAAGGACTCTCTGTCAAGATTCTGTGAACCTCATCTCCCCAGTTTCTAAACTGAAGTGTGAAAGTATTCTTCATTTGTTTGGGTTTCTTTAGAGAAATGCTCCAATTTGGAGCTGGTCATGCTCCAGGGATCTCTCTTGAGATATTTCACACTGAGGGAGGGTGGAGTTTGCTACTGTTAAGCTGCCTTTGTACTTTCTCCCACTTGCTCTCTGTGTCATTCTGTACTGTGTCTTGTGGATCTCAACACTGGCTGTCACTTCAGTCTTCATTTAACATGAAAAGCTTCTTTTGGTAACCAAATATGGCGAGACATTCTGTAAAGCCTTCCTGAATGGTGGTTAGGAAAACTAGTTGTTCGTGGTCCATACTGGCATGGTGAGAAGGCAGTGATGCTGGAATGTTCTTTACAGTGGGCTAAGGAATTGTTCTTCTACCGCAGTCTTCAGCATTGGTGAAATTTTGCATTTTCATTTACATTGATTGGGCCTAGTTTTGTATCAGAGGGAAAGGGAAGGGCATTCACAAAGCCAACATCATTCTGGGGAGGGAAGTGTCTCCAGATTACTTTTGCAATCAAAATAGAGAGACTGCCTTAGAAGGCAGTTCAGACTACTATAAGTAGATTACTGCTCTAAACTTTTCTTTAGGAGTGTCTCTTTCTGCAAGGAGCAGAAGCTAATCTGAACTCCTCAGCCACACAAACATAATTATTTATTTTCACCTGACCATGTCTTCGTATTATCTTAGAGTTCTTCGCAGGCTTTAGAACAATCCCCTAAAATTGTTATAATAGGGAAAGATGATTAACAATCTGCTTTCTTTGTGAAAACAAAAAGCTTCATATTGCAAAAAAGAAATAAGACAGTTTTCTGTACCTGCCATTCCAGCATAAAATTAAAATAGTATCACTTTCCTCTACTTTTGTCAACAGTATCCAGATTGTTTTTCTGTCCCTTAAAAACATCTCTGCTTTTCATGTTGGAATATAGCATGCTTACCAGATCACTCCCTTGAACACTTCTAAATCTGAAATAAAATTCAGTGCTTTAGCTTTTTCTTGCAAATAGTGAGTGGGTTACTTTTAACTAAGGAACAAGACAATTAAAATATCTTTGATAAAAGTATCTCAAGTTTTATATGAAATTCACCTATCTTGTTGATTGCCACCATTAACTTTTCTTGTACTTCCAACTGAATCTCTCAGTACAGGAGCTAAATTTTCATTTTGTCTGAGAGGTATTAAATAAATTCCTCTGTGCTAAAATACGCTTTTGGCTACCCAAGTTTATTATTTTTTCCTAATCCCAAGACTACAGAACAGTATCTTGGGAACTAAAGCTGTATTTCATGTAAACAGAGTGCAATGCCCTGACATCCTGAAACATTCCCAGAAGCCTGTCAGGACAACAAACTAAAAATGTTATTGTTTTAACTCACCATGCTGCATAAAATAGGCAGAAAAATGGTTATAGTTGCTGGATTACTAACAAACTCGGTTACCAGGGACACCAAAATGCAAGCCAGCAGGGTTACAGCCCAGTAGGGAAGGCTGCTCAGGGACAGCATTTGACGTCCAATCCATGTAGAGAGGCCAGAGGTCTGGGCAAAGGACAGAAGCACAAGAATTACTAAGTACTTTGTATGTTTGTAAAACAGATTCTTCTCTTTGTGGCAGTTTGCATCAGAGAGTCCCTGCAGCAAATAAACAAAGTTAAGGTCAATGTTTTCTGCATTTCCTTTTGCTCAATAAACTGGATTTCACTGCAGCACCTAATCAATAGTAAGAAAGATATACATTTGGCAGTTAATAACATTAAAAAGACATCAAGGTTGATTTTGCCTCTTTCTTCATGATGTGAACTGGAGTATGGAAAATTGATGATAAAGGATTGCATATTCTGGGCATAATTAATTTTGAGATTAAGATGCACACATTTAGTTATCTACATGTAGGAGTCTGTAGGAGAGCTAGATGTGTATTTCTGAATTATACTGGGTATGATCTCTCCATCCAACACTAGGAGTTTCACCCAGTTGCCTAAAGAGGAACATCCAGTGACAGCTGAGATGCTCCTCCTCTGTCTGGTTAGTTGCTGGCTGAGAAGGTGTGAGATGTCCCTCAGATTTTGTGTCACAATCTGGCCTTGCAGACATGGCATGAATATCTAGATATTCTAAAGCACCTAAAATGGCAGATGCTTGCACAAATGATTTGAGCTCTAACTCTGTTAGCTAGATATAAGCTGTCCGTTTAATGCAGGCAGTAGGCACTAGGTTAAGCACAAACTTGGAAGTATCCACATCTTAAATCCAAACTAGGGAGCATACAAGGGCTGATGTTTCTTTCAGGAAGGAGGATAAAAATCTAAATCAGTACCTTGCATCCAGCTGCTAAGGCATAACCTCCTCCAACCAATACCACAATCTCCCAGGGCATGGTCTTCTGGAAGTCCTTCCAGGTAATGATAGGATCCAGTGTGTTAATATCTGTTGACTTTTCACCATCTCCTATATCAAATAAAGCAAATGTGTAGCCAGTATTATACTGCCCTTATTGAGAAGCTCTTCACATTTTTCACACTAGTAGGAATAATTGAATATGCGTGCGAGTTACCTTGAGAAACATCTGAGAGGTAAAGAGGCAGTGAATAGCCTATTTCTCAGATTAGTTTGGCCTTAGAAAATGCAGCATATTAATTTCAAATGTGCTGACCTCCCCTTGGCTGATCTGGTGATGTGAATGATTGTAAAGCTTGTGTTTAATTTTGTAGCTTTTTGAGGGACTGTGTGCTTTCTTGTGTATATGTATATACATATATCTGTAGACTAAAACAATGGTGTTACAATGAAATTATATTTTCAAAGAAAGGCTATGTAGTAGGTCATGAAGCCCAATAAAGTGCATTTTAGATTTAATCTGAAGACATTATTGGTTTAGATGCCTGGGTATTTTCTTGAAGGAGGAGTTAAAGTGTAGGGGTTTTTTACTAAAAGCTGTATAATATATGACTGTATAAATATATATATTTATTTATACATTTGTGATCTCTACATAAGACTCTATGCAGACAATTCTATTTTCATAGGAAAAATAGTGTTTCAACACTGCTGAGAGCCTGGGGCAGCAATCTGATCAATACCACTGAGAGTTATCCAAATATGAATGTGAAATAACAATCATTATTATTATCAAGAACACTATGAGAAAAATGTTGCACAAAGTTGGAACATTGTATGGCATTTTTTGAGCTCTTTTAAGCTTATTTCATTACATTATCAGTGATTTCTGCTGTATAAGTGATGACCAATTTTTTTACTGGGCTTTTATCTTCAGCTGATTTTGAATTATATCTCTTTAATATAAATCTCCATCTGAACCATGCCTAAAAGGTGGTCCTAAATTTTAATAATTCCACCAGCAGAGAATAGGTGGCAGTCTCAGATACAAAACCTATTTATCATCCTCTGAATGAGATAATATGATTTATAGCAAAGGAAAAGGGAGTCTGATGTAGGAAGCGCTGGTATCAGAGGAGAAACTGAACCCTGATTTACCAACAAAAGTGTCTTCTTGGAACTTTTTACAGAAAACAGAAAAACGTCATCAAAGACACTGGAAAATGTACCAGCTCTCTTCCTTGCTGCATCCTCCTCACCTTTTCCCCTTTTTCCAAAACACGGCCTTTTTGCTGGAATCAGGAAAAGGAGAAAACCAAGAAATACAGAGACAGTGGCATCAGTCCGGTAACCTTTCCTAGGAGAGAAATGTTGAGGTTATCATAAAAACACACTAACACAAACATTTCCAAACAAGGTACATATAGCTCCAAGCAAATTCGTGCAAGGTACACTTTTGTTTCCACATCTGAAGTTGTACTAAGAGCTCAACAGAAAAATATGTCTACATCTCAAGAATACAAATTGAATTTTTTTTCCCATTTATTAAACTGACTCTTGTAGCCAGCTTCAATCACTGCTCAACAATTTTTAACATTCTGGTGGAAAAAAAATCATTTTGGTTTACAAATCTATTAACTTGGAGGAACAGAAAAATAGTGTCCTTACTAGAAGCAAGAAACAGTAAACATATTCTGGGGAAAAGCCAAATCCAAGTGATCTTTTAGAAATGGACTGTAGATTGATTTTAAATTAAATGTCTAAGACTCTTTCTGAAAAAGTAATTTCAGGAGTGCCAAACTCGAGTGATCTTCAGAAAATCTCAGTAGTAGGAATAGGATTTTTGTCAAAATTAAGATGAAAAGTTAAAGTAATTTTATACAGTAAAAATGCAAAGAAAACTTAAGTTCAAATCACTTCTTTCATATGCAATGTGTTTTATGGTAACTTTTAATGTAATTTGTTTCAATATTATTTAAAATAAAAGAAAAAAAAAATGTTTCCTTAGTCACCATTATCTGTACTATATAATTTAATGGACATTTTCTTCATAACCCCTTTTTGTCAAATATTTTCATTTTAATTATTGTTGCAATCTGTTCCAGTGAAAAGTCTCTATCAATACACTGAAATGTTTTAAGCTCAAAATCTTACCCTCCTGTTCTTTTACATTTTAAATGTGTTTAATTTGTTTTCTCTACTTAATTCACTCTGTATACTGAGAAACAATATAATTTGCCACTCCATGAACAGGTGTAGTTTAAAAAGCAAAAATCCTGATTTTTGAATATAGACTTCATTTTATACACCCTCATAAAAGTGGCTGATGATGTCTTAAGGCCAAAAATTATTGTAGAAAGCCAGAAGCAAAGCCATATTCCTATGCAGTTGTTTAGGCAATTTTACTTACTTCTCAAAAAAAGATGACCATCCTGGTACAAAGCCAGGCTCACGAGTAAACCAAAGCAAGGTCATCAGGATGAAGAAGAATCCAGTCACCATCTCAGGATAGCTAAAAATAAGAGAAAGAAAAGCAAAGAAAGTAGGAATTAAATCCAAAGTCTGTCTGAAAACCCAAGGACAAGTTCCGGAAGAAGTAGAGCAGAAATTGGCTTCAAAAAAGATTAAAAAAAATTATGGAAAATAGTAAGGAAGATTAGTTTGAATTACAGAATTCTAGGTTTGGCTTCCAGCTGGGAACCATCTAAACCCATTAAAAAAAAGGCTAAAAATATCCATCTGTATTTGCAATTCAGTCATTCATGGGCAAGACCTGAAGGAAAGTATTTCTAAATGCTTGTTTTGTATTTGCATTATTATCTGATTAAATGCATTCACAAGGTAATGCTCATATTAGCATTCCACTGTAAACACATTCTCTTGCATTTTTTACAAGTGTAGAAAGCCTAAGAGCAAATGGCAATGTAAATTAGCACAGATGGTGCACATAGAGTGACTTGAGGATACCTGAGATGACTTGAGGATTTTTAATTTAGTGTAGATTTAAACTAAGTATGATTTCATATTTAGGAACAGTCTGAACAAGAGTCTAGTTTCAGAGTTGATCATATTCAGCCACTTTGCTTGCCGACATTGCAGCTGAACAACACAGAAATATTTTGGGAAGAAGGGATTTTATGCCTTTTGAAAAATAAAAATCTTGCAAAATAATCTTTTCAAGAAGTGTTTCTTTGCCATCATGCACACAGATTTTGGGTAGCTGGAAGGGCTAGAATACCCATACCATGGGGTAAAGCCTTTGCTGAATTTCTACCCACCCAAACCAGTATGTGCCTGAACTGGGAAGGGGGATCCTTTGACTTAGTTCAAAGGTAGAGGCAAACCTTGACTGAGATGACCTTTGAACCCTGGTATAATCTTGAGTATTTAGCTTTATTTCCTTTTTCATAATAGATAAATAAATTAGTAAATACGTGCATGCTTCTAACAAAGTTTTGATTTTAATTTATTTTTGCATTTGGTTCTACTTCTTTCCTGGAAGGGAGGAAAAAAAGTTGATAGTTTCAGAATAAGCTACTTGAGCCAAAAGCAACATAAAGGGTGATAGGCAACATAAAGGCATGGCTCTGCCTAGAGAGGCAAATTCCTGAGGAAAGCAGGTCTGGTTTACCTAACATTTCCCAGTTTCTTATATTCTTCTTGAATTCTTCTCTCTGACATTTCTTCCTGTTTGGTCTTCTTCTTTTTGCTCACAGAACAGGTCTCTTTAAAACTGAAGGAGATTGCACAATAAAATTCAACAAAGGCATAGAGTGGCAAAAATAAATTTAAAAAAAAAAAAAAAACACCAAAAAACAATTCTGGTCCAAGAAATGCTGGAAGTCAAGGCTTGCATAAGGCCTGCTGGCAATGCAAAGAAAAATTGCTTCATATGAACTTTGACTATTCTGGTTTCAAGTTCTTCTGAGATTCAATTCTAGATATAGTTGGAAGGTCCACAGGGCTGCTCTGACTAATTCTTCCTGGTATCACTGAGCC
The DNA here is from genome assembly GCA_035221455.1 of Xenops minutus. Lineage (NCBI taxonomy): Eukaryota > Metazoa > Chordata > Aves > Passeriformes > Furnariidae > Xenops > Xenops minutus. The sequence goes on along the minus strand of JAWWEE010000040.1, from coordinate 60,760,160 downwards.
ATCTCGAGCTGTGGCTGGGCTCCCTTTGTGTAGGCTTCCTCAAAGAGTTCTTGGTGGCCAGATATTTCTGGTGCCAGAAACCTCCAAGCCGTGGTTAGTTTCTGTTATCACATGGAAAGACTGTGACAGAGGCCAGCTATCAACAGAATTTTTTAATGGGGTAACTATGCTTTCCAGTTGGATATCTGACATATTTGGGGTTTAGTTTGACTTTCGAGACCATATTTGACTCGAATATTCAAGATTCACAATAAATAATCAGGGAAAGCTGTGTTTAGAACCCCATTACCTGCCATGACCTCCCTGCTTCTGCTAATACTAGCTGTTTCTAAACCAGACACAGCCAGATAGGCACCACATTGCCTCTGCCACAGAGGCCAAGGCACTCATGCCGGTGTTTTGTCCCAGTAAAAAATGACTGTACTTCTGACAGAGACATAAAAACACAAGCACATTTAATACCTGGATATATTCATCCTGCTATACATTCAAATGAGTGTTAAGTGAAGTCCTTAGTTTATTCAGTTTGCCGTCATCCTATAACAGTGTGGACATTCCTAATTGAAATTAAGATACTTGCAAGCTCACTTTAACACTTTCCTTTTATTCTTTCCAGCAGCATTATTTGCCGTGCTTTGAGCCGCAAGTCTTTGCATTTTCATTTTAGCTGTACCCTCAGTCACACAGATGTGTGTGTGGGGGGGGGGTTCTAAGTCAGTCTAAGAAGGGCAACAGCAGTAGGGACTTCAGTGGCCGAAATACCACAGGAACACAACCTTTATAGTACCTTTAGGTGCTTAATAGATGCTTTTTTAGTTCCTGCTATTTTAATACCTTATTTATACCCCTCTAGAGACCCAAGCTGGAGCAGTGGTCAGACCATGGGACCATGGACTACAATCTCCCTCCAGATTCTCAAAGGAGTTTACATAGCTCAAGCTCCAGACAGGCTCTGTCTCTTTAACAAAAATACTTAACCAAGCTTTTTGTTTTACATGGGCCTTTTTTTTAGCTCATTTAACACTGCCCTACACCTATAAGTGTTTTAAATTTCCTTGCAAACCTTGCTGTTAGACTCCAGTAAAATCAACTATCAGTAATGAAGTGGCTGAAAGAGGAGAGCTAAATGGTTTATAATGGCCAGCTCTACATTAATGATTCTACCCCTAGCTCTGCTTTGCTGACAAAAATCACTTGATGGGTCCATTCTCTTTCACTTTTGACCTCATCTAGAGCTTTAAAAGCAAGTCTGACATGCTGTTCCCACTGGGCCAAGTAAGAGCAGATTGATGGCATTGGGCTTCCTAGGAAAATAACATGAACATTACAAAAACTGATTAAATATTTATGCACAAACATAAATTAGGCAGCTGTTTCAACATGTTCTAAGTGTTTCCAGGCTTAGGAGAATGTGAAGGCAGAGTATTGTAGCCCAGCTCCTAATATAATATGTTCTTTAATGAACTGCAGTGAATAGCAGTCAGAGATTAAGGAGGCTTGGAATCAACTAGTACTTCTCAAAAAGTCAGTAATACTTCAGTCTTTGGTATTATTTAGAACAACATTAATCAGCAGGAGATCTTGAATGCAATGTGGAATTTCAATTATACTTATTTTTTAAAAAAACTAAAGTAATTGAGGGTTATGTTAGGGCCTGTTTCCTCTCAAGATTAAAAAAAAAAAAAATGAGAGAAGGAGGGGGAACTTATATTAGCCTTTTAATTTGGAACTACAGGACTCAGGAGACTGACTGAAAGGAGCATGGAGCCATTCACTTCTAAATTACTTCTTCAAATCTAGTCAAGGTCAGCAGCAAGCAGAAGTCATTATCAATTAACTCATTGTCTTAGGTGAAATAGTGATGTCAGTACAGTTTACTTTGAAGAGTAAACTGAATCAAATTAAGGCCACTTTAATTCCGAGTAAGTGTATCTGCATCACAATTTAATGCAGATTAACTGATCCACTTTAAATGCACACATTTAGGCAATTTTCATTAACTTTGTTGAGTACCTCTGTAAAGACAATACGTGGTACACAAGAACTAGAAGACTGAGCCTTTTTCTTGTTTTGGGGTTTAGGGACTTAGTGTTATTAAATATATTTTTCTCTTAGACTGTGAGTCTCTTCCACTTTAAAGAGAAATATATATGAGATCTATTTGCATTTAATTTAAACTGGTCTTACATTAATTTCATTGAGCTGGGAGCAGATCTGAAAAGTAACTTGTTCAATTGCAGTTATTTTTCTATTCATCTTTTAAGCTGTGATTTTTCAGAAGGACATACAAGACTTTTGGTTCACAAAAAAGACTTTCCATGCATCTTGAACAAACTTCACTCACTTGCAACCCAAGAACAACCAATGCAGCCAGAACCAAGTCAGCACCAACATGATGAGAGAAATGGGGAAACTGAACAAAAACCAGGTTCCAAAATTCACCACTTCAGCATTTGGGTATTGACTGTAGAGAAAAAAAAAGAGGAAGCAAAAGGAGACACCTTTAATGTTAGTAGTTCTACACGCATATATATGTATACATATTTGTCATGGCTTGACAGAAACATTCCATCAATATACATTTGCAACAGCTGCATTACATACACATAATGAAACCAGTTGCCAAAAAATGTCAATCATTGACCTCCCCTGACCAATAGATGAGCCATAGAGCACTTCAAACTTTTAATACCAGATGGTCTGGATTGTAGTGAAATTCTGTCCCTACCTATGGTTTATATCAAAGCTCATTTTAGTGTTGGCAGACTTCAGAAGGATCTTACCCAGTATCTCTGTGTATGTCTTATCATGGACCACACAAATAACAACCACATTCTGCTGGGGTCTGACAAAGATGTTTGACATGTGCATTTGTCATGACTGTCATAAAGGCAAGATCTTTGGAAATTCTGTGAAATCCATATCCTTGCTTTAAGCATGACTTCTGAATTTTGCTACCACCATTTCAGAGAGAACAGTGAAGGATATCATGGCAGTAGAGGCAGTAGTATGATGACCAGAATTAGGTCTGAGCTTGGATGCATGTCTGTGTATGAGGAGAAGTACCACCAGTGTTGAGCAGCCCAAGCGATGCCCCTGGGTTCAGTGTAAGAACTCTCTTTCTGAGAGCCCATAGAACAACTCAAAGCTTTTTGTACAACATTTCTTCTTTTGTGAGTATTTCTTTGTCTTCTTTGCTATATCTTTACGGCTTTAGTGTTTACTCTCACAGAGTGCCTTCTGCCTTCATGCTAATCAGTTTGTCAAATCAAAAGAAATTGCTGGAGAAACTTACATGTTACCATATGCTGAGGAATTTTTATTTTGCATGGGAGAAAGACATGGATATGTGTTAACTTAAGCTCCCCCTTTCAAACCTTAACTGTTAGTAATAATATTGAAGTAGACAAGGCAGCAATTTTTTCCTCATGTCTTATGAGACTTCTTTGAGGTAGTAAAACCCACGGGGAAAACCATGCACGGTTCTCATGAAATCACAGTATCACTTACTTGTTGAAGTGCTCCAAGAATATGAGGCTGGTGGAGGTCCCTATGGTGGTTGTCAGTCCTCCAATGGTTGCTGCGTAGGAGATGCTCAGTGAGAGGCATTTACAGACCATGTGGTCATGTCTTGTTTGATACCTGTACTTGGTAGTCAGGTGCAGATCTGAGGGCTCAGGAGGCAGGACCAGTATCTGAGCCTGTGAGGGGATACATTCACCAAAGCCAGTAGGTGATCAGAACAGCAGCCCAACTTGCTCTAATGCCATAGTGATACAAATCTCAGAGAAACAACAGGTTTGTATAAGAGAGGGCAGTTTTTTCTTCACAAAGATTAACTGGGATCAGACCTGGAAACCTCTCCAGTGGCCTGAAATTGCTTGTTCTCTGGCAGAAATGTAGGACAAACAGTAATTGGACTCCTGGCTAAGGTTTGGATCAGCTCCAGCTCTGACTGGAGTATCAGTGGGATACCAAAAGCCTTGGAGGGCTGAAGGGATGGGATGCCAGCACTGCAGCCATAGGTATCCATAATCCTCAAGGCTTATGAGCAGCCACCAGATAAAGGCTTGGGGAATGTTTTGCACTTACTAGCTCAGGATTTCTAATTAGGAATGTGATTCTAGGGGTCTCAGAAAGGCATGAAAAAGGCTAGGTAATGAGAATGTGAAAGAAAAAGATGCCAAACAATTTTGCTCCAAAAGAAGCTTTCTTATCAGTGAGAGGAAACTCTTAGGATTGCTAAATCTAGTTCTTGTACTGGGAAAAACAGTTCAGTACTTCAAGGCACTTCACATGTAAGCCAAGGCTGTAATTTAGGGATGAGGGAAAAAGCAGTAAGAGGTTCAGATAGATTTGTTACATTTACTAATTTTTATTATGGTTCATCTAGTAAAATCAGTCATGCTGTAGGTTCATCATCATCGTGAGGATAAAAACAATTAAAATCCAGAAGGTTAAAAGTGAAGTTAGTATATTAGCTAAAAATAATCACCGAATGTTTATTAATATGGGTACAAAAGAAAATTAAGTATCAGGACTAATGCATTAGTCTCTTTTGAAAACATACATTTAGATTCTTTTGAATTGTGAATGCAAATTTTTGTGTTGACTTTAGCCTATTCTTTCATGGACATCAACTTATGCCATTAAGATACTACAAAATTGTCATCCAATTTTAGTGGATGACAATTTTAGTGGATTTCTTGGATCCACTCAAAAGAAGTAGAAATACTGGAATGGACTGATTTAATGGAGAATTTTGAGGGTGAATATTTTGGAAAACAAAAAGGAGGTGAATAATGGCTGAACAGATTAAAGGTCCATGTCTGCTGCCATCTTTGTTCTGAGTAGAATTTTGTGTGTCAGGGATTGTTACTTTTGAGTTGGGCTATTTTCCAAGGAGGATTTGCAGAAACAAAGTAGCTAGTACAATGAAATAATAAGGGAAACTTGTGATCAAATTCCTGAATGTAAAGCTAAATTAATTGTCCCAGCCATTGAGGATGGGTCTTCTGAACATACCTTTGCTGAGCACATCTAAATGGGAGCAAGAAATAGCAAAGGGCAAGCCACAGCTGTGGAAAGATGGTGGAGGATGATTCCATGTAATACAATTTAAAAGGAATAAATATGAAACAGTAGGGAGTAGGTGATATTTGTGTCTGTCTTTTGCCTCACCCCCTGGGTCTGACACTTCCTTACCTGGGGTAGGTGCTGCCCATTACTCTGAGAACTCATTGTTCCAATAGCGTTGGCTATCATGTGCACACCATTCATACTCTGTAAGGAGGCAAATACCTTTGGATTAGGCTTATTTATGTTCCTAGGGGCACTTAGAACAGAATTTATGATGCTTTCTAAAGGTCATGGGTAGTAGTCTTTGGGAAAAAAAAAAAAAAAAATTAAAAAATCCAAAACTACAACAAAATCCAACACGCTAAAAGTTCAGCTGTAAAATTTACACTGGAAAAAAAATTTAAAAAGCCCCTTTTTTATTTTAAAGTGATCCTAAAGTCAGATTATAATGAGATTGGGTCTTCTTCCACTGTCATGTAGGAGAATCTCACAGGTCTCTTTCTAGAGGCTGTGACTTTGTGATATGGGTTGGCTATTCTAGTAATTGAGATGTCTCAGTTGACAAAGCTGACAATACCTGGACAATAAGAGATCATATCTGAATTTGCTAGAAAACATATGGAATTTTTAGTTTACTGACTGGATCTCTGGATCTCCAGCAATAAGTAAAATGAACTTACGTTGCTATGTACTTATGTTATTATTGTTATGGAGATATTGTTCCCCACCTTCATTAGTGCAAGCATGCTGATAGGTTAAATACAAAGCAAGATGTTCTGCAATATGTACTCTCTGCCAACAACCACCACTTGTTTGAAATAAAGGAATCAGCAGGTTTTTTTTGGAGCTGTGTGGATTCTGTTCTCATGGTTCCTGCATTAGAAGACAATGTAGCTCAGAAGATACTACCTATCACAGTACCTTTGAGTGCATCAAGGAGTTGAAGTCAGTAGTAGTAGCACTAAAAACAAAGAAAGGAAATATACTTTATAAATGCCTGTTCACCCCACTCCTTCAAAAGGCACACATCATGGGCAGGAGGGGCAACCTCTGCAGGAGAACAAGTGCCTACTGAAATGGTGAATACTATTTATTAGAACCTCTTATGTGATCTCTTGGCCAGATAGGCCAGAGTTGTCATTATGTTTCACAGCTCTGTCTCTAGCTGTGTAGCAATGGGTTTCCACTTCTATGCAAGAAAAGATTTGTGTTCTTTGTGGTATATACCCCATTCTAGGAGAGGACTCCATTCACAGTGGAGTTAATCACCAGGCAATGCAGCACTACTGCTGTCCATTCTAGTCAAATTCCTCATTTACCAACTTTTCCAAGGCTGATTCTGAGTACCTACCTGTGCCACATTAAAACCTTCACTAAAATCTGTCCTGTGTGGCATGTGGACCATGCAAACAATCCACTGAACTTACTTCCAGACGTGCTACTTTTCCTGACAAATTTCTGAGTCTTTTTCAAATAATCCTACTTTAAGAATAGTACTATATTAAATATCCCACACATACTCTTCAATAGGGATTAAAGAGATTAATGGCACAATGCTTAACTGAAAATTTGATTCTGTATTGCACAGAAAATATGGCTGAGATAAAAAGAGATAACAGGAGTATTGCAGAACCCATTAGGCTTTAGACCAATGAGATAACTGTTTAGATCTTGCAAGTCATCAACCTGTGCTCTTTGACTGATATTTGGTTTAAAATAAATTAAAATTTAAAGTAAAAGAAACAAGAACTTTTTTCTCTTTTCTTATGAACAGTTGTGAAAAATATAGAAGGAGCTCAAGAAGAGACTGTGTAATTTATTCTCACACTTTATAAGAAGATGCTCCTCAGGATTAGGGCATTAGCATAATGTATTCTGTTGTGTATCTTGAACTGATGATTAATTTGATAAATTGACAAATTAGACCTTTACTTGATTTACCCTTTTCATCTTACTAAATTCTGCCCCAAATAGACTTGGTCAAAACTGTTAGTGTTTTAAACCTCTAAAGAAATTAGTCTGTATTTAAAAAATATTTTACAAATTTTGGGGGGAAGAAGGTGTGGTTTTTTCTTGGTTCTCCCTCCCACCATCCCCTCGCCTCCCTCCCCTACCGCTCTCATCTGTCTCTTAAACACAGACAGTTCAGACTTTCTTCAGGAATGCTCTATAAGTGATTTCCCTCTGAATATGTCCTGTGGGCACTCCATACTCTGCTTGGATTCTCTCCATCACTGTTCCTTCAGGGGAACAGAAATAAAAGTCTGTGGATAGCACAGACAGACTTCAAAAGAGCTTTCAAATCCTCAAAACATTTTCCTTCTCTCTAAAATGTCCATAGTCTTAAAAAATAAGTGAATGCTGCAAAGCTTTAGTGAGATCCAGACCATTACATTAATCCCATTTATCATGTAAGCCTTCCTTGTCAGTCACATATGAAACATTCACTTGTAAGCTTCTGCTTGCCCTTCCTGTCTCTACTCCTGGGTTCATCTCATTGCAACCTGTGTAGGGCTCAAATCTCCAGTCCTGATGTACAGGGTTCATTCTTACTCCTCATTGATGAAGATAAGCTCCAGTGAAGGTTGACCATGCTTTTCGCTGAGACCTGTAAGAAAGGAAGAGAAAGCAGCCCTTGGGGTAAGAACTGAGCTGAGCCTCTGGGTCACACCACTGAACCTGGAGAAACTTCTGCAAACAAAACTTGTCCAAACCATCTCAGGTGGTCTCTTTATGCAGCATTTTATTATTTCGTATTGTACTGCTCATGTGCCTCTGGTAATTAAAAGAATATCATGTCTACATATAATAGACAAGATTGGATGAAATCATTTTCAGCCTGGAAGCTGTAAACTGAAAGAAAGGAGGGGTTTTTTTCCTTTCTGAATCCTTTCTCTCTGGGAAGGAATGAACAAAATGAACCTTAGAGCCCTTATCAATTTTTTATTTTGGGATTGTCAAAGAGCACAGTTTTGGGGCCCATCTAAATTTCCTGGACTTTATTGTCAGAGGTTTCCTTCCAACCTTGTAAAACCCTATGAGTTGTAAAACCCTAAGAGTTTATGACACACAAATTCCAGTAGATGTCCTATTCAGTATAAATAGTTTTCCAACTCCAATTCTTCTATCACTTCATGAAAATTTCTTTAATTTTTTTTTAAAGGAATATCGGAGTACAAAAAGAAAGAGTATAGATCAGTGTCTTTGGCAGTATAAAGCAGACACATCTGACCTCAATAGACTTCGAATAATATGTATCAGCAAGTCTGTTTACTGCTAAACAAATGAGAAAAAAATGGCCAATATTGACAAATACCTCTTGGCTTGTTTTCTTCAGTAATGGTGCTGCCTGCAGGACTGCTGACCTCGCACTCGTCCTCAGCATTCACTAGCTCCTGGAGCACTGCCTCCACAATTGGCATCACCATGGCTGTGGTGGATGTGTTGGAAAGCCACATGGAGAGCACCGTGGTGCAACACATAAAGCAAAGAAGCAACCTGGAGTGCAACACAGCAAAATCCATGAAGTTGGATGGGGCAGAAACAGGATGAGAAAATCTCTAAGCTTTCAGACTCCGAAAGGAAAGATGGGTATGAAAAAGATCCCCAAACCCAGCTAGCTTTTGCCCATGGGTGGGAAAATCAGTTGTTTTGAGCTTCTTCTGTCAGGCTCAGATTACCTCAAAGTCTAAAGTTCACTCACATGCCTGGCTTGGCTCCAGCCATCATGACCATGCGCAGGGCAATTCGCTTGTGGAGATTCCATTTTTCTACAGAAGCTGCCACACAAATCACACCCATGAGGAGCAAAGTTGTGTTCTTGAAATATTCAGCAGCCACCTGCATTAAGGGCCAGGGGAAAGCAGTTAGTTAAAAAAACAGTAATTACCCTACACAGAAAGCAAGCAGAATGAGAAATGTGGTATTGAGCATTTTTACTCCCCAGAGAATAAGAATGACAGGGAGCTGGAGAACATGAAGAATTCATAAGTCAAAATATTCTTTTCAATCTGTTTCATGTTGCATTTATAAATAACAAGACTCTATACCCTATTGTCTGTAGGCTTCTCAAGTTTGAAGAGATCATAAGAAATGTTACCTTTTTGAGCAGGATGTTCACTGCCTGTGGTTAATCTGTCATACTCAGCTAGGCTCAGATGGAAAGGACCACAGACAAAACTCTGAACTGAAGGCAGCTTATTCATGTGCTTCACCTGCTTTTTTATTCTGGAGATATTGTTGTCTATCTTATTTATATTTATTCTATCATCTTCAACTTCAAGGCAAAATGTGGCATCCCCAGAACTTACAGCTTCAGAAAAAGAGTCCTTTGGGACAGGCTCTTTGAATGCATTTAAGAAAGGTTTTTATACTGCTGCTGTGATCCACAAATCCTGTGCAAAACTTTTCATGTTGAAAATCTGTCTCCATTTTATCAGGAAAATAGGGAAAAGTTTCAAGAAACAGAACTTTAACTTAAAGAGTATGAACAAAACCCAACAAAATGGGAGAAAATAAAAGTTACAAGCAGATACCTGGAGTAACAGCTAAATTTTTTGTTTCATTCTGATGCAATCCATCTTAAGCTGTTGCTGGATTATTTTTTTGAAAATATAGTTTCTTCATTTTAAAACTATTCCTCTAAGCAAATGTAGTTGCCAGCCTTTTAAAACACGGTCAGAAGAAGCAGTCATTTTTCCATTGTCCTCAGTTATGACACTAATGTGCCATAAGACATTAGTTATCTGCAACAAGCTATGTATGTAATTATATTTACTTAATAAACTCCCATGGTCATCTAAATAGATTTGACTATCATAATTTTGTGCCAGAACTTCTAAATATCACTTTTTTGTCTTCTATTTTTTTTTTCTCATTAACTTTCTTTATTTTTCTGCTACCTTGTTATAAAAATATCTTGAGGTGAATGAAAGAAATCCATCAAGGCAGCAGCACAAAGAATCTTGTGTTCTTTATTCCTTTCACAGTAATTTTGGAGAAACCAGTGAATGTTAATAGTCTTATTAATACCCATGTACATATATATGGCACTCATGTTCTTAAGCCCCTGTGAGTTATTTGTAGCTTAAAGTGCTAGGCAAGAGCAGCACACTGGAAATATTGCAGCATCATCAGAGTGGTTAATTTTGAGATACAGGGACTTATTTCTGTTCCTAGAGCAAACAATGCATTCTCTGCAGTAGTCTCACTATAATTTTGTTTGATATTACATTGAATTTCTGTCAGGATGCCATTAAATTTTCCTTCTTCAATATGCTTCCAAGTTTTTAATGAAAATGCCTGACTATTTTACCTTTACGATAGGGAAAAAAAAACTTGAGAAAATACTGAATTTTGTTGGTATGGAAATGTATCCAATTATATTACATCACTGGGAGAAATAAGACAGGTCATAAAACTTCTGGTTCACTCTTGTCTCTATCCATTTATCGATATTCCCAGTGTGATATTGTGATAGGAATTCAACGAATTTATGGTTGCTATATATTCTTCTGTGTTCTTATCTGTATTTCCAGGCCTTTAATCAAGTGTGAAGCTCCCTTGTTCTCCCCCTCCCCCTCCCCCCCCCAAAAAAAAAGAGAAAAAAGTTTTAGATTAAATAAAATAAATTTTTGTCATATCATGAAAGAAAGTAACATTCAACAAAACCTCTCAAGTAAGCACATTCAGAACTGATCATACAGATTTTTTGTACAGTTATTCCTTTGCCTGAGAACTCATGTCTACAATGCAGCACTAGGTCACAGCTTCAAAAAAAGGGCTAAACATTCACCTGGATAACAAAACCATCTAGTCTTTTAGTAAATGGTAACTATTTTTAGCATATGTGGCCTCTGACCTTATATGTCTTCTATAATAAATATAACTGCAAGGAAACTTCATGATGTGTCCCATAACTGCTCTTTTCATGGTTTTGAGGGAGTGGAAAGGTGGGATCCTTTGAAGCAATGAGTTTTGGGAAGTGTTGGTGATGCAGTAGCTGAAAGGATAGACATCCCTCCTACCTAATATAGACTATATTATGTCCTATATCTGTCTTCAGTAGAAGAAAAATCTGGTCAGACCAAGTTACACATTACAAGACATATCCTTCTTCCTCCCATACCTCTAAGTCTTGTTGCTGCAAGATTAGTCTTATTCAAATAATTAACTGAGAGTAAGAACATGAAATGATAAAAAGTGCTCACAGGTCTGACCTCACTGGACTTCATGACTCCAAAGAGTGGGTAGAGGAAAGCAGGAACTAAGGCTGCTGCCCCAAGAGGTACTGCTTCAGACACCCAGTATACGGCCGTCACAATCAGCACGTAGGCACAGGAGGCTTCCTGCGAGGACAAAGCACAGAGGTTACATCTTACGGCCCCACCAGCAGCTGTGGAGGCTTTGTGAACTTGTTCATCAGGCTGGGGGTGCCTGGACTTAAAAAAAGTCAAAAAGAACTGTATTAGGACCTCCCAAGGTGCAGTAGTTTGGGTGCGAAATGTAGGCTACCACCTGAAAGGTCCGTTTCAGAAGGTGATGCTAATGAAAGTTTTCACACATAAGCCAGGGCAAAACTTTGGAATAAGTCTATTTATCAGCAAAATAATGGTTTCAAGTGAATTTGCAAATTTTTAATTTCCATGATGGTTCCATGATTCCATATGATTTCCTTAATCCAGTATTTACCAAGCATTCAATCATGACTCCTCAGAGAGGACCAGATAAGAGCAGTCACATTTGCCATAGCATAGATAAAAATGCCTTGTAGTTATTTTGGGAAATGCTCTGAAAAACTGGTGTGTTTTGTTTGTTTGTTTTCTTAAACAGGGTGCAAACACTTTCATTAGCTGATTTTATTTGCTCAGGTAATTTCCGCAGCCTCTTAGAAGAAGACCACAGACCTGCAGGCTTAGAAGCAATGGACTAATGGACTTATTCAAACAAATTTGCTGCTGTCCAAGGTTCTGGTAGAAAAGAACATGACAACATCATGCTGAGCACTTATGGAGAGCTGAGATATGATTGAGAAAGGGGCTATCTGCTAAATAATTTTACAGAAAAACACAGCTAGTGCATGAAATTCTTCTGGTCCATTTCTTAGACAGGTATGTCTTTATGGCACTCATTGGAGTTCTCCTTAGGCTCAGTTTGCTAGACTTACAAACCTGAGAATATCTTTTGGTAATAATTACAGAAATTATCTTCAGGATAAAACAGCTTTCAAGAAGTCATAAAAGCAAGTCTTACAGATCCTTGTGCAAATTGATGAGCACTCATTTTTTTGTCAATCATCAGTTCACACACTTCAGTTCTTTTCCAATTTTGTGAACAACATGAGAAAGTTTAGTGAAATTATACAGATATGTGGGTTCAATGGAATGTTTGTATTTAAATTCATGTTTATATATGTCATTTTTATATTACCTCTAACAAAGAGCCACAATCAGCTCTTCCTCTCTCTCTCTTTTTTTTTTTTTTCTTTTTTGTACAGCTTATAGTAATAACAGGCAGAATGCAGCCCAGAGGAAAAAAGTTAAGATAAATTGATATGTACTATTTCCTTACTTGCATAAGAATTCTGCATAAGAATTTCGGCCAAGGTCACTCAGCAGCTTGGGTTTAAATTAGCTGCCAGATTTTGCTCTGAATCCTATTTCAGAAAAGTGTAACATTAAACAGTTGTAATTCATCTAAGCCAGAGTAGGTTTATACTGGATATTAGGGAAAATTTCTTTACTGGTAGGGTCTACCAGTAGTAGTAAGACAAAGGGAAAAGGCATCTCTACCAAAACTTAATGGGAACAGGCACTGCATTCCTGTGTTTCTAGGTTGTAATCATTTTGCAAAAATAAAAGAACTTACAATAAAGCTCATTTTAAATGGTATAAAATGGTGTAGCAAGTACTAGGAAAGCCAAGCTTGATAATCTCCACTAAAAACTTAATCAGCTTGTCTAGCAACTTTCTGCATTTATTTTCTCAGTGCTTTAAACCAGCTCGTTTCCAAGAGAAACCGTGTTAATCTCTTCCATTTATTGAACTGAATTTATATATTCCATTAATGGTTACCAGAGCTACTAAGTACTAGACTGAGGTAATGGCAGCATAATTTTAACTGTTTCAGTCTTCTCACTTGTTGTTTTACAGGTGAAAGTCACTGGAAACAGGGAATAGGAAAACATGTGATGGTTGGAGGAACTATCATCGAATTATTTACCTTCAGTCACGTAGGTGAAAAGAAAAGAGGAGCTGTAAGGAAGCCATGGCTAAAACTTCCATATTAAGGGTCATGCATAAAACTTTTATAACTAAGATAAATAAGGATCTCAAAGGGACTAAAAGGAAGAATAAACACTGTGTTGAAAATATGTCCACTTGAAGGTGTGCATTGCATATCTTGCATGTAGGCATGTGGATAAGCTCTGCAAAGAGGTAGTCCAGCCTCTGGACTACCATCTTTGATTTTACCGAATCATGCTATAGTTCCCTCCATTCACTTTGTGTAAATAAAACTAAAAGTGAGTGAAAGTATGTTATTTCTTCTGTGCATCTTCACAGCATGTTCTGTGCTTTAAGGTTCATTCTGCTGGTTTGGCATATCGAGGTGGCAACGCCACCTGATACTGCAGGTCTCACAGCTCTGTCAACAGATGACTTTTGAGGAGTCAGCCAAATGTCCTTGATGGGGTCCAGTGTGGCCGCAGGGCCTGTGGTCATAGAAAACCTGCCCTCAACTGACTGAATTCATGGGGCATGCTTTGTGGTTTCTCTGGTGGATTTATGATCCAGAAAGAAAGAAAGAAAAAAAAAAAAAGGCAAGCAGGTGTATAGATTAAAAAAAGAGGCAAAACTGTTCACATGTCATTGTGAGGGAAATAAAGAAAAAATGAAAAAGACCTACAGTTTGCAAAGCACAAAGTGTCATTTTCTAAATGTGTCAGACCTGAAGGGCCCTTACGTGCGTCCAAACCTGCAGGACAAGTTCAGTTATAACTGGAAAAGGAAAAAGAAGACAAACATTTTCTCAAGTTTATTTTTTACCCAACCATTTCTTGTCACAAAAGAGTAGAAAATAAACTGTGTAATTTATGCCCATTAGCCATATCTACAAACAGTTCTGAATCCTTGTGCTCCCTTTGATCACTCTTGCCACTAAACATGTAATGCTCCTTTGACATTTCCAGAGATGTGCTGATATCATCAGAGAAACTGCAAGATAATTCCCTGCAAATATAAATGACCTAGTAATTCTGATCTCTATAAGAAAGACAGAACACTGTTATAATTGTCTGATAAATAAAAATATAAACACGTGAGCAGGCATCAAATTTAATCTTCATGTTTAAGAAGTAATCCTAGTCAATGGGTTGTAGCAAAGTAAATTCCACTCAAAAGCATTTAAATGGTGTATTGTCAGCTGAGTTTATTTGGTGAAGACGTTTTCTTAATAGCACTATAAACATCTGTGCAACTCTCAGTCAGATTCTCAGCTGTACTTTACCATCTGTGGTCATTCACATATATACAAAGTGGATTGAAAACACCTCCTGATGGATTTTCGTATCACTTTACAGCAAAGCAACACCACGAGTTGCAGAGTACTGGTGCAGAGGAACTTGCACTGTATAGTAGCAATTTTCACAGCAGTATTATCTAAGAACTTCTGCTTCAGCACCCATATGGTGCTCTTACAATTCCCTTGGCTATTAAAGTTTCTCTATTGCATCCTGTACCTTGGAATCCAGTGGGGAGCAGACAAGAGGGACAAATTTTAATGCAGTGAGTTGCATGTTTCTTAGGGGAGGGTCTCAGGCAGGATGTCTTTTTATGTCACCCTTCCAGTAAAATGGGAGAAGATTAAACCCTTTTGTAAAGTAAGCCTCTGTGAAAGGGTGAGACCTTCTGTCCTCTGAAGAAGAGCACAGTTGTCTGTCATTCATTGCCTCACTCAAGATAGAAGAGATGAAAAACTACTATAGGGCAACAGCTGACATATACACTGAAGTTCAGAGCGGGAAAACTCAAAGTACAACATACAGTTCAGTGGTGTGGAAACATTTCCATTTTATGAATCCTGGCTTTCTTTCCAAACAAAATATTACTGGTTTGTGTTTGAGAACAATTTCTAATCCTTTGCATTTTAATTTGATAAAGTAGTAGCATTCATAAATCCTCTGATACTATAAGGAGGAATTACTCTTTAACAATGTAGAAGACAGAATGGAAATTGCTGCACAATTTGTCCAGATTTATGCCTTGGACTATGTAAAAAGACAAGCTGCAGAATTTTTAATAAAATTGCAAATTTTGATAAGTTAAATAACACTATCTCCATAAGATAGGAAAACACTGCTATTTTATAGTTTATAATGGTGGAGGTGTGCATAGAGAGGAGTTTCCCATGTGGCCAAGGGTATTTGGGAGGTCCAAGGCAGTGTCAGGAGCAGAGCTGCATTCATTCCCGTTCCCTGCTCTGCATGTTAAGCACAGACTATTTCCTCCTTTGCATTGCTGTGCATGTCTCTGGGCCAGCATTTATTAACACTATCAGAGCTGCAGAGATACCTACACCTGCTCTGGAGCAGTAAATGCCATGTATGGTCCTATCTGTCTGTCATCGAGTCCTAGCTCCTGCCTCACCTGAACTGCTATCTTATAAATCCACATTAAATTGAAAGTCCCTCCATGCATACTTATTACTAAAAAACTAAAGATGCTGTAACTATGCCTTTTAAATACCTCTCCTTAAAGAAAAATTAATGGATATGTTTGTTCTGTTCCCCCTTCCACACAGATATTATTTTAGAAAATGAAGAGATACAACATTTCTGCTTTAAAGTGGTGCTTTACTAGCTGCACCTGACTCTTCAGCTCTGCATATGACAGGGTAGCTCTGCTTCTTACTGTGATGAGTTCTCAGTGACCCTCACAGTCCTTCAGATTTGACTCTGATTTTTCTAGGATCTATGCTTTCTTAGGTCTTTGACTTTCTTTTTGCACACTACAAGCTTATGCAGCAGGACTGCCTAGTGCACTCCAAGGCTTTGTTAAAAAGAAAATTAGAATGTACTTACGCTGCTGGAGTATATGAGTGGCAAAGGAAGCAGCAGAAGTGGAATGAGGACAACAAGCAAGAGATTTCTGGATCGGAGAATCTCCTTCATCACTGCCATGTTTTTTCTGGTGTCTTTCTTGTCCTTTGGATTCTTTTCCGATTCCTCAGATACTCCAACTTCCACACCAGGTTTTCCTTCACCTGTGCCTAGATTTCCCCAAAACGTCTCTCACCACCCCATTTCCTATCTCGACACAATCACCTAAAATATCTTTCTTAATTTATTTATTCTTCAATCTGTTGTTTTGAAAAGGTTTTTTTCAATTAAAAAGACATTCAGTTTATGTATGGCTTACTGGCGTATCCAAATTATTATCACACCAAAGCATGCAGAGTTTTGCAAGTTGGAGCATAGTGATCATTTGACAATTTTTTTTAGTTCAGACTCACAGTTGTAGCTGTGTTGTATCCTTATTCCCATGTTTTATAAAATTTTTTTCTTCCATCATTTAACGCTGTGACTCGTTTTCATAAACCAGGCGAGATATGTTTTGAGCTGCTGCTTTTCCTTCTGTTTGATAGTCTGAATGCCTCAAATACAGTTTCTTTTCCTGCTGGAAAATTATTAAAACTAACAATTTATTGTTTAGTGCATAGAGGTAAATTTTCAGCTACTCCTTCTTTAAAAAAATCCCAAAAAACCTGCCATCTGCAGCTCCTTCAGACTTTATTTCTTTGCTTCTACCTTTGTATCTACCTTTAACCTACTTTTGTGCTGAGCTTGGAATTCAAAGGGCAGGAATTCCAACACAGATTATACTTGATCTCAGGACAAAAAATTCTTAAAAAGCTATATGCAGCTCTAATTCACCAATGAGGACTGCAGAAGGTAGAAGTTGCTCCACCCATTGCCCAAAACCCAGTCAGATCATTTGAGAAAATCAACAGCCTCCTCTTTCTGCCATTCACGCAAATATACAAAAAGACCTTTATTTAAGTTGCTGAACAGCTTGTTATTGTTTCAAGACCTCAGTACTGATGATAAATAATTATTGTTTTCTAAACAGTATCTTTTGTCTTCATGTTTCTTCCATTGCAATCCTTGAATGTCACTAATTGTGACAATGTCAGGCGTGGTCTGATCTCTGTAGTGGTTCATGTACCCTAGGTTACTATAGGATTCAAAATCAAATTGGAAATTTTCAGACTTTCTACTCTAGTCTTCTAGTGGAAGAACATTTCTCCAAATCTTCTATTATCAATGTTTTTGTGGGCCCCAAAGTACCATAGATGTAGGACTGACTCCAATGGTTACACGCACAATCTGTAGACAGACATCCATTTGATGTATATCACACAGGAAACCACACATTTAGGAATTTCCATGCCCAAAAAAGTTACTTGTCTATCCTCTCCCTCCTTCTGCTAGACAGCAAGAAACTGAGCTCCCCAGACTGGGTTGTAATGCCTGTGTGACCCTGCACCCTGGAGAACTGGCAAACACAGACCTACAGAGGAGGTTGATGTGCAGGGAGAATTCTTCCTGAAATTAGTAATTGTATCTCAGACTGCGGAATGCTTTAATATGCCTTGAAACTTTCGTCAAGCAACAGAACCTTGAGACTCTTCAGGCAAATTTAGCAACTAGTTCTCTAGCTCTGGAAGTCAAAATATAGTTAATATGGAGATTCCAGGTTAGCCAACACAGCCAGGGAATTGATATCTGCTCTGTGGGTTAAGAGAAACAAAAAAAACCAACCAACCAAACAAACAAACAAAACAAACAACCCCCTCCAACAAAAAAATCTAAAATACTTCAAAAATTAAAAATTGTTTTATTTTAAGTGAAAAAAAATCTAACCTTTATTTCATACTTTTATGATCTATAAGGTCAAAGAGTGGATAAAAGGTGCCATTAGGGGCAATGGTTTGCCTGCCTGTGAGAGAAGAACTTCCTGTAAAGAAGACTTGGTCCAAAGTGACAAGATGTGAACTGAGACTGAGATCAGGCAACCTACACCTGCACCTTGAGCAATACTGAGGGAGGGAACTGCCCTAAGCCCAAAGAGCTGCCCCAGAGGCAGAGTGCTCCTTCCCACCAGAGTTCTGGAAGAGGAGGTACTCTTGTTCCTATTTAATACCCACTCCTTCTCCACAGAGGAAGGGGCTGTTCCCTCTTCTCTCCAGTACCATTTCTCTCAGGAAGAATTTCACATCCCAAGATAAAAAATTAGTCAAGCTGAAGCTGCTAAATAGTAAATCTGCTGCTGAAATCAATACAGTACAAAGACAAATATTTTACATAGAATGTTTTTATAATTATATTGAGAGTCTCTGTTAAATTAACCTGGGCAGTCCGAGCACATTCCCAAGGGATAAAACTTTTTCTTACATTACACACAGTAAAGGGATGAGGGAAATAAACTCATAAAACCTTTATTTTCTATTGAGGAGATAAAGGTCTCAGTTACCAATTTGTCAGGTACAGTAAGGTATATATGCCATAGAGAAATAGAAGATATTTAAAAATATCTGTATTTTTTTTTCTATTAGATATTTTATGATGAATAAACTGACTGCTGGACTGTCCTGTTGTGGGCTGAGGAGCATGGCTGGGTATGGCCATCCTTCCTTTCTCTGAATGGTGACTGCTAGAAATTAATAGTTGCTTTACTCCTCCTTGTTACTTTTGCAGGCTTGGAGTAACTGGGTGTAAGGGATTTATGAATTGCCCTAGTTCCAGACTCTTCCAGCAAGTGGTGCTTCAGGGAGCCAAGAAGCAGGGTCGGAAAGGCAGTAGCATACTCTGTTGCATTTTCTCTCCATGTATTTACAAAGCCTGGGGGGGGAGAGGGCTCAAAGGGCATGAGGACTGCAGCACAAGGCTACTTTGTGGGAGCTGAGCTCTCTGTGCAAGTAGAGGAGACGGAGATATTTGTGACCCACAGCTTTGTGGTTGAGGTTTTTGGTTTCCTTTGCCATATGCCAGACAGGCTTTGCAGGTGATGAACAAAATTCTTCAGGTATAAAAGGGTACCTACACACATGTGTGTCTAAATGTGGACATGCACACTCATGCACACAAATACAAAAACTCCTGCGAGAAACAAGACTCACTCTGCCTTTTATAAGCTCTTTGTCCTGTTGCTAATGCCATGGCCAGACTGCCCCTAAGGCTGCTAGGGTTCCACATTCCCACAGGCAATTGCCAAACCCTGTGTGCTCTGACTGCTTGCACTATTTGGTGTTTGCTGCAACAAGGTGGTGCTGGATGGCTTTGTCAGCCCCATTCCTTCGAGTATCCCTGTTAAAGGATAAAGAAGAATTAATTCCTTTTGCTCAAGTGGTGCAAAAACAGTTAAACATCATTCAGAACTTGGGCTGGAATCCTCAGGTCTCTTCTACAGTCTCAGGACTTTGTGATTTGGGCCTGTATCTTTAAGATATTATGCCAATAGAGAGAAAAAGAATTATGCTGTGAATGGATGAAATAAATATTCATCTGTTTTCCCGTGGTCTGGAATATAAACAGCATTAATATCTATAGAAAAACAGTTTATATCAGTTGTACACAAAAATTAGGGGATTAATTTAGAAGAATTTGGATTTTTGATAGCTAGCCATCTGTCTGACATGTACTTCCTTTTCCTGTCTCCTGTTTTCTGTTCATGATTTGGTTTGGAGTTTACTATAATCAGTTGCACTATTTCTACAATTTTTGCTCTTGCTGCTCCCAAATTCATAATTCGCACCACTGAATTGGTAAATAGACTTTTCTGCTAAGGGGTCAGATGCAATTTTTCCCTGACTGAACAATTTAGGATTCTTCTATGTACTCAGCACTTCTGTGCATACACATACATGAACATACATAGACATAGAGATGCCCATATACTCGAATATAAAATTTACTATATAAAAAAAAAGCCACAGTGCGAAATTCAGCACCAGGCATGTTTTAATGCAACTTCTTCCCTTGCCTCAGGGGGATTCTGAAGTGTGGGTTCAGAAGACTTATGTCCAAGTGACAGAACCAGGAAAAATGTGCCATTATTAAGTTAAATAGGGCCTTTGTCTTGCCTTTGATTCCACTGTGGACAAATCCATGTTCCTTTCAAAAAAAAACAAGCAGCAGAAGCAAAGTCATGTGCAAATAATGAAAGAACCATTGCAGACTGTTTGGGAGGGCAGCTCTAGGAAGCAGGGAATATGTTCACAGGCATTGTTTGCTGCTGGTGTTCACAATGCCCTTTGTCTTCTGCAAATGTTATTGCAATTAAAAACTGGCTCAGCCAAATAAAGTGAATCAGAGAGTGCTTATTTGCAAGAACATTTGGAATGAATATTATATGGCATAATTTCTGAAGGCTGACAGTTAGAAAACATTTTTAGAGAGGGCTTTTGCACCTCGTTATAATATTCTTTTGCTGGCAGTCAGAACATGAACTTATTTCCCTAGCTAGGAAAGCAACACTCTCCAGCACTTACACACAGGCATGTGAGCATAAGCATAGTACACTTATGGATTATTTATAGGAAACCCAAAGGAAAAAAACAAGGATTTGTCTGGGTGTACACCAGACTCCCTTCTTTGCTTGTCCCAGAATATGCCTCCACGCCAACACAAAAATTGAATTCTCAGGATTAGACATTTTTTACTTTTAAAATGGAACTATAAAGTGGCTTCCACAAGAGGGAGCTAGAAAACAAATAATCTTTCACAAAGCGGGCTATTAAACTCTTTCCAGAATAAAGTGGTGGACGTGCTACATGTGTCCATTATCAACCAACAGAGGTGGCTGAGTTGCAGTTGCATCTAGTCTCCCACTATGATGGCTGTTTGTTGTATGGGAACATCAAGTCGTGCTTCAGGGCTTTGTAAAGATTGACAAAGGATTCAGTCCAAGTGTCTTTCTGGTGCCCCTGGGCCTGAGCAGCTCTGTAGGCCGTGTAGACCATGGTCAGCACTGTCCTTTCAAAGTCTTCTTTCTTGAGGACCCTCGGGTAGGAAGACAGCCTGCTACTCAGCCTGCGGATCTCTGTGATGCTCTTGGGGATAATCTCATTGCAGATGGTGTCAAACTCAGCAGCCTTCCTCAGTGAAGCGAGCTCCTCATCTTTGATGGAGATCCTCTGACCTTTGTCAATGTCAAGCTCAGCTAAAAGAAACTGGTACAAAATCAGAACACAGAAAGCTTTTTATTTTCTCCAAGAGACTCTGGGCAGAGTAAATGTTCATTAACAACCTGGCCTTAGGTCTTTAATTTATGTCAAAGGGAGGCAATTGCACTGGCTGGAGGTGGGGCAGACCAGAAAGTTTCTATGTGAGCACTGGACTCCTGTATTACCTACCTGGGAAAATTAGAGATAGGCTATGGGGAAAAGGAAGGAGGAAAAGGAAAAAGGAGGTACTCTTCTGTTGTCCAAAACAGGCATGGGTTGCTGCTGGCGCCCTGCCCGGGATAGCCCAGTTCTGTGTGAGAAAGTACATCAGTAGCTTCCCAGCCCATCTCCTGTTTGGACATCCAATCCCAGTTTCTCGAGGTGTGAAATAGATAGATTTGACCCATTCACCTTCTTCAGGTGGGCCACTTTCCCTTAGCTAACTATATGACCAGATTTTTGATGTACAGACTGCAGTCTCCACTCCTGTGAAAAGGGGAACATGAATTATTTTGAAGTGAAATAACCATGCCTTGGGATTACTTTGCAATGACTGATACCTGCAGCCTTAATAACTTGGGACTGAGACTTAGTCCAAAGAATTTAAATGAGTTCTCTTGTTAATATGCAACTATTCAGAAAGAAAGCGTATTTTGAGGAAAGCCTTTTGCTCTGGTTTTCACTTTACCTGTTGCTGAGAAAGAACCTGTATTTGAGGTAGAGCAGGCAACTTCTGCCTGCTTGAGTGTTCAAGAAGTGAGTTTGTCATTTACAAGTGTCTGTTCTCACCCTTCCAGAGATCTATCACATGGTCAGCAATGGAGTTACTTCTGAGATGGATAAAAGTGACATGAAGACAAGATAATGGATAACCCCATTATGGACAGTAACCCCAGTCTTGGTTAAGGCTTAAGGTACCATCTGCTCCCATATACTGAACCTCGTAAAGCAGGACCACATCTTCCAGCGAGTTTTGTAGCACTGGGTTAAGGAAGGCAGCTGAGGACCTCTTGAATCTGTGAGCAGCTGGGAAAAGCATAGCTGGAAAATAATAATAGAAAAAAGACATTCCATAAAGTGCCAAACACTGAAAAGAGGAAGCACTTTTCAACAGAAGAGTCAACCAAAGAACTGCCTGTTGCAAAGACTTACTGTAGTGTATGACTTCTCATTGTAAATAAAAGGCATGGTATGGACTGCTTTGGGAATGGAAGTTAGTTGTCTATCCTATATCTATATAGTGTCTAACACAGGGTGGTTTATGATCCAAGCCTGGGACTCTCAGTTGCAGCCTCAGAAGTGAAGGAATAATGATAACTACAACATGAACATTATCTGAAATACATGTCCTTCTCCCGGATCTGCAAGGGGAAATCAGTACTGACACTCAAAAAAGCCTATTTTTTCCAGTCCATTCTCCTACTGTCTCCTTCTGAGACTCTACATTTCTCTGAATGTCAATTGTCAGTAAGTCAGTGTGTTCTTATTTAATAGAGAAAGCTTCACCAGAGAATAATCACCTCAGCTGTCCTGGGCATTTACATTTGGAAGGAGTGATTCACCCAGATATATGTCTATTCATTGAACCTGTTACCACCTTAGACAAGGCAGCTACATTCAATAAGGTGAATCCCAGCTCACTGTGACTTTAATACTTTACGGTGTGTTTATGTTGTTGCTAGAAACAACAGTCTGCTATGATCAGGTATTTATTTACCATTGTGACATGTACTACAGATATTGTCTCAGAGAAAGGAGACAAAAAACTCCCTGAACTCAGCACCCCAGTGTACTATAGCTTCTCAACTTTAGCTCTTGTTTACCAATACATAAATTTGGAAGCCAGTCTAAGGAAAAGAAGTAAATATAACCCCCACCTTCCAAAAAGCATTATGATTCCCTCCTCAGAAATTAGATTTCTACAGTTATTAGTAACATCTCATGGAACATGCAGCTTACTTTGAATTTCTGAAAGGTTTCATCCCACCCTTCCTCTACCAGATTTTTTTTTCCATTAAATATTTTTACTAGATCAATTTTGTCTTGCTTTGCCAAAGTTCTTGTGATGGATTTTGCATGCTGCCTGTAGAAAAACTGAACATCATTTAAAACTCTCTCTGCTGGGCATAGAAAAGAAAGCTGGAAGAACTGTAAGCATTCTAGGGAAAAGTTGTCCCTGCTCCCTGACTACATGGTTTGTCAGACTATTTGCCTCTTTACCCAAGCAGATCACAAATATGCCATACCTTCTAAACTCTGTAGCCTAAATGCAGTCCTGTTTCCTGTGTCATTGCCAAATGTTGACTTTGTTAAAGTTTGACTGGTTAATGATATTAAAGTTCTAATAATGCAAGAAGAAAGAAACCAGACCCCCAGGGCCTTTACTATCTAGCATAAGGAAAATTAATTGGGATAATGCTAGGTATGAAGCAACCCATACTTGACACAGCAAAGGGTATTTTTGACCTTGAATTACCTAGGGTTATAGTGTAGTTAAATATTTTGTTGAATTACAGTAAACATACTGTAGCTAGATACTACTAACAGTAAATGCATCCTACAGGGATGGGGTTTAGGCATTTTAATAGGACACCCACAGAGCTAGCTGTTTCCTATTCAATCCATGTGAGTTTAGCGTAAAACTTCTTTACGATGACTGAACAGTACTTGCAAGGTATGTGACTAAAAGCCTGAAGGAATGAATGCACCAAGGAAAAGAAGGGAGATATTGTAAAGGACTTGGTCTCTGCAGTAGCCTTTCCCCACCCAGCATGATGCCTTTACTACTCCAGCATCTTGTCTGGCCCAGCCAAAGAGGGGGTGAGCTTGGGAAAGGTCACATTGCTCCTGCTAGAGGTGAGGGTCAGCTGCAGGACCACTTGCCGCCAAACACTTCCTTCTCTTCTATGCTTACACCCCAATGAACTTGTAACAGAGCAAATTCAACTGGTACAAAGAATATGTTAAATTTATTCCCAAACTGGATGGTGAGAAAGGAATCAAAGGCCCAGGTTGAACAGACCCATCAGGGAGCAGTAGGAAATTAATTTAATTATCACATGACAGCCCAGAAATGATGAGGACGCATTTTCTTAAGCCATATGTGAATGGTTTCAATTAGCAAGTAAATTCAAGTGTCTGAGAGTGGATCTAGGAGCAGCTATTGAACTGATAGCTGACCATTATTATTTTATTCATGTTATGAACTGCTCACTCACATATAGTAGCATATACATGAAACAAGCTATTCCTCATATTCACTAAGTATGAATATCACAGCTCAAAACTGAGGGGAAATAAACATCATATTGACCATTCTTCTCCCTTCAGTTAAAAACAACCAGAAATATCTTTCCTTTTTCTTCAAATCCCCATCCAAGTTGAAATAAATTGTTAGGAAGTTAATATACAAATCCCAGTTTTCTTCTTCCTCTGCTCTGGGATTTCACTTGTTCTTCAAAAGTAGGGAAACCCCAGCTGCCTTTCCAGCTGTTCATTGAGCTCCAAATGTTAGTGCACCTGCTGCTGGTTTTCATAATAACATGAATATGAGCTAGATGAGAAGCAGCATAAATCAGCCTGAATCAGTAAACAAAAAATATGGGCATACTCAGTCCTTTTTGTGAGAAAATGTTTTACTCTTGGAGGCAATGCCTTTTCAAAACATTGTATGATTTCTAGTAGTCATGATAAAGACAAGCAGTCTGAGAAAGTGACTCAGAGCTGAAGATGGATTCAGGTTTGTCTCTGAAGTGGCCTGGTACAGTTGCTTTGCAACCCTTACAGAACATTAAGGGTGGAAAGCTGAGCTGTACCCTGGGTGAGAGTCAGGGGAACCACATGTTTCTCCTGGAGAAGAGAGTGAAGATCAGCATGAGAAGGCATGTATTCTGTCAAGTACATACTTGCATCAATGTCTGGGCCCCATTATGGTAATTCCTGCATCTGGATGAAAATAATATTAAAATATTAATGGAACTCAAATATAATCATACACAAAATGTAATCAGTGGATTTCAATGTGTGCAGATGCAATGGTGGGCCAATACAGTGATATTTTGTGATATTGCCATAAACATAAGCAAGGAAATATGAAGGATGAACGTAAAATGGATTATATTTGTAGCTGCCTTCCCCACTCCACAAACACACATATGGGATTTCCATTTTACAAAGCTGACATTTTTCCACTGTTCATTGTTATTTCATACTCTACTAAAGCCTGACTATTCCTAGATCTTTCAGGTTTCACAGTCTGCTGAAATAAAGCTGAGATTGACGTACAACTGGATTCACCATTAAATGCAGAATGCCTTGCCAAAACTTTGAATATCCCAAATTGCTAAAGGCTGCTGGATTCTGTGGATGAGGTCCTCAGATGACCTGAGCTGGCACCACCAGCCCTGTGATGCTGCTCTGCAGGCAGCCAGGTCACAGAGAGCCCTGTGCTGTGAAAGGCACACTTGGGACCATAGGGAGGAGAAGAAAGTTAAATTCAGGGTTACAGAAACCACCAAAATAACCCACTCATCCTGTTTTCTGGGGAGTGGGACCAGAAGGGCATAAAATGCTGACAGCTTCTCCTGAAATTGATGGAAATTTAAAATTCAAACTCTTTCACTGCTGCAGTTCCTGCCTCTCCAGGTGCCATGTCTCAGTGGCTCCCAGCCCAAGAGGACCCTGCCAATTTATCCCGTGTATTTGAATCAGTGCTCTTCTTCCTTAACATACATTCTCTTCTTCTGGAGCCGTTTGGGCTGAACTTGGGAAACAGAATTTGGCTTAAGGGAAAATAGTCTAAGTAAATGTTTAAGGAAAAAATGTTAACGACCTCATGCTCTAAATTTAGGAAGAATCAATTTGGAGAAAAGGAGGAAGGCTTGATTTCCAGTGAAATCCTCTAGCATGCTGTTGACTGAAACCAGCTGGGAGTTCATTCTTTGATTTAACTGCTCTGCGTGAGATAAAGAAGACTTTATTTCTGTGGAAAAGCACTTGGAATAAAATGCTGTGATACTCGTTGTAAATTTTTTCCTGTTTGGTTTTTGGGGGGTTTTGGGGGGTTTTGTTTTACTTTCTTTTCTTTTCCTAGATTTGGGCTTTCTTCTAGCTTATTCAAGCACTCTGAAGCTAGCATATTGAAATGAACTTATTTAGGAAAGGTTTTTGCCACCATGTGTACGCTCCATGGGTTGTCATTATAGGCTGCAGAGAAAATTCTTTTGATCAGTCTGATGTTTGTTGTCTTGTGCCTACAGAAGCACTCCTTGCCAAAACTGGACTCCACCATGTGATAATTCCATATGACAGATCTTTCTCAGTTTGTTACTGATGATGATTGCCCAGGTAATATACAAATCACCTGGTTATAAGTGTGATTGATATTCATCTTATATCATCTTTATATGACTTCCTTTTGTCATATTAAGGTGATCATTGTCTGAGATACTGGAACAAACTTACATTACAAACTTATCACTTATAGGGGTAGATTGACATTTAGCATGGCCACAAAAAATGGCAGGGAGAGCTTGTTTCCCAGTTTATACTTCTAAATGTTAGCCCCAGTACTTTTTACATTCCATTTTGACCTCTGAGTGCTGAGGACTAAGGATGAAGCAGAACGCAAACTAGCTTGTCATAGCTGAGGTCTTTGGAATAGCAGCTGTTTATCATTGCCTTGGATTACAGAGACAGGCTGGTGTGAGTGCTCTAATTTGGTGCAAAATGGACACTCAGATGTTTTATAACTTTGTCTGAATAATGCATGCACTATTTTGTCAGCAAAAGCACCCATGGGGAAATGCACCGGGCTTTGAAAACAGGTAAGTAAACCACATTATGGTCAAATAATTATTCCCAGCTGAATTGCAATGAGAAGGACTCAATGAAAAGGGGGTGCTGTGGTCCAGCCTCGAGTTCAGCAGCATTCATATACAGCGGTATCAAGGGTGATACCTTTGCTTCTCTGACAATTTACATCTTTTTTGGCAGCATAAATTCAACCAGGAGGGAAAAGATTCTTCAGGACATCATGGATGGGTGTGAAAAGCCAGCTGGACATGATAACACATTTCCATCTTTGAACATGTAAATAGAAAGGGAGGGGTATAGAATATTGAAGACATGTGACAAGTTGGTTGCATTTACCTCACTGCCAAATTTATGCAAGTAGAAACTGAGCTCTTTGCCTTGATGGTAATATTTTACTTAAGAGTCCCCATATGTTCCTTTGGAGGATATAAGAGCACGTCGTTCAGCTTTGGTGTTCACTTTGGCTGGACCATGCTGGCTGTGAGCAGCATGCACAGAGATTAGGGCTGACATAGCCGGGTGTGTGCTGGATTGATGGTCTGTGGCACATGCAGTTAGTCATTCAGGGTTTGAAGGACATCCAGAAATTCCCAGCAAAAGTCCAGCAGCCTGCTACCTAAATACAATTTATTGCTAGTAAAGGAGTGTCTTTCTAGGGAAATATAATTTCTTACAGTATCCCTTACACTTAACTATGTACCAGACAGACTCTTTAAAGACAGACTTCATCAGCTGGAGCCCACAGCATTTTCCTGCTCTGAACATGGAAACTGGAGCACCACAGCAAGACTAGTCCCCAGTCTGTATGACTGCCAGCTTGCCACTGCCCCACCTTTCTCAGTCCCATTGCTAAACATCTCAATCCCCCTCTCTGCATTCCTGGATGATTTTCTCCATCCTCAGCATGCAGCATTGCTCAGGCCTCAACTAAGGGGCTACTGTCTTCCGTCTGTACAGCAGGACTGGTTTTAGCAAGAGAGGGGGCACAGTGAGGGACAGTGACCTGATACAGGAAAGCAGGAAGGCTAGACAGCATAGCTAAAACCCCCAAGCCTGGGTCTGAAAGTAGGTTTTGGCTGGTTCTGATGGCTGGCAGAGGATGCCTGATATCTCTAGTCCATTCATCAACAGTGGGATCCATCAAGCTGACCTCGAACACCTTGCTGCCCATTCATTTCATCCTGGCTTCTCCCAGACATCCCAGGTGTAAACAGGGCCACATTATCATCCTCTTTCTGCTGGCCCAACCAATACAGCAGTCACGCAGTGCCCTCTGCCACTTGGGCATAACTGGGTTTGATTGTATCTGATTTTTACTTGTTATATCTGGTTCCTGTTATGGGACAGCCCAGTGTGGAAAAATCTTTGGATGCTTTTCTATCCTTGTACTTTTGTTAGGACACAATTGAGTTTTAAGTTAGCTAAGTACATGTCAAGGCAGGTCAGCCCCTTCGAGCTCTGTTTATTGAATATCCTGTTGGTAGAAAGCAACAGAATAAACAGTGTATACATTTTTATCAATAGACTGATTACCTTCCAAAACTTTCTGCCAAATTGGCTTGGCAATCCAGAAAACCAGAAGTTGCTGCAACTATGACAAATGAATGGTTTCACTCAACACATGCTGTACTATATTAGGATGTCCACAAGTAGTTTTTAACTGGAAATGGAGTTTGTTCAGTGCCAAGCCATGAATAATTGCTGCAAATAAAAAACGAAGCATGCCTTAAAGTGTAATTTATTTTAAGAGGGGGCTTAAGACATGAACAATTCCCTCAGACGTAAAATCTGTGTTTAATAAATAAATTCAATAAACACTTACTTTGTGTTTCTTCAGAGCCAGGCATAAACAAAAATGGAATGTCATGGCTGTGAGCATTACAAAAACCAGGGAGGAAACTGAGGGCTTTCAGAACCTGATCCATTCCTCTGGGGACTGATAGGGAGTAAGAGGGATTTGTGCAGCTGTGGCACAGTTTTGTATGACTGATGTTAATGGGAAATGCTGTATCTCCATAGTTCTCCAAAACAGCAGGTTTCTTGCAGCTTCTCTGGAATAAAACAGGCTGTTTCTCGGGCAGTGGCAAGAGTCTTTTTGCATACCTACAAACCTAAAAAGTTTAGAAGATCAAAGGGAGGTGGGGGAAAAAAGTGAAGAAATCTTGACATGCTGGTGATTCAGTAGCAGCAATTTTAACTTTTATAATGTGACTGGAAGTGAATTGTCCAGACTAGCGTCTCTCTATCATGATGGTCTGAGACGTTGGTGGGGACGAGCAGCAAACTCAAGTTCTGCAGTCCTGCTTACATGAGAAAAAGGCAGTGTCAGCTCCAAAGAAAAGCAACCATTCCATGAGGCTGAGAGGCAGATGGGCAAGATGAAGACCAGCTGTGGCAGATGGGCATCTGCTGAAGGGTGAGTTCAAATGGGGTTGCATACCATGTTGACAAGGGAGCAAATGCTGCCCTAATCTAGAAGGTATATGTCCTTTATTATTTCCCATCCACATTTATCACATTTTCTCTCTCTCCACACTTCCTTTCTCTTCCTCTTTCCTGCCATTTGTATTACTTTCTTCCATTCACCATTTTTGCCTCCAGCTTTTTCTCTGCTTTTTTCTCACCATCTCTGCCTTTGTCTCTGTCTCCCTCTTTGTAGCTCCAATTACCCCTGCCAGATCAGAAAGTCTGCATTCTTCCCAAAACAGAGGAGAGATTAGAAGCATCCACTCCTTTTGTGGCATGCCACCGCCTGCCAAATAGATGGAGATTAAGTCCTGATGTTCTGGCTTGAAGCAGATATCTACATCCAATCCAATGGAGTTTACTTTCTTTACAACTAGGCAAAACCCAACTGAAGTGTTCTGCTTCCCTCATGCCATGTTGGGGAGTGGATGGGTCTGTGGGCATCACAGAAGACCATGTGCTTTTGGATCTCCAACATGAGATTGCAGCATTGCCCTTCTGCTGTCCCATTTCTTCCCAAATAGCCTCTGACCTTTGAACAACTAGTTTTTCCCCTTTCTCAGCACTTTTTTTTTCAGCTACCCACCTGGCTTCTCCTGAGCAAAGAGAGACTTAGTGGTTTGGAGCCTAGCTCCTGGCTTGTGACCTGTTTCTCTGTGGCTTGGGAGGAATTGCCAGAGGACGAGCGGTATGCGTGCCAATCTCAGGGGAACTGGGAGACTGCCAAACCTAACCAGCAAACTGGGCCAGGAAAGGCCCCACATACGCTTTCACCAGAGGAAAGGAATGTTTGTGGAAACTGGGAGTAGTGGAGCTGATTTAACTCTGCTTCTCTTCTCACATTCTTCTTAGTCTCAAGCCCAGCACTGAGCTCACGCTGCCAACAAGCACTGTGATACGGAGACAAGGGGAGACAGGTTATTGCTGCAGCCTGGAGCAACTCAGGGAGGATAAAAGGAGTCGTTGGCTGAGGGTTGGTCATTCAGTAGACAAGGCAGCCCCACAGCTTGTGGTGCAGAGCCTAGTTTAATGTCTCTGAATGAGCAAGTATGCTGTCAGGGATATGTCGTAGACCTGCCATAGCAACAGCCAAACTGAACAGGATTTTGATGTAATGAGAGACACAGGGACAACAGAGACATGTAGGATCCCTTCCTTGGCTTTCTTTCCTTCCACTGGGAGAGAAAATCCCACACAAGATGGTGTCCTTGGGGATTTCTCTTTGTGTTAAGTAACAAATATTATTTGCAGCTCATCCTTAAGTTACCTTTTTTTTTTCCTTTTCTTGATGCTTTGGTGCATTTTCCCCTCCACTTCCCAGCATCAGCTATCTATATAGATGACCTGCAACAGCTTCACCCATACCAGTGCCATTTCACTAAAAAAACCTTTAGCCAACAAATAGCTTGTTTGGGCTGGAAGAATGTAACAATCGGGGTTAATATAGGAAGCAAAATTCCAGATAATGAATGAGATTGTGGCCTCACTCCTGAGAACAGAAAAGCTCCTGCTGACTTTTATCATCCTGGTTTGCACACAAGTGCTTTTAAAGTTAAAGCAAGGACTAGACTGGTTTGCCCACTTCAAACCAAGACACACAGCTCCCTGTTTTGCTGCAGCCAGGTCCTTGAACCCAGCTAGCTTCTCTTCAGTTTGGATCGACTGAACTCCCTTCAGCAGAGCCACTGGGATGCAGAGGGAGTTTCCCAGAGCCCCAATTCAATTTGGGTGCAAGCAGAACCAGTGTTTGCCTCCAGCACCCTAGGCTGGCCCTATGGGTCCTGCCCTGCCTTGAACTGGAGCGCAGGCACTTCATGCAAAGTTAATTGCTACACCACTCAGTGCTTTACCTCAGCAATTTACATCTTGCCTGTCACTATTTGGGTAATCAGAGCCACTGCAGCCTGATGATGTTCATTAAGACCTGCTGACTTTCCTTTCAATTAGACTGTACTATTCAGCGCTTCTGACAGGATTTCTTCTTCCTCAGAAGTCATTACACTCCTGATGAATTTGGCACGATCTACACCGAGAAAACAAGAAAAGCACTTTACGCTTCAGAAACAGAATTGAAAAAAAAAAAGAAAAAATCACAAGTATTAACAATACAGAGGACTACATGCACACAGTCATGCTGAAGAGATCTGCGGTAAGTGCTTTAATTATTCCATGCCATCCAAGGGATGCTAACATTTCCTCTCCTTAATTACAATGAAATTACACCGAAAGTTCTTTGGAGAAGGAAAGATTATTTTTTATTCTGTGTGTTTGCACAATGCCAGCTACTAGTGAGGTCTCTGGGCCCAGCAGTCGAGTATAAGATAATGAGGAGGGGACCCACAGTCTATGAGTACTTGAGCTATTTCTTCACAGAGCTGCTTCGCCTTTGGAAGAGAACCTTGCCTGATCAGCGTGCATTAACAGCAGGGAAGCAGTTGGTAAAGGTAAGGTGAAGCAATTTGCATGTGAAAGTGTAAGGAGAGATTTGAATGGCAGGAGGTGCATCTGAGCAGGACTTTAGCTGGGACATGAGGACCTTTCTGCAAACTAATCCAGGTTTCATGAGACTTCTATACCTAGGACTGAGGTAAATAGATGTGACATTCCAGCGTACAGGAATCTTAAAAAAACAATTACAAAAGTGGCAGCAAATGTCTACTGACTTGCCATTCCTCAGTACTGCAATAGAACTGGAATCACTAAGATTCTACTGGTGTCACTTTCATCAAATAGCTCTAATTTAGCCTAGCACATATCAAAGAGAAAATAGCTTTACCTCATGTGTCTTCCTCTTGTTGCTTACCCAGATTTCCTCAAAATTGTCTAGTTCCTCTCTCTTTTTAACTTCTGTTTCTGCCAGTTTGACTATATGAGCTGCAAGCTTTAGCCATTTTTCCCCTACTTCCTGCAGTGAATAAAGCCTCAGAATCACTTAGATCCTTCCTTCCTAACAGCATGACTGATTTTATAGAGTACAATATCCATCTGTGATCTAAACTAAAATGTGGAAATGTCTATAATCTATCCTCCCTCTGATCTCATCAGAGTTTAGCATCATTGCCCTAGAAGAGATTAAAAAGTTTATTTTTTTAAGCATCTTTTTTATGTCTTTCAGGTATCCACTGTGAATTCTGTTTCAGGGATCATCCTCCATGCAGATTAAATTAATTTGTCCTGCCCCTAAATGAGTATTTGAGGAATCAGGAAATGCTAGAAAGGACTTTGATTACAGTCACAGCTGTACCCTATTGGATAATTATCCTATAGAGGTTAAATCCATTCAGAAACTGTTATATTCCAGCTACCTTTTGCAACACCAAGCAGCTTTTGGTACTAGTAACTAATCCATTTTCAGGCCTTTTTTTCAGTCTTTGCTCTTCCTGCAATATCACTTCATTTGTTAGTTTCAGACTGTCACCAGAGCTGATGCCCGAGGAATTTGGCACAAGGAATGGAAAGGCTCCGTCTGTGCTGCACAGCAAAGCATGGGGCAGAGATGTCAGAGCCAGAGGCAGTGTGATCATATCACTGTGACACTGCGTGCAACCAGGTGGTCCCCACTGAAAGGAAGAGCTCATTCCCTTGGCACATGCCATGCACATAGCTATCATCCTATTGGGACACCAGCTAGAGTCCCTGTCCTGTGATGTGCATGGCAGGCAGCTTGTCTCAGTCCTGGGTCTGTGATCTCTGATCCACACACCATTGTGCCATGCAGATATCTTAGTTGCCTCCTTAGTTCATTAATTCTAAAATATTTTCCAGAAAATAAGCTTGAAAACATATTTTTGTATTTCTTTTAATTTGTCAAAAGGCAGAAAATCTTCTAATGCCTCCTTCCTACTACTTACAGTGTAGGAAGGTTTTGGTTTTATGGATCTAATTTTAGGTCTATGACTTAAAATTATACTTGTCTCTTACACAGCTCTTTGGAAAGAATTTAGGAAATAAAAGCACAGGTATATAATTTGTCTTCACGACATTCAGGCCATTCAGATGCAAAACTAATTCCTCTGAATTTCAATCCCAGGCAGCCCTTGAGGAAGTACCTTCCTCTCTTTGCAGGTATTGTTGCTATACTTGTTGTAGTAATAATTTGCATCAGGGGACTACAGCCTACAAACGTGTTTTCCCAGGAACTGGATAAATTTATGGAACAGATTTGGAGTAGGTGGGGAAAATCTCTGCAGCAGATTAATCAATCCTTTTGCAGCTTCAGTGAGGCCATTGGAATGTATCCAACAAGCAGGGAAGTTGGGGCAGTTGAGGCAAATTTCCAAGTGATCATACGAAAGCCAGATAAAAGGGAAATATTGCATTTTCTCCATAAAAAGCAACATTCTTTACACAGCCAGGCTTAGACAGAATTGGCCATGTTTCATAGCATCTCGTGTCTTTCATTTGCACTACATATTTTAAGAATTGGATAACAATGACTTTATAGAAACTAAAGGAAGTTAAATAGATGTTGCATTTTAAAAATTTCTGGTAACTGGTCCAGCTGGTGTAATTTCTTTGTGTGTTTGGAGCAGACCTTTGGAAACCTTCTCATGTCCTAAATAAGCCCAGACCATAACCTGCTCTTAGGGACCACTGGGCAGTGTATGTGTGTTTGATCCATTGTGGTGCAATGACATGCTGTGTTCAGGTCACATTCCCTTTGCTTGTGCTGTCCAAGCCAAAAATGCCAAACAAGTGTTACTGTCAGTGGTGGAATATCAAAAGTTGCTTGAGGCTGTAAGGATGCAATATGAGTTGTAATGGGGAAAGAGTCAAATAAGATGGAAAGCTGTGGGGATGCAGGGCATGCCCTAAACTCCAAGGGACTCGATCTTTACACACATAGCAAAGATCACCAGCAACTTGGTACCCAACAAAGGATCACAGAGATTGGAATATACCAAACAATTCTTCCTTATAAAAGTACTGTCTGACTTTTTAGCAACAGCCAGTCTCTCTTTTCTACACAGTCTTCCCTCTCCTGGCACTGGAGATCTGCCAGCCTGCAGTAGCTAAGCCCACAGGCACAGTGGGCAAGGGTTGCTCACAGAGCAGCTGCTCCATCAAACTCTCAAGTTACCACAAACCTAGAGCAAATACTGAAAGTTTGCACTGTTGTGGCATAATTAAAGAGGATGGGCCTTCTGTTCTTCCAAGTAACTTCTTCTGCAGAAAGCCTTTAAGAGGGAAGAAACTGTACCCCTGGTGCAGTGGAACAGTCATTTGACTTTCACCAGTCACAGAGACTGGATAGAAAATAATGCATGTGGACCACGTAGATCTCGATGGGACTGTCATTCTGCTTTTAAGGTCTGGAAGGAACAGCACAGACACTCCACAAAAGCATGAAGCCTCAGTGGTGTTAATAGATCCTTTTCTTACTGATGGGTGAGAAGCATTTTACCTGCTTATTTTGTGTCTGTCAACATCTCCTTTTCCAGCCTCCACTGAAGGGTGCACTTACTCTGGCAGCTGCTTCTCCACTGGCTAAAAGCCACAACTATAAAAAATCTGCATCTTTGCTCCCTGAGTAACCACACAGCAAGCATGCTACTGTTTGTGTGCCATTTCTTAGAATCAAGAAGCCCTTACAGCAAATAAACTACAGCCAGCTGAGATGAAACGTGCTAATAAGGATTGCCTCAGGGCTTCTCCTCAGGGAACAGACAATTCTTAGAATGCTCATAAAGCTGAGTTCTGCTCTCCAGTGCACTGGCGCTTGTCAAAGGAGTTTGATGAAAGCAACTGGGTGGGAAGCAGTGATACTGTCTCTGGCTACCACAGCTGCATGGGATTTTTTTGTTTTGTTTTGTTTAGTTTTGGGGGGGGGTTGTGTGTGTTTTGTGGAGGGGTTGTGTGGCCATTCTTGTTTGTTTCCTGTTTGGTTTTTTTTTTAATTTTTATTGTCAAAGACTGCAATTTGTTCCTCTGTTTCTCCAGCAAAAACATATCTTAAGAGCTGGAATTCTTATTTGGAACCTTAAGAAATTAATAGGACCTCACCTCTGCCATTGCATAGGGAATAACACTCAGTACTGATCTAATATTACCTTTTCTCCCCAGACAGGTGCTTCACAAAATACGAGACGGTAATTCCATACAGCTAAGCCTACATGAGGCTCAAGGAAACTTGAGATGATGACAAGAAAATTATTTCATCATCACTCAGGATCTTGTTCTGAAAATGTCCATCCTAGAGACCAAGCTTTGCCTGTGACTTCTGGACCAATGTCCCCAGCTCAGTCTAAGCAGGCTGAGGGGGGTGTGACATTTTAGAGCAAATAGCTGAGGGAAGAAAAAAAAAAAAAGAAAAAAAAAAGAAAATAATAAAACACACTCTGTTTTCCTGCCAGATTTTTTCCTGCCAGAATTTTTTTTCTTTTAACTATTCATTGATGCTTCTAAGCAAAGGGAAAAGGGAGGTAGCAGTCTGGAGTTCTCAGTCACTAGTCAGCAAAAGTATGTTCATCTTTTCTTGTGCCTGACTGTTCTTGAGCCAAACCTTAAACAACTGGGCTGGGGATCGAAGGCTCTGCCTGCACCTCCTAGTAAAACAAATGGTAAAAGTTAGACCATGTTGTATCCAGTGTTGACTGTTTGTTTCTATTGCAAACAACAACTGTTGGCATTTACAGCAAGACCCTTGGCTTATTGTTTTGTAAACATTTTGGACTACTAGTCAACATGGAGATGATACACAGACCTGTCATGCATTTCCATCAGACCAGATGTTGATCTGTGTTTGCTTTTTCATTGCAAAACTCAGATCAGGAGTTAGATAAGACTTAAATAACTGAGGTTTAACGTAAATAAGACTCAGCTGCCATTTGTGGAGGGAGGGAAGAGGCCTGAGTGTGTGGGAGCGTGAGTAATACCTCAGTATGCAAATTTTATTTTAGGTTTCTAAGCAATTCAAAAATTAGGACAATGCTTTGGCCCTCTCTAAATACTGCAGATTAGGCTGGGATTGACTGGGCTGACACACAGCTAGTTCAGGAGAGTGGAAGTTCTCTGAAGTACTTATTGCTGAAGGAGTCGTGCCTCTAATACATTTTTAGAGCTGAATAGTCCTAGTAGCTGTGGAAAAGAAATTTGGGTTCCTTCTCAATTAATATCTTCCTACCACGTTTGTGACAACTGAACTCCTTATCACAACAGAGAATGAATTTTCCCTCTGAAGTCTCCAAAAACAAGCTCCAAATCTTCCAGCTTGAAAACAATCCGCTTTCCCAAAAGGCACAATAGAGTCTTGATGTTTTTCTTTAAATATTCATGGTGATTAAAATTGGACTTTAATAGTTGCATGGGTTCTATTTAGGGTTGTGATGTTGTTCTCTAATTAAAATAAGTACATTAACAAAAGTGAAGGACGTCTTTAAATTGCATAGTGATTATTCCAAGAAAATGTACCCTCTTTTTTTTTTTTTTATTTCCTTTTTTTTTCCCCCCATTTCTTAGGTAAGATGACCTTATTCTTCTGAAAGAAGAGCTAGGGAGGAGTTTAATATATACAGATCTAGTTCTAATTTCCTCACCTTTTTATGTGTCATCCCTGGTATGACAAACCCTTACCTACAGATTTAAGGGATCTTATGATGACAATCTGGGTTATTTCCTCTATTATACAGAAAGGGAAAAGTAAGGTGCATGCAGGTATAATGACTCATGCAGAGTCATTCCACCATCCACGATGCTGATGGAAAAGTTGGGAAAAGAACCTGCCATTGTGAGTACCAGGTCAGTGCCCTGTCAGTGAGCTCCTGCTAACTGTAAGGAACAATAAAGCATTCGTACAGCCTGAGCAGAATTGTGTAGCCCTTCATGAATTCACTGAGACATTCCCTCTCCTACAAAATCAAAACTAAACCCAAATGGCAGACTAGAAAGGTACCAGCTCTGATGAGAAAGACAAGGAAGATTTCAGTGGGGAGGGGAACATCTGAATGCTCCATTTTTTTAATTTTTTTTTTAGCAGACTCCGGTTCCTTTAAATATCTGTGAATCTCAGTATCAGAACCAAAGAAATATTCTGGGAGGTGTTTCCTTTCTCCGCTTCCAGCAGCTACTGAACCCGTGCCAAATACCAGGGGAGAGAATAAAACCAAAAAAGGGAAAGGACATCATCACTAGCTTTTAAGCAATCTAATAGTGCAATTTCTATGCAATCCAATAGTCCCAAGACATTCCATATATTACTGTCACACACCTGAATACAAATATGTCACAATTATGTATATTGTCACATTGGCAGCTGAAGCCTGATAAGACACCAGTAGCTCTCCCTGTGCTGTCTGTGCTAGTCTGTCAGGGTAAGGTAGCAGGCGTTCCCAGGCACCTTACACAATCCAGACATTCTTGTCTTTACTGTTACCATGTATCTGCCTGGTAGAGCAGAAGATTATGCCACTTGTGAGCATGAAGGTTTTTATTTAAGGTTTCATAACCTATAATTTTTGTCAATGCAGGAGAAAAACAAGAGAAAAGAGAGAAAGGAAAAAGTGCAACAATGTAATTTTGGTTCTTGGGATATTTTATATATATATTTTTATTATAATAGATATATAATTTTACCTTTTTGCTCTTGTTCACGTGTATTTTTCTATTTATGTATATAATTTTTAAGTGACCTCTTTAATGGAGAAAAAGAGTTCCAGAGTTGGGAGGGACAAATTTTATATATATGTATGTGTGTATATATATATGTATACATATGTATAATGCAGCATCTTTTCAGACCAAATCTACAAACTCAAATTTTGTTCTTAAATAGTTTTTCATGTTTAAATCTTACCTCTGCTCCATCTGTGGGTCACAGTGGCATGAGAATTGTAATAGAACAGCAGCAGCAGCAAAGTCTTCCAAAGCATCCTTCTCTTTAAAATACGTATGTCTAGCTGTACAGTAGCTTTTTAATTCCCACGTCCTTTCTTTTCAGGAATAAATAATGGCTTTTCCTCTTCCCCTCCCCCTTTGAAGAAGAACCTGCCTGTTCTTCTGAGTACAGCTGAAGTCAGTGTGCAGCTCCTTTCCCAAACCAAGTCTCCTCGGGATCAGGAAACTTACTTTCACAGACAGACTTTGTTTTTATCCACATCTGGAATGACTCATAGTGCATGTGAGTTTGCTGGCAGCTGGGTGAATAAATATCATTACATTTTTGTAGTTGAGTTTCATTTGTTATATGGGCCAGTTGGAATTTATTTTTGTCCAATAAACAGCCACAAGTAACTTCATTAAAAGACAGTGCTGAATCCTAGCTCTGTAGCTACTCCTCTGTAATGTTAGCTATATGCTAACCCCTGTCTAAGGGGTGTGTGTCATTCCTTCCTCTGGAATGATGTACAGCCACCCCTGGATGCTTAAGTCAGGGAGTGGGGCATGTGCTCTGCAAGAACATTTTGCTACTGTGATTCATATAATCATTCCTTTATTAAGAACATATCATGTTGCCCTTAGACTTCAGTTCTGCAACACAAGTCCTGGCCTCTTCCTACATTTGGCCAGTGCAAAGAACAGGAAGGTCCAAATCCTTAACTGGCTGTCTTCAGTGGTACTAAGAGGAACATTAAACTATCCTAAGGACAATCTACAATAGCCAGGTGGAATGTGGAGGGGTGATGCTGAAAAAAGGCTCCTGGTAGACATCTCTTTGCTGATGCTGGTGCCAAGGAAGACAACACTGGAAGAGTTTATCCCAGACCGACTCAGTGTGGAAGAAGCTGCAGTTATGTACTGTACCTGTCAGTTTCAGCAGCAGCACCGGGGAGTGCTTTGTGGGAAAATAGCACTAGAATAACAACAGGTTGCTGTGTATTGGAATAAACTGATGAAAAGTAGGAACACGGGAAGTATTTACAGAACCAAGGGACAAGGGATGCTCCGTTTAGTACCTAGAAGTGATAAGTCTAGTTCTCTTCTTTTATACGTGAGAGTAAGCCAGGAACAAATCCCCTGACAGCCGTGAATTTACACTGGTGTAAAACTGGCACATAAGAAAGGAGACTCCAGCTCAGAAGGTATAAATAGAAGGATTAATGGAAAGGATCAAGAGCTGGAAAGACAGAGGGCACTGTGGCTCAGGATTAATGTGCACTGGCAAGAAGGCATGGAGAAAGCCTGTTCAGCTCCTGTATGCATCATGCCAACACCTGGCCTTAGCCTCAGTCCCCTCATTCTTCTCTGTCCCAGCTGAAACACCAGCTGTAAAGTAAGGAGGAGGGTCAAATAAGGTTGTCTTGCTGAAGGCAATTCTGCTTCTTTTCCTACATGTACAGATTTTCCTATGCTCAGATTGCCTCAGGTTACTCCCACATGAACAGCACGTGAATCTAGGACAGTATTTTACATGCCAAGGAGACGACAAAAGGTGCAATTCAAGTAGAGGGTGGCTAACCAACTCTCTTTATATACACTTGTTACCATGGCATATTAAGGATGGGCCTGAATACAGGGTTAAATCTAGGTGTGGGCTCACTTGTGTGTATCTGACTGGAAATTATGGGGCTGGAGTAAATGAGTCTTATGCTCCCTATAGAGGGGGAGAGAGAAAGAGAGATGCCACAAGTGGATGATTATTCCTATTTTGCTCAGATCACTTGAGACAGGATGAATTGCTCTTGAAGGAGGTAGATCAGCATGGCCAGTTCTGGGATAATGTGCATCAAGATGATTCACATCAAGAAGGTGCAAGTTGCATCACAGCAAGGGGACAGTCAGCTACTTTTTTCTCAGTCAACCACTGAGAAAAAAACCCCATAGTATACTTCCTCCTGGAAAGGTTTCACCCAGTAGGGAGGGCTTGAGGAAGTTACACTTTAATTTAGTAAACCATCCTGGTGAAAACCCTTTAGCAAGCAAATGCAATGGGCATAGATGGCTTCATTAACTTAACTGCATCAGCCTAGCTACCCTGACATGATGATCCTAATGCCGGCAGAGTCTGTGAACCAGGTTTTTCAAAGTCAGGCAAGCAAGGGAGAAGCAGCACTCGGGGTGCACATTGCAGGCTTGAGAAATATAAGAAAATCATGAGAAAACTTTTAATCTGGTGGGGTAACAAAGGATCATCGTTACAGTGGTATTTGGGGAGGGTGGATGGAAACTTCTGAGATGTTGTATCATGTCATCACATCTGTTTAAGGAGGTAACTGCTGATAAGAGAGCATTAAGGAGTCCAGGTGGGCTCTATGCCTCCCTAAGCCAGAATCAGAACCATCTTGCAGGAAGAGCCCTACAAAATGGCTAAGTCTGCTGGCTGGCAATAGTGTGACACTTCCTCCGCTTATTAACTGTCACTGCGCCATATATCCAGCATAGAAAGGTTGAGGAGCAAAATCCTCGCAATTGCTTTGCTTAATCTCCCCTCCACCTCCAACCTCTGGAGCAAGCATCCTAGGAGCAACAGAGGAGTTGCAGTTGAGACTGAAGAGATGTATCATAAGACAGGCATACAAATCAAAGGGATATGAGAGTATGAAATGATTACTGAGCTCTCTTTTATTTCAGACCTTGGAGGTGTTGCCCTGGAGCTACATAATATATAATTTTTAGAAATTATTATTTATTTCTCCTTAATCTCCATATGGCTACAAAATCCTCTCTATTAGCCTTTTCAATACAAACTCTCCCCACCTGTATGCTACAGTGTCCCACTCCACAGTGCCGTTTTCAAGCTTTCCAGCTTTGTCTGTCTCTTTGCACGTACCACAGCTGTGTAGCACATTTGCCTTTAAGACTGTAAAAGATGCACTTGCATCTGTTTTCTTACAGGAAATGCAGCTGTAAATATAACAGGTCCGTGTAAAATAAAGAATGCTTTTTCTGTAACATGTCCTCAGGAAGCGTAAATACCCCTTTCCCCCCTTAAAACTGTACAATCTTTTTCTCTCTCATATGGATGTATATACACAGAGAATCAAATCCTCCCTATTAAAAAGCCCTCCAGAGAAAGCCAGGAAATAAATCTTTCAAGCATGCTCAAGGCACTTCAACTGTATAGCTACTATTCATCTCATTACTATATTTTATTAGATAGTTGCTCAGTTTCAGCTCAAGGCAGTTTCTGTCTATGCTGGAGGTTTGAATCACTGCAACTATAATGAGTGCTGAAGCAGGGTAAAAATCCTCACTGTTTATAAATATTAAATATTCTTACATGGTTTGGAGGTATCAAGCAGAGGAGTTTAACAGCGAAGAACTCATCCTGAAGATGCATCCAGAAGGAGAGGGTACCATGCTGCTGAAGCAGGAGGCTGAGGGCTGGTCTGCCAGCTGGTCAGTATTCAGATCTTAAATAAGTATAGTGCTAGACTTAACTGTCATTGTTATGTTAAGGTGAATGTTTTACCAAGTCTCATAAATTTAGGTGTTGAAGCTGCAAGTCTTCCACTGCTCCCAGCACCTGTGAGACCTTCCAGGTGCAGGAAAGGTGTGATTGCTGCCTCTGGCAGGCTGTTTGAAGTGAAAATGGACATTTATGCAACTCTCAATGACTAGATACCAATGGAGCAGTTTTTCCATTTGATTCCCATCTTGATGTTGTCAGTCTTTTTAAAGAACCTAGAAATAGGGCAGGGTGGAAAGATTTGCATGAAGACTAAACAAGGAAAGCTGCCAATTGTGGTTTTGCAGCCCAGGAAGGGTGAGAGCAGGACTGGTAGTGGTACTACAAATCTGTCTTCTTTCCCATCACAGATGCTGTCATGGTGAAAGGACAACTCCAGCAGGCTGGATACATAGAAATCCTGTATTTCCAGGGGATGCTCTGGAGTGACCAGTGCATCAGGTGAGGTGTCCTTTGTGTTCTTTTTTCGTAGGTCATTGTGTGAAATAACATAATCTAAAAAGAGAATGGAAAGGAGAACAAGGCAATGAGTGATCCAAGATCAGAAGCCTGTGGGACTTTAAAGAAAAATAATCTCAGTTTCACTAAGGAATACC
This sequence comes from Xenops minutus, assembly GCA_035221455.1. Lineage (NCBI taxonomy): Eukaryota > Metazoa > Chordata > Aves > Passeriformes > Furnariidae > Xenops > Xenops minutus. Next base: position 60,717,641 of record JAWWEE010000040.1, on the reverse strand, counting down.
AGCTCATGATGTCAGTTCAGTTCTGGCTTTGATGAGCTTCTGCCAAACCTAAGGAAGCACTGCAGTCTGCCCTGACACCTCAGTCACTGTGAGAGTCCCTTGCAAATCTTCTTTTTTTTTTTTTTTTTTTTAACTTACCCTGTTTCAGTTGGAAAACAGTGTGTGGGACGAGTTCTTCTGAACAAGAAATTCTGCTCTGCAGCCAGAGCCCTGCCTTGCACCACAGGCATTGCAGTACCTGCCTGTTCGTGCCAGCACAGTGGAACAATATGCATGACACAGACATTGATCTCCTTCCCACCACAGAGATCAATAAACGGATACATACACAAAAAGTGACTCACTCACTGAATGAACTGGTGGCAGAGTTGAGGGTAGACACCAAGAGCTGATCCATTCCTCCGCCCAAAATGTAAGGGCCTGACCTGACACTGTGGGAGCTCCCACAGCACTAGTGCCATCGAACAAAAAGAGAAAGTAGCTTCCACAAGAGGCCAAGAAATACTCTCATAACTAGGAGCACACAGAGGAAAAAAATTGCTGTGCACAAGCTCCTAGAAGAAGAAAAGAAGTTATTTCAAAACCAGACTACTGAAATTTGAACTGCATAGTCCATAACGACTTTTGATGGCCCCTTAACTGAGGTTGCAGCTTTGTGCATCAACAATTTGGATGCCAGAATCTCACCAAGCCTCAGAGCAGCCACAGGCAGGATGAACCTTACATAGCTGTCCTGTGCAATGGAATTAGAAGTTGGAAGGAACTTTGAGGATCTTTGAGTCATCCTTGTGCCCCAGATCTTCCTTGCTGCCTTCACCTAGCTGCCTGATCTCACATTCACAAGAGCGCTCAGATGCTGAGCTGATACTTTACAGATTTACATTTAAATAACTGAAATTTAAATTCTGTACATGCAGCTTTGCAGATATCTGGATTCCTTATGTGTCTAAGCTTCCCCTCTGAGGCTCCTTAAATGCTTGTATCACTGTATATACATTGAAAACCTTGAGCTGCTCACATCCTATTTCGTATTTCAAACAAAACACTGAGACTTGCCTTAATACTCACAAAAACATATGACTACAAAGGCCCCTTCTCAAGACCCATGTTGCACATTTCAGATTTTTTCCACATATTCAGGAAGCAGATGGTGTACATATTTTATTCTGTGACTTGTTTCTTTGAGAAGTCGTCTGCTTTATAAGGTGTCCTGGCCCAGACCCTTTCTCTGCCCAAGGAGAGGTGAATATACACTATGAGAGGTAGTCTAAGACATGAATTACAGGATCTTTTGGGATGGAGCTTTTCAACTCTTGCTGAACCTGTTACTATCTGTGGGAAGTAATTAAATTTTCATTGTGGCAGAGAGAAGGAATATGAGGGTGTCTTGCCACAATCACAGCACTCATATGGAAGATGCAGGTTTTACTACCTACCCATCTGCTTTATTTGGAAGCAGAATATATTATATTCATATTTCATTAATCACCAAGACCATATAAAAGATGAAAGTTCAAGTTGCCTCAAGAAGAAGTATTTGAATCCAGGTTCTTTATTCCTAGTTGAGTATGCCAACTATCTAAGAAGAAATCCCTCTCTTGTTTTAGATATAAAAAGTCAGGAGAGGACTCATGTTTACAATGAAAACCTAAGCAGAGACAAATTAACTCCCATTAGGTTTAAGCTTTAAAGAGACACAAAGTTTAATATGCCACTTTCTCCTTGGTATTTCCTCTTGACTAACTTAGGTAGTGTCTCTGTTTCAGCTGGTATTATGTGAATCATTCTCAGAAATCAGGCTTTCTCCCCAGGCAGTGTACACAGAGAGCCCAGATACCAAAACAGAGGCTGTGAATACAGCTCAGAATGAAGTTAAGTATTCTCACAGTTTAATGCAGCAACAATGAGTCAGGGTCTTTCATTCACCAAGCCTTCATAAAAATGCTGTGTTAGTAAGGCCACTTTGGTCAAATGTGTATTAGACTACATAGGAATTATGGATGCCACTTTTTCCCCCCAGATTTTCAAGACAATTTGCAAAGGCTTTTTTCAGTCAGTTAGGCTGCCTCTGCTCACAACAACCTGCAGAGGAAGGAGCATTGAGATGCAGTCAGTAGGCAGCAGGAGCTACCACAGGAAAGTCACTGATGGAAGACTGATTTCTTTCTCTTACTGTACCTTATAAAACACAGACTGTTAATTTTCCTTGTGGCTGCTAGAGCAGTTGCTGATGTAAATCAGTACAGCTACACCTCCCTTAGAGAATACAATAAGCACGTAGACCCCACTGGGTAATGCAGCATAACCCTTTTGGATAATTTAACTTTCCAAAGATTCCATCAGTTCTGCTTTGTTACAACCTGTTGGCCGCCAATGTAAGCTCCAGTGGCACAAAGCCAATGTAAACACCAAGGCCATGACTTGCAGTTAAGCAACAGAAATTGCTGTTAGCAGTGCTACTGTAAAATGAGGTCTGAAATTCAGCAGACAAGAAATATCTGTCACAAATCACTGCTAATATCATAAAAGAAGGTCAGCTATGCAGAGCATTTCCTGCATTTCAGGCTGCAAAGCCAGTAATGACAGCACTGAACATTCACAGAGGGAGTTTTACAACAAAATCCTCAGAACTGCAGGATAAAAAAGTATCTTCAGTAAATGTTATGAAATGTTAAATCCAAAACAAAACAAAAACAGACCTCGACAACACAAAAGCAAGAATAACTTATTCCATCTCTGAAGCAGAGAGAAACACCAAATGCTAAACATAAGCTCATTACCACAAGTCATTATTAAGAATAGCAAGACCAGATCTTTCTACAGATTTAACATTTTAGTTTACAGTATAACTTGAGATTCATCAGCTTCTTGAAATTGTGTATGAAATTGCTCTGGGTTAAAGAAAGAGGCAGAAACTTGGGCTAATAATTATAAAACTAAGATATTAGAGACACAGTAAAGATGGATTATGTGGTGATAGTATTAGAGGTGGGGTGTAATGCAGTGGCATTATGTGAGGACTCAAATGGGAGTGGGTTGAGATCATGATGAGTGGGGATCATGAAAAGAGGATGAGGGAGGAGGGGCAGGGTTAAGGAGTACCAGATGCGGGTGAGGTTATGACATCAGGGTACAGACACAGGCGCTGAACAGAGCTGAGCTCTTTTGTAAAAGACCTGAGATAGAACCTGAGTCAATGGGAAGCGCAGTATGGAAGTCTAGTGCTTCTGCTGGTCAACACACTGACATTCCCACTTGTTCACTCCAGTTCAGCACTGGTGAGGCTCTTCAGGGGAGTGTGGGTGACTTAACTCAGGAGTGTTGTGAGAGGACAACTCAACCCATTCCCTTCAGACAGAAGAAGAAGGATGATCCAGCTCTTCCTTTCTTCTTGGGCAGCCATGTGAGCAAAGCAATCAGAGGTGCAAAGGCCTGCAAAGCAAAGCCTGAACCCTCAGATATTAAACATTGCCTGCTGGAAAAATGAGCATTCCTTGCCCTATCAAGACTTTTTACTCTGAGGAATCACAAACTCATTGCATTTTTCCTGCAAAATTCCTAGTTGGCTAAATAACCCACTTAAACCACTTTGCAGGGAGGTAGGATGCAGGGAGTCAAAATATCCTCAAAACAATGGGAGGTTTGAATGTGCCTGACACTTCAGATCCACTGAGAATGTGCAGATCTTCCGAAATATGAGTTACTTTTCCATGCTACCAGTATACTTGTCTGTCAGACCTCCAGAGAACCAATTCATCATTTCCTGAAACAGCAAAGTCTTGAAATATAGGAACAACCTTGTGGCAAAGGTCTTCAAGAGTAGTTCAGGGACCATTACATTTCTTTCTTTGTGTGATTCAGGCAAACATTTTCTTCAGGAAAAAGGAAAACTTTGAGTAAAACATGGACTTTTTTTCTGCCTTGTTTTGCTGTGTGCAGAAAAGGAAGGGCAATGCTGTGCTTGTTCCTCACCTGTTTCTCTCTTTAGACTCTATAATATTTTTGGCAAGAGACTGTCTGTGCCATACTAAGCACACATGAGCCTTCACCTCTGTGAAACCCTGGGGTGCTTTAGGTGTCCAAACCCACCATCCTGTGTGATTGTAGTGAGCCACAAAGGTGAAGGAAGAGAGAAAAGAATTTTTACTGTATTTTATTCAAGCAGGTCATATCCTGCATCATTCACGACTGAATTAGCCAACCAAGACATTTAGCACATGGCCTTGTTTAGCAGCCTTGGGAGATGAAAAAAAGTAAACAGCTCCTTCAAATTAAAAATCAAGACACCTGTATCAGTTGTAGGGGAGGGGGTGAGGACACACAAGAGCAACAGCAGATATTAGCTCCTCACTTCTCCAGGACTTCTTTTGGCTCCATTTAGTGAAACAGCAACTTAATCATAATGATAAGAGCTGAGACACAGTTTAACTGACAGCATAGAAAATAACATCCAGGCTGGAAAGGAAACAGAGGTCAGAACCAATTAAATCTCCTAGGCTGCACAGACTAAAGTAACAAACTATAACCTGAACGCATTTAGTGTTGGATGGTTGCTCAAAACACATTTTTCAGACCTATGAACCAGGATTTTTCTTGATAAAGAGCTATAAAGTGAATAGCATCTTAAAGATCTAGACTGTATCTTAGGTTTCAGGAGAAGAGACGGCTCAATGATTTAACAAGTCAGGCTTATAGCTAAAATCTGTCCTGAATGGGAGATTTGATCAAGGATAAAGGAGCAAAGGTGAGTCTAAAGCACAGGTAATGCCTTGGGTTTAAAAGACCTCTCACAACTGCTTTAAATCACTGCAGCTTTCAAAAAACTTTCTTCCCAGCTGTGATCCCTCTCTCTTTGCTGAGCCTCACAAGGCATCCTCTTGCCTTCTGTGTACATAGGTGATGGGGCAGAGGTAGATTCAAGCCTTCCAGCCATCCTGCCGGGCTCCAGGAGCTGCCTGTTGCTGGGGCATGTCCTCATCCCAGCAGGCTGCAGCCGCCCAGTGCCACGTTGCTTAACAACATAAAATGCTACAGTGTGGTGACAAAACTGTCATGGGATCTCTATAAAACCGTGTTCAACAGTGCCAGCTTCCTAAAAAAACCCCAAATAAACCAAAACAAACAGATTGTGTGAGTCAATAACAGGCATGAAACACAGTTCCCTCTCTTCCAGAAAAATAATGGATGCATACAGAAGGCAATTCCCTTGCTGGAGAGGTCCACAACCTCTGAAGTTAATGTATATTCCAGCTAATGGGAATTGTAATCATTGGCGTCAGGCCCACATTTAGCTCAGTACCAGCTCTAGCACAAGGGAGGCATTCAGAAGCAGCTCACATCGAAGGGCAGGAGAAATGAGCTGCCAATTATGTCAGACATGTTGCCTCGGGGGGAAACTGGGCTTTTGCTGCTGCTACCTGACACATTTCTCTGATCCCTTCCAGAACAGGCTACCTCTGCGATGCCTAGCACCCAAAACCCACCCAAATTAATAGCATAGTATTCTTATTATCTGCCAAGATCTCTTGATTGTGTATGGTGTGACAACACAACCAAATACCTTTCTTGCTGCTGAGAAGGAAGGCTGTGGGCTGGTTCCTCTCTGAAGTGCTCTCACTTTCTTCCTTCCTCAGCTTGGCACAAAAGCCTGAAAGTAAATGTAATGGAAAAACCAGCAAATTCTCACCTCCTTTTTTTCCCTTGAAGAACGATACATATAGGCATATATGCATGTCAGTGTGTAATCATATGGAGGGAGACAGCACGCTGCTTAGAGCAGCTCTCTCAGTTGTCTTTCACACCTGTATAGCCCGGCAGTAGAGAATCTATTGTGCTGCAGCAACCTTACCTCTCTGATGGTTGAACTTGTCATTCATCAGAGGTTGTATCAGCTGCTCCTTGCATCCTGGGCTGTGCTATCCAGTGCCAAGAGACCAAGAGAATGGTCTAATTCGCTCCACTTGCACCAGACCTCCAGTGAGCTAATGGTACTGGCTGCACTGAGACCTGCACCTATCTGAGCTGAACAATTCCCTATTGCTAAGTTACTTTAATTAGCGGGGCTTGAACCATAACTGTTGTTCCCAACTCTTTCTGTCGTGCACATTAGCAAAAGCTAAGCATATAGTTTGGGGAAGGCATTTGTCTACCAAAAATATCTCTCAGTGCTGTTGGAGGGAAGAGAAATGCATTGCTCAGTCTGTGCTGGACCTGCTGAGATAACTGCACCTGATAGTACAAGGACCTCAGTGCCCAGACCTGCCAGAGAGCAAAAGACAATTGTGGTGTCTCACCTCCACACAAGGTCATTTAAGGGAGGTAATGGCCAGGAAGGGTGAGCTGGGCAGGCCAGAGAAAGCATGCCCAGTGCCCAGGTTACATTGCACTAATCTCTTTAAATCCTGAAACAATGTGTTTGTATTTAAATTGCAAGCTCCTTAGCAGAGGATTATTCTTTGTCACATTTTCCCTTCCTATTGTTGGGACTTCACATGACCACAAAAGAACCCCTCCCACCTGCAACATAAAAATGCTGGTCTAAACTGCAGCAGGACAGGAGTGCTTAGCTCGCTCTGCTCCTCAGGAAGCAGAGTTAATAGGATTTAATGTGCCACCTCCAAGGGCCCCTGTCCCAAGTGCTCTTCATTCTGAAGGTCTCACACTTGATGTCAGGTAATTCTCTGCTGCAGGACAGCAGCTCCATCTTGCCAGGGAAGCACATAGGGTGACTCTCCACACTTCTCCCAGGAACAGCAACAAGAGTGAGGTTTCATACAGCAAGGCAATAAATCAGGCCAGGAGCCTGAGACCTCTCTGCCAGGCACGGATTAGGCTGGAAATTAATATTTGAACTTTACATCTGCTTCCTCTTAAAAACAAAGAGCCCAAAAATCCCCAACCCACACACATTTCTAAGCAGCTTGTCTTGTGGATGCTCACTGATAACAAACCCTTGCTGCTTTCTTTATAGTGACTCACCAACAATTGCCAAAAAACTCCCCCAGCTTCCCCTTACTGCTATAACTGCTTGTTACCAAGTGTTTTTAAGTCTGTAAAAAACATGAAAGATCTGAGTTCTCTGAGGCAGATGTTTCTCGTTCTTTCTACCTGCTGAGATCAGGACACTAGAGACTTGATATTAAATGTAGATTACTAACCTGGCTGTAACTCAAAAAGCAACAATAAAAAGCAGCTCTTAACATTAAGTAGGTATTGGCTTATTAACTGCTCCAGTTAGTCTTGATAAAAATAAAGACAGAAAGATATGAAAATACTTTTGATAAGATTTTCACAATACCGGTTGCTCAGTGACACTAAACCATGATAAAATAAACAACTTCTCTCCCTTGGGAACTAAATAGAAAAAAAATAAATAGTTAATTGTAAACCAAATAAAAACACACTTTCTAACATGTAATAAATAAATCCTCAAAGCGAGGGCTGCTGATTTACTGAATCATGTTAAAGAGCAACACTTCTGGGAAGAGTCAGGTCTGTTGTGTATGAGCTGAGCACTTATTGCAAGATTTGGGTGCAAAGCTCCATCGTGTCCCAGGCACAACAGCAGTGCAGGGACACAGGCAGATTGATGACATGTGCCCTTCACCTCACATCAGATTGATGACATGTGCCCTTCACCAGGGCAGAAGAACCTTGCCCTGGTTCACCCAGCCAAATATTGAAGGGTGGGAATCATGATTTTAATCTGCTAAAAGAAAAACAGTCCTGGGGTTCAGAACTGGAGACTGATCTCTTCTTGCTGAAGGCTTGTATTTTCACACTGCTCCTAAGGCAAATTTGATGAGATAGTTATTCCTCTATAAAGTAACCAGAGGGATTCAGAATTCTCTCTTTTAGGGAGGAAATCAATTTTTTTCCTCAGTTGATTCCCCTTTTACTCAGTGGGGGACTATTGTTTGCTGTCTTTTTGTAGTCCTGGGATAGTTCAGTTAGTCCAAGCAAAATCACACCTCATCAGAAAGAATTGACCAAATCTACTGTGCAAGTATGTACCTTAACACCTACTTGTTAAGAAACTCTGTCAGAGCTTCTTCAAACAGGTAGTAATCAGACCATAAGTTCTGGACTTTATACATCTACATTCTTTTGCAAACTTGGACCTTAAAATCTTGTGTTCTTCTTCCAAACCAATAGAAAGCCTTGTTTACTTATCTGAATAACTTAAGAAGTTTAGCCTGAAGTAATGTAAATAGTTTTGACACTCCTTCTCATTCATCACACAACTCCTGACTGTCTCAGGTTTTGATCCTGCATACTGAACACACTGTACATTGGCATTGCAACTGAAATTGGGGGATTACACAGTGTGAAAACATCAAGGAACACTTATAAAATCAGGACACTTGCTTTAGGGTGAAAAGATATAATGTCATCTCTGCATGAACAAAATAATTTTTATCATTGCTTGTTTGGGGAACAAAGGCTATGGAAACAGAAAAGTGAAATTTGAGAGGATCCACTTTCACTGGGTGACGAGACAAAGGGGGAGAGTGCTCTACCATCAGCTTTGAGCTGAAGCTTTGGAGCTTCGGGCTGGGGCTGCTTAGATTCTTGGGCTGATGCTGTTTGGATTTTTGGACTTGTGCTGGTGCTGCTTGGGATTTTGGACTTGTGCTGCATGTGTTTTTGGAGTAGTGGTGCTGGTGCTGCTTGGCATTTTAGAGTGGGGTTCAGAGGTCTTTGGCTCACCTTGTGAGGAATCGCTCAGTATTAGAGAGCTCAGGAGCATCTGGAAAAAGAGGAGCCTTTCAGGTCAGTCAGGGAGGTAGGGAGGAGGAATATGTCCAGAAAGGCCACTTAACTTTTCTCTCTCTGAATTCCAGGTATGCCAAGCGGCAATAGATGTGGCTGATGGCAGTAGTGCAGGAGGCTCTGTGCAGATAGGACAGGGTGAGTAGTGAAGCTGTTGTGTTTTGGCAGATGCAGTGCTGAACACAGGGCTTGATTTTGGGTTCCCTTTCTTTTAGCTGACTGAGAAAATAACCCAGGAACTGCAGGAACCTTTTGACCAGCCAGGGTGGCCTTGCTTTGCATCGCAGATGGATTTGCATCCCCAGCCATCTGAAAGATAAGTGGAGGGCTCCTAAAGAGAGGGGATGAGAGCCAGGTCCAAGTTTGTGCCTTGGCAGGAGGGATTTTGCCAGGTGGTCAGGTGAAGTGGGTATGCCATAGGAGGTGCTCAGAGCACATCAGGGGAACTTAGCTTCCTTTTCCTCACTGGGGTGGGGTGTGCAGGGCAGAGCAGTTCCAGGCTGTGTCATATTCTTTACTGTGTGTGTGTTTTGTGTCATTGGGGTCCCTGGAACTGGATCTCTTTGTGTTGTGGTCTCAAGGGCCTTTTTGGAAGAATTGGGCATCATCCCTAGGGTCTTGAAGGTCTTCCCTCTTTGGTCCATTGCCTCTTTTGTCATTTTGTCAATTTGCAAGCCTGGAGGTTGTACACAGGTAGGAGAAAGATGAGGGTGAGAGGAAGATGAAGTGGGCAGGGGTCATTGGCCCCTTTGCCCTCCAGTAGGGCATGCACAGACTGTTGCCATTCTTAGGTAATGAACAGGCAGTGTTTGGCTGCCACTGCAGC
>JAWWEE010000040.1:60617585-60706098 GCA_035221455.1 Xenops minutus | reverse complement strand
CCAGTGCTCTGAATGTCAAAGTGAAGAAATTCAATGAAGCGCGGGTAAACGGCGGGAGTAACTATGACTCTCTTAAGCCAGCTTTTGTGTTGTCTTGTTGCTGCCTGGGCTTAGCTGCAGATGTCGCACCTGCACGTCATCCCGCTGGATGCCCGTAAGGGTAACCAAGTTGACCCTGCCCCAGGAGTGGAAGGGCGGCGTCCACCCCCCTTCCCTATCTCTGGCCTCACTACCCAGGGGTAGTATGAAACTGGTGAAACAAACCATCAACGACCCCATGTGAGAGGAATCTTGGTTGTCCTGTTGTCCCAGGGACCACTGTCTGGCCCCGTAACCCCGTAAAGGCCGGGATCATGTCATGTCTTCGGGAATCCCTGAGCAGGCAGCCGGGAGGACTCTCGCTTGAGTGGCTTGCATTCATTCCCATATCAGTTATTATGAAGAACATGAAATCTATACCAGCCAAAACTAGCCCAAGTAAGTCTGGTGTCCTGAACCAAATCCCCCCAGTGTGAATATGGCCACAGCAAATTCCTGATTCAATCTGCCAAACTTCAGACATTGAATTGAAATCCTTAACTTCTCTCTGTTGACTTCCAGGCAACAGAATGCAAGCAACAGGGAACAAACTCTGTACTTCAGCATCTCAGCTTAAAGTTCAATGCTGTGAGTCTTGTCTCACTCCACAGACCTACTGTCACTTAAAATGGATTCTGACAATATTCTGGACATATCACATGAACTTGCTATTAGTTTTGATGCTTTACCCTCACCTTATTTTGTATTGTCCTTATTCTTAAGGTAAAAATAACAAACCTGATCAAAAATTAACTCTCTGCTATATTGAACTCTTATATCTGAAGGGACTGTTATAATAACAAGGAAAGCTTTCCAAGCTGCAAAACCCAAAAGATTTCAGACTTCCTTTTTTGTTGCTTATTAAGACTTCTGACAGTTTTTATTTTTTTAATATCCTTTTTCCTTCCACTGTCTAGCATCTCTCAGTCATTTTTAAATTTAAACTATGTGTGTCCCAAATAAGAATTTATGGCAATGCATCTTTACCTAACCTGTGTGCTGGTTTGTTTGTTTTCATTTTTTGTATTCCAGTCACTGGAATTTTCTTCCATATTTTACATCCTTTAAATGGCTATGGGAAAGCAGTGCAGCTAATAAGACACATTTGACACTTTTTCCTGTCAAAGGGTAAGCCCAGCAGTGAAGACTGATCAGCTTGAGCAGCTTGGGCTGTACAGAGCTCATTAACCTCATGCATTAGAAGCAGTGTGCCACAATTATTGAAGCAGCTGGGAGTAAAGGAGCTAAAAGGTGGCTTTGAGCTCTCTCCACAACACCAGGGACATGGGCAGGCTCCAACAGTGGAGAAAGCACTTGCTTCAGGCACTGGGGAGAGAAAGGATACAGCACAGCCCTCTTCTCTCACAGATTTGTACTACCTGTTCTTTTCTGTGGTAGTGGACGGCTTCCACCTTTCTTCTCTGCCTTTATGCCCTGACCCCACAGATGCATGTTGCTTTTCTCTCATCTGTTCTGCCTCATGATGCCTCTCACAGCAGGATTCCTCAGCAACAGCAGCCTAGTAATATTCATATCCAAATGTCTGCTTGAAAAGCATCACTGTTCCAAAACTATAGAAATAATCCAAGGATTTGCTGTGGATCATTTGCACTCTGACCAAGACATTTGTTGCTCTTATCTAAATTTCACTTTCTACTGCTAATATAACTGGATTCTCTTGGATACGAAGTCCCATGGGCTTGCTTTTTGCCAAGAACCACAGAGACTGATGGTCTGGTGATACAAGTTTTCTTCTGCAAGTTCTGATATTCCTTTTTTATAATTCCTTACTTTTCATTTTTGCCCTTCTGATCAACCTGCATATTCTTTTCTCAAAAAGCTCCCGTATTAGGATGGTATGAGTTAGCTGAGCTATGATGATTTATTTTAGGTAAGAGGCAGCTTGCTGTGGCAGGCAAAAATCTACCAGACTGGCATTTGTCAGTGATAAATCTCCTGGTTGTGTTTATCTTCTCAGTCATATAACTACAAAACCCACGTAAGTCTTTAAATCACAAAGTTGAACCTGTCTATTGAAGGACTTGGTCCTTCAGTGTTCAGGCTGGGGGCTTCCCTTTAGATGGTGACCTCCTGAATAATCCCTTAAACATCTGATCATGAAGGCACCTGCCCTTCATTTTGCATAATGTATGTGAGGGTATGGTTTGATATTTTCCACATTTTCCCACAAGATGGCACAATATTCTTATGAACAGTGTGTGCTAAAACATGGAAGGCCTTCTGCATATACAGTAATACAAGAAATAAAATTGATATATTCTGTAGAAGTCGGAAGTTGCTTTATTTTGCTCAGAGTTAGTTGACTTACCCTGACCAGTTGTCTTGGAGAATTTTACCTTCTCTCTTAACTTCTTCTTGTCCTCCCATCCTTTCCTCTCCCAGTCCTCAGAGAACCTGTGTTCATTCCATCCTGAATTTTCACAGGCTAGAGCTTCACTGTGTGATTCTTAAAGGGCACATTTTGGGAACTGTGCCCTTTTTAGCTTGATGTCCATTTCATATTGTAGGTACAGGACAAACTATTTCTGGTGTTCAGTAAGGGGAATACTTCGAGGTCCATGCTGAGCATAGGGAGAAGAGCAGAGACAAGTGTGTTTCTCTTAAAAAAGTTTAGGAAATTTGGAATTATTTTCTGTTTGGGTTGATTTCTCGTGTGGGTTTTGGTGGGGTTTTAGGTTGTTGGTTTTGGTGTTTTGGAGGGGTTTTTTTAGGGGGGAGGTGGTGATGGGAGGTTGTGTAAAATGTACCATCAGCTATCTATCCCTTGTTCCACATCTGTGGTGACACACTTGACATACTGCAGGTTTACTGACAAAGTAGTTACAATCTTCAGAGGAAGGTTCTGGAATCCAATATTTTTAATAATGGTCTATGCACAGTTTGGGGACAGAATTGTAAAAAAAATTTTGAAGCATGCAGTGAGCCTGCTCCTGAGCAAGGTTATTATTTTCAGGGTGGGGAAAGATAAGGAAATATTTCATTTTCTTTCATGGGGAACCTGTGAGGCACATTGAAAGACACCCGGTGTTCCGTAACTGCTGGACTCCAGTGTTGTACACAGTTCTAGTCCTAGTCATTTCTTCATGCTGCTGCACTGCAGTCTCCTTTCAGATTTCCATCTGTACCTACCCAAGCACAGGAAAAGAAAGACTGTGTAGGGCACAGATGACACTACAGGAGGGCTGATAGCAAGACCAGCCTTTGCAATAGGCAGCAGTCATTGATATGAAGAAATACACTTTTACATAGCACCTTTTCCCTTGTTACTTATGAATCCTTGGCCATCCAAGGTGTGTGAGAGCCAGCCCCTCAGCTTCACCGGAAGGGCTGTGCCAGCTCACTGGGCTGGTTCCCACCAGGACCAGGGAAGCAGAGCTGGACTACAGGCAAATCACTGATGCCAGATGCACTGGGAGGAGGAAGCAATGGGCTACATGAGCTAGAGAGTTCTAGAGGAGGGGCAACCATTAGCATCTGTCCTCAGGGATGCAAAACAGAGGTGTAGGGTTTCACCCAACACAGTGTAATTGTGCGCTAGGGCTTCAATTCTTGCAGTCATCAATGTATCTATGACATTGGACCTGGTAACTTCCCTGCAGTTTGCGGAAGCCAACCTCTAGATCACCTTACTGCTTTTAATAACACAATAAGGAAATCTCTTTGTAATAGAATTTTAGAGACAAAATGATTAAACACAAAGAAGAATCATCAGCTCCTTGACCTCAGGCCAGTTTGCAGGGTGGAGAATTAGGTCCATGCTGAGATCTGAAATGCACTTAATGAAGCAACTAAACTTTGCCAAGCTGAGGAAATAAGGCAGTCTGAAGTGAAGTTCCTGGAGCATGAATGATGCATTGGTACTGTCAACTTGGTAGAGCATCCAGAGTGCTAAATTAAATATATCTGAGGCAGAAAAGAGTATGAAACCTTATTTCAGAGAGTGCAAAACATTATCTAATGCGGTGACTAAATTAATGGCTTCATTTTACAACTGGGAAGACCTCACTGGATAACCTCATTTTATCTGAGTTTTCCAGAGCAGGCACCATTCACTCAGACAAATTATTTGTAGGCACACTTGGGCAATGCTGTAGCAAAAGATGAATGGATGTAGTGGATGCGTGGCCACTTGATAGCACAGGAACTCTGTCCCAAGGGAAGAGCTCTGATTCCATGATATCAGGTCTGCGGCAAATCAAAAGTCATTGTAACACTGAAACGTTGATACACATATTATATCACTGATAGTTGCTAATTATTATTAATGTTATGTTGATGTGGAAGGAAAGTGTGTTGGTATGTACCTTCAAGAAATTTTTCAAAAGCCAGTTGTGCTGAGTGAGTTGCCTGAAGCTTATATTATATCAAGTTTATTATTTGGCATTTGGAGTGAAACAAACCACACCCAAGTGTGACCTCATTTTTCCAGTGTGACACCAGCTTTGAGAGGAAGAAGACTAAAATTTTGTTGAAGAAAAACAATTCCATCCCTTTTTGACATTGTTGTGAAAAGAAATGGATAAACAACATTGTACTGGGCATACAAAACAGCACTTTCAGACTTGCAGAGAGAATAGATTGCCTAAAGATGGTAATTTAGTAAGGTAAATTAGGATGTGAACTAAAGGGCACCCAAGTAATGTAAATGGTAATACTTGTCTCTGTGGATTTTACCTTTAAACAGTACACATTTCCAATTTCTCTTTCCCTCCTATAGACTGAGGAATATGCATTGCCATATAGCTTCTTATTGTTCCCATCAGGTGCTGACTCTGAGAGCTGCTCTAACTAGGATTATAAGGAAACTAACTTAAATTTACATTCGATAATACATTCCATCTGGGGTTTTTTTGTTGTTTTCTTTCCAAGTTATCTTTCTAGAACAAAGCCAGCCAAAGAGAAAGAAATAAAAAACAGGAATTAGTGTAGCAGCAAATACTTTGCATGGAAACATCCCTAATGTAGTAATCTAGACCTCAGCCCAAATGCTAATCCAGTCTTGTACTGTCCCACTGGGGAAACTTTAGCAATATAACAGAAACCACGGTGAAAATCTTATGAAAAGGAGAATATCTCATGTGCTGCAAAAGGTAAAGTTGCCATGGGCTTTGAAATTATTGCACTTTACACTTTTTTATATTAGCAATATCCAGGATAATGCAGCAATTTATCTCTCTCTGCTGCTGAAAGGTGGGATATGAAAATCTATCAACACCCTGTCTGCAAGTTTCTCATTCCTGAAACTCAGGTCAGTTCTGTGTCTGTCAAGGAACACCTTTAAGTTTCCTGATAACAATGGTAAAAATACATATTTGTCTTTCATGGTCATTTTGAAATTTTGAGCATAAAAAATTGCATAGAAAAAGAAATGCATTGTGATATTTCCTATGGAAAAGGAAATGTCTTTTAAATTCCACAGAAATAATAATGGCTTTTGTTTATTTTGAAATGGAGTTGAAGTCAAGTGTTGTGCTCTCTTGCAGAGCACACACTAGAGCAAAGAGACTGACCACTGCAGTTTGCCTTTGACATCCTTCTTGAAAAGTCAAGGTTTAACATCCAGGACTGTATTTTTCCTGTTCTGTTTCCTTGATGGGAGTATGTATTGCTCCCTTTCCTCTGCCAATATGGTCAAAGATTACTAATGGTGATGTTAGCAAGAGATAATTAGCGGTGTTTGAGTTTGGGTGGGTCCTTTTTGGTTTTGTCTTGGTAAGGATTTTTGTTTCCAGTAGCTGTTTGAAATTTGATAATTATTCATTTCCTGATTCACTTAAAAAAAAAAAAAAAGAAGCTGAAGTGGATTTTGGTGGTGGTGGTGGTTAGGTTTTGGGTTTTGTGGGGATTTTTTGGGGTTTGTCTGTTTGTTAGTTTTTTTTGGTTTTGTGTTTTTTTTTTTTTTTTTTTAATTTACATGAACATGTAGCCCTAGACACTCCCTTAAAACCAGTAGGCTGAAAGAAGGACAAGTAAGGCAGAAAAGGAAATAATTAAATAATCCAGAGAGATGGATAGCAAGGCATAGTGGAGGCCTTATGTTATAAAGTTATATTTATTTTGGGCAGTTATGACTAACCCTGTGCTGAGTAATAGGATAGGAGGGAAAACAGGATTTCTCCTGGCTCTGTGGTGTTGACAGACAGCACTTACACGCCTTGGAGATGTATAATCTGGAACTGAAAGTTAAAATTTTCAAGGATATACTTAGAACTGAGCCATTAGTCCCAAGGGAAATTCCTGACTCCTCATTGCTTATTATATACTTGTTCAGCTCCCATCTTTCTTTGTGCAAAATCAGTGATTTTATTCTCTGTTATAAGTGCAATATATCCTTGATTTAATCAGCAATCATATGGATTACACAACGACAATGACAATTTCAAAGGTGTTGAATATTTTGCTCTCGACCTGGCAAAATCATCACGTGAAGTCATTACCTCCAGCATGGACACAGCTTCTGTGAAAAAAGCATGATGCTTCTGCACATAAAAACATTTGCTCTTGTGGAGTCAGCAGCAGCCTCCAGGAAGGAGTGCCACAGAAACAAATACAAGGGGAAGAGAGTAGGAAACAAGCACAGCGCCTGAGAGCACCGTATGAAACAGCAGTTGCTGTGGTTTCAGGAATTAAGAGGCCATCTACCACCAAATGATGACTGGATCATTCTCTAGCATATACAACTTGCTGTATGATTTTGGAATGTATGGATTATTTTGGCAGTTTCTGGTTTGCTTCCCAGGAGGGTTATTGCAAATCCAAGCATTAAGAACAGACACATAATCTCGATGCTGTAGGGCACTGGAGACATCCTCCTGAGGGTGGCAGATAGGGCGTGGGAGCACAAACTTGTGCCCTTCTGGAGGTGTCACTGGAGGCCAAATGGGGCATCCTGTGGAGCCTCAAATGGCAACAGACACATACACATGAAATACATCTGCTGTCACAGCAGATCATGAAAGCACACTACATCCTGCTGGGTACTCCTGAATGCTCAGTCAGTATAAATACTTACTCCTTAATGTCAATTTAGGTAAGAAAACCTGCATTTGAAGAATTCAACATTCACATCTTCACGGTGTGTAGGCTAAGAGGACACTTTGCTGAATGCCAGCAAGTTACATTAAGACCTCTTTAAAAGAGTAGCTGCCTGTTTCTGCATGATTTGAGCAATTCTGTGGATAATCCAGAAAAAATCAAGAATAATTTCTAACTTCACTTTTGACCTACTGCATGCCTTCAGATAAGTCTAGAATGAGACTGCAAAGTCTTATTTTTCAGGAGGAAAGAGAAGAAAACAAAACACAGACAACCTTCTGATCTGGTCTGTGGGAAAGGAACATGAAATAAAAGTTGAGATGAAGACCACTCATTGTATTACTGCAGAAATTAGTAGGTTGGCTCAAACTATATCTTCTCTTACCAACTATCAACATTCATCTACCAATGCAAATGGTATCTGCAGACAGAACTGATTTTACTTTATGTCACTACAACATTAAATATCTCACAGGAAAAATGTTTGGTTTGGTTTTTTTGTCCCTGATGAAAATTATGTAAAAATGCATAAAATTTGTTGAGACTAGAAATACCTCCGCAGGAAAATTTGCTAGGGAGACTACTTGCAGAAAGAACTGAAAAAGCATGGTGTGATTTGAAACTGTTTTTCATGATTTGACATGATTTGGAATTATTTAAGAGTGCTGTGAAATGCTGACTCAAAGGTCTTCATTTTGGCCTGACTGTAAAGTACAGCTCTGCACTGGTGGAGACAAACTAGTGAACTGCCAAGGAAGTACAACGAAAGGCAGAAACTGGGCTAAGGACCTGCAGCAAACTGACAGTGGGAAAATGAAATGTGAATTACTTGACATGTTGCTATTCATAAAGACAAGGATTTCTGACTCTGAGAGTGATATCTCCCTACAAAGCCACAAATGAGAATGAATAGCTTCAGCGAGACCTCAGTCAGTGTAGAAGAAGGGGTTCCCATGTCATGGAGCTGAGATTTTGTGGGTGTCTACTTAGGTTATTAATCCACTGGAAAGAGAGGAGAAATCACACAACTACAACTACAAAAGTGAAGGGTTTCTCTATACATTTCTGGAGTATTTAATTGTATAGCCTTTATGCTTCCACTACCAAATGGAGAGAGGATCCAACCTGGCTCTTGTCAGTGAGCATTAAAAATAATTTGATTCTAACCTCTGCCACTGTCCTGTCTAAAAAATGAGTAACAGACTGACTGACAGAAGAGAAAAAGTACACAGGACTTTGAGCTGCAGCAATCACTACTGCATCAGTATGAACTGAAGATGAAACTGGCAGCACTGAGAAATATGGAGAAAATTATGAATAGGCTGATGTAGGTATGAATTGTGCCACAGATCTAGCGAAACTCTTAATAAAGGTATACACAGATGAGCCACAGACCAATGCACAGTTACTTAAAGGCAGTAGAAATGAGAACAATTAGCAGACACAGCCCAGCATATCCAAGTCATTATGGCAATTTCACAAAATGAGCTTAAATTAGAAGGGAAGGATACACAATCACAACTTTCTCTCTTTCTTACTTTTGGGGGGTGAAAGAGTACTCCCTTATTGCACTTCCCATTTCCAAAACTCCCTCTTGTACAAAGGATGAAGACCATAAGTGTATTTTGACCCAGAAGGGATATCTCACCGTTTGTTAGGTGCAACACCTGCTCCTTGAAGAAGAGTAGTCAGGAGATGTTAATTCATACCTCAGTCACACAGTTCAGTCGAGCAATCTGTCCAGTCATCCTGCTCTGCAGTAAACAGAACCAGAGTCTGCTGGAGTGAGCAGCTGCAGAGGAATCCAGAGAGCCATGTGCATGCAGTGATACTCTCTACTAGAGTCTGCACTGGGTTGGTCTGCTGGGATGCAGCCTGAATGGATTTATCTTGTGAGTTAGTCATAGAATCGGAGGCCTCTGCATGTCAAACCGTTTTAAGAAGGAGTTCAAAACTCTGTTATTTTAATGCTTCTTTCATTGTTTTGTTATTTTTTTTCTTGTCACCTCAAATTTGTAGCAGGGCCCAGTGTCCAACCAAATGCGTGTCAGAGGAGTGGGTGGATGGAAATTTAGAGGGAAAGTCAAATTCCTGTTCATATATAAAGATATTGGTAGTGTTTGATTAGGGGGCTTGATGACTGGATCAATATGGTAAGGTAGTAAGTAGACACATGGGATCTAAAGGAAGAGCAAGATTCATCCTGGGCACTGGGGAGCAGGAAGATGAGAAACTCCAGGGGACTTTCTGCTTGACTTTGCCTTCACTCATTCATTTCTTTACCCTGAAAATTCACAATTTTCCAGAAGCAGAATGCTTGTATGGGGCCAATGGGAAGAAGGAACAGCTGGAAAAAGCCAATTTTACTGGTGTCTTCCCTCTGCCTTCTAGGGGGAACAGAATCAGGGAGGCCGTAAGAAAGGAGAGGGAGAGGACCATTATCTTCTTTGATGCATGTATCTCCTAGACTGGGACAGAGAGAACACATAAGCACCTTTAATTTCTCCAAGAGAGGCAGTGTGGAGGCTTTTTCTTTCCAAGGTTGTCTATGCTGAGTTGCTGTTTTTTCCCTAACAGAAAAAAATGTTGCTCATTGTCGGTGTTGTTCATTGTTACTGGTACAAAAGCTCATCTCAGAGCTCTGGCAGCTTTTGCAACGCTATCACAATGGTTCCTGTAACTGGTATTTGGTTGCATAAGGTAGAATTGTCAGAGCTATAGTAAGAACAGGGAATTTTTTTAGGCACAGAGTTCTCTGGCACGTGGACTCTTTTGACCTCCTTAACACAGTGTAGTCTTTATCTAATGGAGTTTTTCTGCGTCTAGAGAGAATGGTCTAAGGCATTACAAGGCTGGAGATTATGAGATGCTGTGAAGGATCACACAAGGACTCTCGTTCCATTTCACAGTAATAACAGGTAGATTATTAGCAAGGACAAGCCATACCCCAAATGACTCTGCAATGAATTAGATTAGAGACAGATCTTCTTTGTGAAGGAGGAGGAAACTTCATGTTGGAATGACACAGGTGGGGTCACTTCCTACACCTCTGCAGCTACTCCTAAAATGACTGTGTTACCACACCCCACCACAACCACTACCCAGACACTAAAACAACTGCAAATTGCTCACAGCTCCACCACCCTGTGCGCCCCACATGATGGAATACTGCTCAGAACTCACCTCCACTGGTCACCATGTACCACGGACTTTGCCCAAACAAGGGGCTTCTCCTCTTGAAAGAGAGCTTTCTAAATTAACCTATTAGCAAATCTTTAGAAATACTGACAGGTGCCTGTCATATTTAAGAAAGAAAATGAATCTTGCCAGGCTTTTTGAAGTGCTGAAGTATGAACATTTTATACTTAAAAAAATAAAGGGAGAACATTTCATTTATAACTAAATGTGTGGGCTGGTACCCAAGAGCTGAGAATAAATCATTGTATTTTGTTGTCGTTCTCCTTAGTTACAAGAAATTCAGCATGCAAGCTGTATTTTTAAAGTTAACAAATTTTCATATGGAATTATAAGGTAAGATGCTTAAACAACCTTAGCACAAAGAACTATAGAAGTATTATTCAAAGCATTATTGAGGGAAAATTTATCCATATCCCAGAAATAACTTCTTGGAAAATATTTTCACCTCCTCTGGAAGTACAAATGTTGAACCTCTTTTATCATAATCAGTGGTGTTTATCACCACTTTGGTGATGAACAAGCACCTTAAATTCTGAATGATCCAGTTCTTATACCTGTTTCTCATATCAGTCTGACATAATTACACTTGCAGAGTGATGAAAGCATGGCTTTGTGAAGTTATTGTCTCTGAAGTAATCCATATTTACACTGGGATATAAAAATTCAATCACATCCTTTCTGACGTGCACAAGCTTACCCGTAATAGACTCTGCAATCATAAGAAAGTAAACAAATCTTGTCATGATGGCAGGGAAACCAAGCCTCCAGCTTCAGCTTTGTGGCTTGTCTTCCCTTTCCAAAACCATTCTAAATACAGAAAAAAGTGTCAAGTTAACAACAGGCTGAAAATAGAAGTCCTCAAATCTGCAAGTCAAAAGAAGCTGCAAACTAACTCAAGTGGCCTTATGAATTCCCTTCCAGCCTAGCCTAACTTAGCCTATCCCAAGACAGTAAGAGCTGGTTTTCCTAATGTTGCAGGTTTTGTGACGACCCTGAGACAGAAGCATAATAAAGACACAACAAGTTATAAAAACAAAGCTGTGTGCAGTAACGAGAGACAACTTAATTTTTTAAATGAAGTATTTATTAGGGTCAGTTGAGTGATGGAATTATAGCCAGCACAGTTTCTTGCTAGTGTTTACTTTGGACAAGTGTTTTTGTGAAGACAAATTGTGTCAAGCAGCACATTCAGCCCACGTACTTGTCTATTCCCTGAGGATATGAGGGCTGGCCTTGATATCCAAATGAGGTCAGGGGAAAATTTCCGTCTCTTTGCACTATCTTGCTGCTTTTAAGAAATGAAGAAGAGAAAAGAAGACACCATAGGGTTTCCAACAAGTGAGGCCTGTGTGGCTTTGACTCTAGCCAGCAAAGGTCTGATGTGCAGACCTGAAGAGCTCCCCGTGTGCAGCCTGGGGTTTCTGGCTAGTGCTGCCAGAGCTGGTTTGCTAGCAACCCCCCTGCAAGCTGAGGGACACACAGAGCGAAATCAAAGACGGCGAGAACAGACTCAAAGCTTTCAGCAGTAACATGAGATTGCCAAGGACATAGCTCTGGATGACACACCTAAGGTTATTTTAGCAAATGAGTGTTTCCAATGCAATGTGGATGCACACAGAGATGCAGTAGCCTTAAGAAAAACAATGTGCCTCTTGTATAGGATTATGAATAAGATTGGTATTATTGCAACTGTGCATTGTATAGATGCATGAGACAACGCAAACTCTTGTATATTGCTTATAAAATAGCTTAAACTTCATAATCAATGAGAAACGCTTTTTCTATTTTCATTCTAACATAATTTGCATTGAAATAGAGCACTGAAGCCTCAATCAGAAAAGTGACCAGACTGTACAGAACACTGAACCATCCAGGGATTGTTGCAATGCAATGTTTCTAATAGCTATTCCTTGTGTTCAATTTTTTGTGCAGTGAAATGTTATAATTAGGACATAGCACCTATCAAATAAACCCGTGTTTAGAGAAAACAGCCTAAATGTATTTTCATCAAATGTACAGGAAGCAATAGTCTGGTCTTGAAACTTGCCTCACAAAAAGTAGGCACCAGTTAAATGACTCTATTGTCTGTGTAAATGAAGCTGCCCAATACATTCTTTGGGATAATAAACTAGCACTCCCAAGTGTAAATCATAACACATTTTTATATGCAATAATACAGGGACAGCTGAACTAAAAAATGGCTCAGACACTGAAGTATTTGCCCTTCCCAGTCTTTTCACTTGTTCTGGAAATGTGTTTAGACATTGCTTGGTTTTTGTGGGCTACAGGTAAGTTGCAGGCTTTCCCACTGTTGTTTGGCTGGTTTTTAATGACCTCTTTTGCCTTTCCTTCCTCTTTCTTCAGCACCTCCAGGGCTGCATGGGCAGAGGGAGAGGAACAGCATCCAAAGACATTTCTTAGAAAGGAGGGGCCATGTGATGGAATTTGGGTTGAATAGGTACATGCAGAAGTTGCTCCTCCATGTGAGGGTGGCTATTTTTCTTTCTTTATGATAGCCAAACTATTTTAATCTTTTCAATATTAATGATGTGTGCAAGGAATGACTTTGTTTATTGAAGCATTTACAGCATAATTGCAAGGAGAGGGTAAAGGAAATGGCTTTTTCATATAGTTCTTGATATAATTTCTATGGTAATAACACTCAAATTGCTATGTTTGACAAGGGGAAAAAAAACCCACAAGCAGGGCAGGAAAGGTAGCTAAGGAGAGTGATGAAAGAAAAACGCCTGGCTTAGTCTGAGAGGGTGGGAATAGGTAAGACAGAAATTGCAGGCCTGACTGATTTCTTCCCTGGATACCTGACATGAGAAGCACTATTGGCTACAGTCCAGTTTATAGGACCATTTCATAGTTCGACTGCAAGCCAAAAAAGCCTCTTGGGTTTCTGTGCTCCATTTGGTTTGCTGCCACAAACAAAGAATGGAGCAGCCAGCAAACATCCAGCAACTGTTGACCTCCTCTGGAGGAGCACTACGGTGTTTTATGGATGCATCAGCAGATGGGGGCTTTGGGGCATAAATACAGAGAGCTACTGGAACTATGGAATAATATTTTTACTCTTTTGTCACACGAGCATATTTGGAAGCATATGGGGGACATGATCTGGTTATTCCTGTGTCTGTGCTCTATTTGTTTCTGCAACACCTGCTGAAGTGAAGGTGGGATTAATTTTGCATAGGTCTAAATGTGTGCCATGTAGTCACCCTGGACTCTTTTTATGCTTGCTGGACAGAAATTGACATTTTTAGCAGGCAGATAGTCTTGATCTCCTTAAGTGTCCCCTTGAGTTTAAGTGAATTAGGCAGTGTCTTTTTTTTTCCTCTCTCAACCTCCCAGGGTGGTTAGATAAGGAGCCCAGACATAAATGTCTATGTTGTAAACAACTTAAATGAAATCCCACAAAAGATGTCTGGACTTGATAGAAACATGATGCATCAATAAGGATTACTCCTGCAGTTATTGGCAGCACTGTCTCCCCTGCTTCCAGGTGGAATGGTTACAAGTACTACTTTGCAGAAAGACCTTTCCTGGATCCTGGCAACAACAGCTATAAAAAAAAAATAAAAAAATTGGAGTTTAATGGACAATGCCTTCTAATTGCTAAAATAGTGATAAAAAAAGTATCTTGGCTTGCTAAGCTTTCAATTATTTTATTTCTTTTTCTCCAAAAAGCCTTTATTTAGATCTGCTGTCACTATGAAGTCAGAATATCAATGTTCTTGTCTACAGAGCTTAAGACATGTTTAAAGGGGAAAAACAAATCTAACACTCATACTCAGAATACAGCTAAGTCTCCTGACTCAGCTTGTTTTTATATCTTTTGTGTAAGGGGAATACGGAGAGAGAACTGGTGCTGGACTCACATACAACTTCCATGCAAGTGACCAGGTTACTACCTTAAAGAGTTATTATCTCAGTCTCCATTTCCATCTCTGAGGAGCACTTGGCGTCCTTTTGATTGCAAATGTATTTCAAAGGTATTTCTGCACCCTTTGCCCCCTTGCTACTTCCCTAATCCTGAGGTGGTCTTGTAGTCAGCTGCCAGCATCCAAGACAAGAGTAATGAGATATCTTCATGTTTATTTGAGAGTGAGTCTCTTATGAATAAAGGAGGATGTCTGAATGTCAGGTTTCATATGTTGTTCTAATTCACTTTTTCACCAAGGAAGACTAATGCCAATTATTAGCTTATATGATAACATTTTCAAACTATGCAGCACAAGAGCTTTCTTCCATCACCAGCAGTTCCTGGTTGCAGATAAGAAGGGCTTTATTTGGCCATTGTGTGACAAGTTAGTGTACACTGCTCTTCTGGATTAATCATATCACACATGACAGGGCCAAATTCTGTGTTAGTTAATTTGTAAAAATGCACACATTCCATTTAGGCTTGAAAAGTGCCTGAGAAAATAAAGTCCCATAAGGTCTGGAATGTAATTTCATCCTGTATCCATCTGCAAAGTTTTTTCCCCTTTTCCTGCAGTTCAGCAAACAGTCTCCACAAGTGTAACAATCACTGTTTCTACTTCAGCATTTTGATTGCTGATTTTTTTCCACTTCAAAAATTGTGTCAATGGGGTCACCCGTGTTTGATCTTTAGAGGGAATGCATGTCCTTATCTGCATCCTGCACTTGACTGAAAGTGTAGACCTCCTCATCAGGCTGGAAATTATTAATTCAGTAGGAGCATCCTCTTCTTGATGTCAAGGAAAGAAAGGTCAGTGCCAGCAATTGCTGATTAAGTTTAGCAAAGTGAGGAAAGAAGATTAGCAAGATTGAGCTTTGTCACCTTTTGCTTTGTGGTTCAAGTCGTCAGTGAATGAAAAATCATCTATGCCTGATTAGAATTCCTATCTGTCAGAAGGTATCTCAAAGAGACAGTAACTTCTTCCTGGCTCAGGCTGAAGTATGTGTGGAAAATTCACCTCTCCTTACAGCCAGTTCAGCAAAGACAAATGAACATTGATGAGACTGGAAGATTATTGGTTCAGAGAAAGTCAGTGAGAAACTTTCCCTGGAGTTTAACTGCAGTCAAGGAATCTTAAGGATGCTGTGGGTTTTGACTGCCACTTCTCTACTACCTCTCCTGAATAGCTCATGAAAATGGTACAGAGAAAGCTTTCATTGAGGATTGCTGGAAGTCCAGGCTTTGTTTTATTTAATTTGATTTTGCCATTAGCTGACACAGAAGGCCTGGTTATTTCATTCAGGAAATAGCCACACATTATTTTGAGGAGTGTGAAAAGTCAAGCAGAACCCGTAAATAAATAAATTTTATGAAGAGAGGGAAAAAATATCAGCAATATTAAGTCTGCAGAAGTCAAGCTCATTTCTCATCATCAGTGCTATAACAGTAAATCTTGGAACAACATTTCTAGGGCAAATATGATATATGGGAAGAGTGGGAATGGAAGCCAGCCTATCTGGCATATTCTTTGTGGTACTCAAGGTATTTAAAAGTAAATTGCACAAGACACTGTTGCTGTTATGTCACTCTACATTACTTTTGTTAGGTATTCACTGATTGCAGAGTCAGTTCACTGCCCCAGAAGAACAGAGGAATTGGAAAAAAAAGAGGCAGCATCCTGCTTTTCTTGAAAGAGATCTCATTTTCTGCCTGTAGGTTCTAGAAATGTGAACAACCAAAGAGAAACTTGAAAAGAGCAAGACAACATCTCAGTTTGAGTTCCTATTTTAACTTGTTAGTTATTTGTACAGCAATTGCAAAGTAGTCAGACCAAATCTCAGATAAAAAAACTCTAAAGCATTTCTTATGGACTTTTTAACCTGACTTAGAGGCCTGCAATATCTCACAAGCCATACATGTGCATGTGAATACTAGGTGTAAAAAGCTAAGTGGTAAATAGATATTTCAGTAAATGATATTTCGGAACTAGACACTTCTTCCAGGCGAGTCTATAGCTCAGGTGACTCCATGGTGGCTACTTCAATGTAGCCACCGTATCTCTCATCCTAGAAGAGCTCCTGCTGTGATTCCCTTTCATTAGACTGGAAAAAGTAGTTGTGTGTCCTGAGGCAGAAGAGGCAGTGGTGACGGAAGGAAAGATACTGAGGTGCTATTCACATTCATGAACTACTGGTTCCCATAAAAATCACCTGGAAAGTATGTGCTGGGATTATTATTATTGTTTCCATGTTTCTGATTTTAGCCCGGAGCATTTTCCTGTGCTTCTTGTAACCTGCAAACAGAGCAGAGGTGGGAGCACCCGGCTACTTCTGCTGACAGTCAGAGCCTGTTTGACCAGCTCTAAGGAGAAGTGGTGTGAACCAAGTAGGAATAACAGAACAGCCTCTGAATAGTTTTGAAATCAGACTTGGACAAGATTCTGGGAATTAAAACTCTGGAGAAATAACTCTTTTTGTTTTATCTATATCTTTCTCCTATTCCCCTGACTGTGACTGTACCGTTGTACTTTACATCAATTTCTCTTCAATGTGTGTATTGTATTTCCATTGTTCACAGATACGTAATTCAGGTAACCAACTAGAATGAGTCACTATTCATCATTTGCCATGTCCAAATGGCTGAATTCATCCATCATTAAACAACAGTTATGAAACAGGAGAGCTGCATAAATATTACTATAAGTAAACACATCTCCACAGACCTTAAAAAGAAATTTTTTTTCTTGGCAACACAAGAAAGGAAGAACTTCATAGTGCATCATAGAAATCTCTGCCTTTGGAAGCTCACAGGGTCAAAGGTACATACAGGTTACAGAAACAATGAGACAAATTCTCAGAAGAATATTCCATCAATCTTTCCCCATTCCTTCTCTCTGCTCTCTACCTTGGTAGGAACATTCAGCTTCACTCTGTGAAGTCAAAAAGACTTTCTTTCAGAGAACAACAGAAAAAGACCAAGCAATTCTTATCCTGAATGGCTCTCTACACTGAGCTGTCTGTGAAAGGGTGTGCAACCCTTCAGTAGATTGCAATTATATTCCTTGCTATTTTGAAATAGGCACAGTATATTCAAATCTAACCCCAAACTTCTGAACAGTATCTTTGAAAGTAATAACAACAATTAATGGTGTGACAGAGCATGCCCTTTGCTGAAGTTTTGTAGTTTTTTTCCAAGCCCCTTTTTCACAAATGACCTATCTGCTTTGAGCTTCTTAGTACAAGATGTGTACAAGATGTGGCAGGGTGGTGGCCTGATGGGAATGCTGATCTCTCATAGCAGAACCTTTTTCTTCCTTTGAGCTAACAAGAGTATTTGTGTCTGCCTGTCTCCATGACTCATGCACTGATTGTAAGTTATTCGCCTCTGAGGGCGAGAGGCTCCCAGCTCATGTGTTTTATTGCATGTGGTATGTCACCTGCACTCTCTGGAAATCTTTCTTACATAAATAGCTCTGTTGACAAAGGTCCCATTTGGGGATTCAACATTGGTTTCAATGAGATATTTCATCCTTAAAGTTCAATGTTCTGTACAGCACCTAGTAAAATAAAATTTAAAGAGAGAAAGCCTGTCCTCTCCATCATCATTTTTTTGTTGACTCCACTCCTCCACTAGTCCTTCCTGTCCCTAGAGATGCTATCTCACCAATGTTACCAGTATACTTCCTTGCTCTCTGTTACAGGTGGTATGGACTTTCCAACATGTGCATGTAGCAGATTGGCAAAGTGAAAGGGAAGCAGAGCAGAGAGAGACTTCAAAGCTCAATCATTTCCTTTCTTTTCTGATAGGTAGCCCTTCAAGGACAAATAAAGGACAGCTCACTCCAAGTGGGGCTTAAAGTGGAATGGCATTTATTGAGAACATGGCTCCGACTTATACAGGGGTAGGTAAAGAACAGTCTAGGCTGAACTTGGGGAGGAGCATCCAAATCCTCTTCCATAAAAGGAAAGGAAGGGGAAGGTCTGAGCCATATGTAGAACTCAGGGGTGGTGGATAACCATGTAAGGTAAGGCCTTACCGTGGCAAAACAGAGCCAATCAGTGTGCAGAAATTTTATGAAGGACAAGAAAGACGCCATTTTAACTACAGGATTTTCAATACATTAAACAGGGAAGAAAAAACTTGCATATTAAAACATCAACCAGGGAACCCACGACATACAAACGCTGTCTTAAAATATAAGACCATTAACAAACAGTCGTAGTGCAGCTCTTTTTCTTCATCACTCGGCTCCATTAATCCATTTCATTGTTCCTTTTCCATGTGGTAGCTGTGTACCCCAACATTCTTCTGTTCCAGCAAACAACTGGTTTCAGAGACTATTTCTTTAAGGCAGAAAAGGAGCCAGCATAGAAGGCTGTGGTTGTGCTTCGTTCACCCACATCAGCGGGAAATACACACACATTGGGCAACGTACCTTAATATCCTTTCTCTGACAGAGTCTGATAGCAGACTTTTAGAGTTAAACCAATATCAATACTGAGAAGTTTTGTCTCTAAAGACTTCCTGTTCTTGAAAATGGGCCCATTGGGACAGGTAGCTATATCTGTGGTTTTAGCAAACCTTTGGTGCTTTCTCCTGGAATGAGCTTCTAGGAGATGCTTTCACAAACTCCACACACTCTGATTTACCTCACTTCCATAAGGCCTGCCCAGTTGCAAGTTGAGAACAAGAGTGTAGAAAGAGACAAGTCTTATTTACTTGTGAACCTATCCAGACAGAGGTAATTTTGACTATTAGCTCTCCAAACCCTGGGTGTTCTGGACTAGGTTAGTCATAAATGACCATCTGTGGGGAGGAAAAATCCTTTTCTGTGGTGGTAAAAAGGATTTGATCTGCTCCTTAGATTAGGAGTTTGGTACATATGCAAAGTGAATAGAATGTAAATCAGCACAGGATGTTTTCCCAGATGAATAGCCTTATACAAATGTAAGGAATTAATATAATCTTTGCTAATCCAGGTTATATATGTGGTAAATCATCATGGACTCCACAATTTTATTTTAAACCTCAATGCTTTTACGATGAATTTCACTTGATTCCACTTCTTTCAGCAGTAAGTTCCCTTTGAAAGAATTGTATGAAGAAATTTCTAGTTTGAGCCCATCCAGCTGTAAATTCCTTGTCATGCAAAGTTTGATGAAACAGTAAAACAATTTTCCATTACAGCTACACTTGTACTTAGCTTTACTTCTGGTACAAATTGTAAAGTAAATGCCTAGCATTTTGTTGGGATTACACAAACAATACAAATGAACCTTAAGTGAGATGTTCTTTATGAGCTGCTAACAGCATCTATACAGTCTTCAGCTCAGAAATTAGGTAGGTAAAACATTTCTTGTGCTTAGGAAGCTTTTAGTATGCCTATACAACATGTATAGTGAATAAAAAACATGTAAATTTAGAACAGAAGAAAAAATAGCATCCTATGGAAATGTAACTTACTTAACACTTTAAAGGTTTTTTTTCTTTTCAATGCTTTTACATTCCACAGATCGTGGAATTTCTTTTAAAGGAAAGGAACAGATTTTCTTGCCTTCTGGCAGCTCCCTCGTGAATTAAAACATAAATCAAATCTCTGAATACTTCTGTGTTACCAGCCAAATAAATAAGCAGTGCGGCCGGATGCAACACCTGCAGATGTATTCTCCCAAGTTTGTTGCTTTCTTACACAGAATAAGCATTGTAAAATTGCTTCTACAGGTGTCCCACAAATTTCCTGCCTTCCCAGCTCCCTTGACTGTTGAGTTGTTATCAAGCATTTCCACTTCACACCAGAGCCCAGGCTCAGACTACTTTGGAGGTAGGTTTGCACTGGGTTTGTCAGGGTAAAAGCACTGTCAGCCACTTCAACTACCAAAGCAGAAAGAGTATTCACCTCCCCACTGTCCCACCTGCTCTGTGGGCACATAACACAGACATCTAGAGCAGCACCAAGGACCTTGATCATTCATAGTGGGTGATAAGTCTCTTTCCTTGAGATGGTGAACAATCATAGAAAATTAAGGCTGTGAGGGTCCTCACTGTAAATAACTAGTTTATTCACCTGCCCCAAGGCAAGATCTATTGCACTACCCCCAAAATGGCAGATATTTATCTAACTCTAATGAATTACTAAAAGCTATTGGTAACAGGCATGCTGCAACAACCAGACAGATTATTCCCATGCTTAGCTATACTTGAGCAACATTTCTTAGTAATGCATTTTGCCAGAAACTTTATCACCATCTTTCTCAGTGTAATTAAAGTTTAATTTAAACAATCTTCTTAAGAAATGCCACTCATTATCAGGAAACATAATTTCTCTTTTATCACTTCTGGAAAATTTTAACGTTACTTTGGCAGAGCATTGAGATAAAGGAGGCTCTGATAGGTTCCTCTGTGGTCCTTTTTGTCTTGTTTGTAAAATGTTTACTTTATAAAGTGCCAGAAGAGGTTGGCTGCCACTCAGAGTTATTAGTGTCAGTTATTTACTGATAAATGTAGGGATTTTATTTTTAATGTTTTCACCACAAAATTCCTCAGTTATTGTTTAAATTAAAAAATTAAGTTATATATTCCTAGAGAACAGAAGCTTTAGAAAGGGGCTGGTGTCTGTAGCAGAAACCTAGAATCAGCATTAGCACAGATACCTAGAAACCTCAGAAACAGAACAGAGGCAAGAAAGATACTCAGTGCAAACCCCTGCCTGACTAGCTGGCCTTTGTGCCCCTGTAAGTAGTTCCTACAACTCCATGTACACATATAGTGATCATTTGGGTGGAAAGTTCCCTGCCTTTCTGAGGGACTTGTAGGTAGGGCATCGGAGAATGAAATTCTTATTGCTTCCTAACTGGTTTCTGGGTATAGAGGGCAGCCACTCCCTGCCTTGCTGGGAGGATGTGGTACAATGGTAGAATTCTCTACCTAAGCAGTAGAACTGGGGAGAAAATTAAGGTGGTGCTTGGCTAACCACAAAATGAAGGCGTGTTTAGCTCAAGCTCTGACAGTACTGTACTTTATGAGATCCATTCAAATGAATGAATGAATTGAAGTAATAATTTTGCTTTATATCTGCTTTTATATCATACATCTTCTATAACTCATGCACATGTCTCTATAACAAGCCTATATTTGACTTTACAACTGTATAAACCTATAAAATTCAACTTTTTTAAAAGGAGATGCAAGCCAATAATCAACACAAAACAGGTAATTCTAGAAGACAGCCTGATCTCACCCTCTGACTATAATGCTTTGTAGAGGCAATAGATGAAGCAATGCCTTCTTTCAGTCTGTAATTCAAGAAGAAATACCAAAGCATGTCTGAGATCAGTGCATGTTTTCTCCTTCAAACTTTCCTTGTAATCAAATACATTGTTATTTCAAGCAACCAACTCTTGCATCAGGAAAGTTGTTGATTCCCTCTGCAGGGACAGGGAGGAAAGTAAGGAAGAGATGGGAAATCAAGGAAAAATGTTACCTGCTGGGATCTGCAATGGCCAGTAAAGCAATTAACAGCACAGCTGTTTGCAACCAGTTGGAACTGATTTGCAGTGACCCCCTGCAACCAGAAGTATAGACAAGGAAGGCAGGAAAGGGAGAGAAACTAGATGTTTTCAGCTGTCAGACGAAGATAAATTGGTTGGCTCTAACCCTTTACACTAAGTTGTTGAGTAGACACATCTTATGCTCCCCAGCCAGTCATGCAGGCTGCAGGAAAACAATGATTTAGGGACTTTCCATTTTCCCTCATCAAAATCTTAATCTTCTGAATAACACATTTGCTGTAAAAACCATGAGAAGGGAACAGAGAAAACAGGTGGTTAGAGACGAAGGCTGTCGGAAACCACCTGGTTGACAGTGTGCATACACACACACTTCCTCATTTTTATTCAGTATGTGAAAAACCATTCAGTGCCACTGGAACTATAGTCTGACACATCTTAAGATCAGTCTTCTGGGTTAAAAGGGTAAGGCAGGCAACTCATTCTTTAACACTGAACCTATTGTTTAAATCTTGCCTTCTGACTGGGGAAACTTGGTTGAAAAGGTAAAGTTTGGGGGGTTTAACCTTAATTAGAGCAATCAAATGACAGTAACCAA
The DNA here is from genome assembly GCA_035221455.1 of Xenops minutus. Taxonomy (NCBI): domain Eukaryota; kingdom Metazoa; phylum Chordata; class Aves; order Passeriformes; family Furnariidae; genus Xenops; species Xenops minutus. The sequence continues at coordinate 60,683,735 of JAWWEE010000040.1, read as the reverse complement.
TGAAAACCACAATTCGATACAGAATCCTGGTAGGAACTTTGCGTGAGTTCTGATCAAGCTAAAACACCAAGGTTGTGTTTGCCATGCTGACTGCTGCCTTGCAGGAGCTGCCTTGCTCCTGGACATCAAAGACCTGTAAAGATAGAATTAGTGAAAAAGGAAACATTTCATAGAACAAGTACAGAAGCACTATCCTGTTCATTTAAGTAAACTGGTAAACAATTCAGAAAGAAATCCCTTCTACTCCAAGAAATATAGCTGATAGAGTTTTTTCGGTGTTTGTTTTTTTTTTTTTATTTTTTTTTAATCTTAAGAGAGAGAGACAAAATTATGGTAATATAATCTGATTCCTACCATCACTCTCTCCTGTAACAATTTTTGCTGAGTCTAAAGGAAGTATAATATGACAAAAATTTCTGCAACATTGTTTTAAATATTTCTGGTTTGCAGGGTATCTACTCCACTCAACAAATAACATTTCAATACTCAGTCATTCTCACTGTTAAAATTAGTATGCTATCACTATCCTGAACTTGCCTAGATTTAACTCCCAGATACCGATTTTTATTACATCTCAATCCATAAACTGAGGAGTGCTATTCTCATAAAATTCTGGTTTTCCACAGTATAATTCATAATATATGACTTGGCATCAAGTTTGGCATATTTGGAGATATCTACAATACTGATGTTGGCTGATATTCATTATGTTTCTGACTGGAAGAAATCTGAGAGATAATAACTGAGTAAGCAAACAGCTTTTGTAAGTCAGTATGAACCAAACTCCTAAAATATTCCAAGGAAAAAAAGAAGCAAAATGCTGATAATTAACTAACAAATCAAAGTGGCATTCCAGTTTAGCTTTATCAGAACAAAATAACTGATGCTCTGAGACTGCCTAGGAATCTGGGTACCCACTATAAATCTTAGAAAGGTGCCTAACAGCCTCAGGAACAGCAGCTCACAGCCAAGGCTTCTGGGGCACAAGACTCCTTGCCCTGAAGTTGGCTGTCCAGGGAATGTGTTCATTTGTTATGCTGAGTATCTGGATAGCTGACCACTCACTGCACCTGACTTAGGATAGAAATAGTAATGAAATAGCTCCTGTTCTGCTTTCAGAACCGGGTAAAACACAAGACTGTCTGTTACAGTGCAAGAAAAAGGCTTTGAGTTACATTAAAAAGACTGAAAGGCAACAGAAGTTGGTAAGTGTTCATCACTTTTCATGTCATTTAGCCTTGTTGTATAAGTAAATAAACATTGAGGGTCCAAATTTCAGATGAATTTAAAAAATAAATAAATTATTAAGTAAATAATATAATGGGCAGATCATAAACTATGTTTTATAACCAAAGTGAAATCTCAATAAAAAAACAGGTCTCTATATTAAACTTATGTCTATATTGTGTTAGATATTGCAGGTCAGGAAAAATCCCAATGGCAGAGAAGTTGGAACTAGATCATCTTTATAGTCCATTCCAACACAAACCATTCTAGGATTCTATGATTCTATGAAAAACAACAGTTGAAAATGTGATCAAACTGTAGGAAAACGCTCAGAACATAAAGGACAAAATGAAGCCTCAAGTTACTGTTACATAATAAAAGAAAAAAAAAAATAGGAAAAAAGCAGTGGGTTGACTCAGGCCAGGGGTAAGACAGGGCAAACAACAACGCTTAGTGGGTCTGGATACTGGCTTCTACTTAATACCCAACTGGTTATTTCATGTGCTCATACCCTACCACCAAAACTATCTTCTCTAGGTCTTGACTTTCGTCCTCAGATGAGAGATTCCCCCTGGTTTGGGAAGCTCAGGCTACAAGTCAGGATGGTTCCTGTTGCTCAGCTGCTTGCAAATGTCAGTCTCCAGTCTTACCAACCAAAATTCCTGGGCATCCCTAGCATATGCATTTATTTATCTCCACCATCTCCAAGTTCTTCCTTCAGGGCTGCCTGCACATTCATACACACACATGCACAATTATCTGCTGCCAGTAAAAACCCACCCTTGCATTCACAGTGATTTTTTTTTTTTGCCTACTGCAATGACTATGTATTTAATTTTTGTCATTGGACATATTGCTCATATGCAAAAAACCTCAGAGATTTTCAGAAGCATCTAATGGCCCTGAAAGTGTCCATGAATTTCCTGTAGAGGAGACATTCTTCACCAGAAAGAACTGCCTCAACCTAACAAATCAATACTAGACAACTTGGAACAAATTGAGAAACTGAAGTAGAGAAAAACTACGCAGATCAAATGATATTTATTCCAGAGTTTAAAGCACTTCAGCTATGGAGCTGCCATGACATGTGAGGTATAGTGTAGCACTGACAAAGCACTAGTGTAATGAAAGAGGGCAGTATGGCACCTGCCTTAAACAAGGGCTCCCTGCCACTGGTGGAAACCACAGAAAAAAATCCTGAACAGAGAAAATAATGATTAGTAAATATGATATATATATATATCAACGTTCATTTTGTTCAGGGAAGACATTCGTGTCATCCATCATATGGACACAATCAATGCTCAAGTGGTAAGTTTGCCATCTTCCCAAAAAGATGGCAAGTCTTCCTTATTGAGAGCTCTTTAGCACTCTCAGTTTGGAAGGAAAGAGTCCCTGAAGGACTGCTAACAGCTTAAAAAGTAAGAAGGTACAGTCAGTTTTCACTGGAAGGCAATGGAAAGGCAGTTATTCTGATCATCCCAGGTTCAGTAGTGGCGTATGTATTCGTTAACATATAAATAAACAAGTTACATGAAGAAGGCTAAAAGGTGACATGACAAAGTTTTCAGATGATATAACAGTTTCTGGATACTGAGATCTAGTGTGGCCTACAGCTACTGTGAACTGCTGCAGAAGAAGTGCATGGTTTTGATTGACTGAGCGATAAGATGGACAATAAAAGTCAAGAACAATGAGTGTAAAATAACGCACGTGGAAAAACTGAAACAAAACCCCAAAGCCTCCATGTAGATTTTTTCATAAATTCTAAATGAGCTATTTTCATTCAAGAAAGAGCATTTCTACGCACTACTGTACATGTTTCTCTGGGAAGACCTGCTGGATTTTCCAGTACATGTCAAACAAGCAAAAATAGATGGTTTAGCCAAATAAATGTCTCACTGCTGACACAACTTGGAAGTCTTACTCCCCTTTACTCCCCCTTTCTTAGTTCTTTCCTTCATTCCTCTCCAGCCTTTCCTGTTCTTTCCTCCCACATCCTCTGATCCCAAATGCATGACCCCTCTGTCTGGCTCTGGGACCTACTGATCAGGAGGCAAGCCAGCTCAACTCACCAAAGACAAAAGCACTTCTTTTTGTTATTATTTAAGTGACCTTTCTGCCATTTCAGTGAATTGGCTTACTGTGTTTCTGGACAAGCACCAGCAATGCACAGGCAATCTGGAGTTTATGAAGCCAGGAGCTGGGGGTGCAGAAGCTGAAAAAAAGGGCAGGACCTTTCCCTCCTGGCAGTAACAAGCTCTTATCTTGGCTCAAGCTGTATTACAAAATCATAAGCTGGTGCTCATTTCTAAGCATCTGCTACTGGCCCTAGACACCAAATCACCTAAATTAGTCTTTATTCTGATCCTACACTGAAATACTTATATTCAATTAATCAGTCTTGGAAAGCAATATGAATAGTCAACTTCAGGCAGTGTAGATAATCCTGTGAACAGTGTCCCAGAACTTTGATAGCCTATTCTCATTAAGTCATCATTAAGGTAATAGATCCCCCACCTTTTCCCCCTGTTTAACAAATCATGAGAAAATTTAAGTACAGAAGTCTATTACAAACTTTATATATATGCACAGGAATTTTTGAATCTCATGGTTCTTTCCTTGCTTTAAAGTGGAATAAATCCATCTTTATTGCATTTTTTTTTTCTGAGCACAGAAGTAAACTTATTGCTATATCCCCAGCAGAAATATTATAACTGAACTCATATTTTAGAAGTGATTTCATCATTATTGTGAAGTCCCATGTGTTGCAAAACTTGTCAAAGAATGAAATGCTTTAGGGATTAATTACAGGCTTTGAGTCATACTTTTATAAAGCTACCACAAAATGGCAGCTAAGGATTACTCAGAGATGAAACCATTTTAACTTTAGAAATCTTGCAGCCTGAAAACAGATCTGACTATCTGGAGACACTCTAGATGTGAGCTATGTCTCTGCCCTAAGCTGATGTATCAAAACCAAATGCAGCTATATAGTGGCCAATCAGTCAAAAAGATCCTCAATTTCGGATGAAGACAAGGTCAGCAAAAGAATGTGTCATTCACAGGTGTTACTTTTCTTTTCTTCAGGACATACAAATGCAGCAAAAAACTGCAGCAAAGAACTGCAGCAAAGAACTGCACAAACCTGAATGCTTAAACTGAAGAAAGCCCAAGAAACAGAGTCTCTGCTCATTTTTCCAATAAGACGTTTTGCACTACTATTAATATGATAGACAGTAAAACTTCAGTGGTCCACACATAAGGCAGTTAATGAAGCATAAGAAATGTAAACATATCCAACCCAGAGATTTGTTTTTCTCTAAATAAAAATGAAACATTTAGCATATGTACTAGCTTGCCTTTTGTTAATCAACACATTTTAAAGACAATAAAATTTGGCCCACAGTACAAATACTGGCTTTGGTAACTTTGTGCTTTTTTGTACCATTTCTTTGATGTGGAATAGCCATAACCATATTGATCAAAACACCAAGAAGCTTTATGTATTGTGCCCTGGCATAGCTTGGAATAGCACAGGCCAAAAACACTTAGAGTTGTGTCACACTTCCCTTCCAGCAGCATGGCTGTATCCAGGTTAAGTGCAAACAAAGCAAGCCCTGTATACACCAATTCACTTTTCATGTGAACAGGAGGCCAGTGAAGTCAGGTTTTGAGCCTGTCTTAGATGGGAAGCTGCTGGTATTTAAATGAGCATTACAATCCACTGTGGTAACCCTTAGGGAAAATAACAGCCATAGGCAGCTAACAGATTGGTTAAACATCCTTCACCTTCCGGCTCTAAGTGGAACTATGAAAGTGCATTAGTATAAACATTTGCATTTAGCATATTACATCATCTTGGAAAAGTGGTTAGGAATAAATACAAGTCCAAGCATAAGTATTTTTCTTCTAGCTTATAGTGAGAAAAACATATGATTCTGTATCCTGTTTTTCAAATATTCTCAGTTCATAGAAGCCCAGGCAGCCAGCCTGCAAAGCGGTGACAAATTGCTGTTAGAAAATAGGAGGGATGGAGGGAGGGAACAGCACCTGGTGCACACGGATGGAGCTGAGACAGTGCAACTCTGCCCTGGCTCCCACCTTCTGTTTGGCATTGGGCAGAGTGTTGCCTTTCTCCAGCCTCTGTTTTCTCTTCTGTCTTCTGTTTCCCTTTAATATGTAAGGCATATGATCAAAAGTGAACAGTTAAGCAGAAAGATCCCTCTGAAAGTCCAGTTAGGAACTTAGTTCCATGTAACCGAAAAGTGAATTTTAGGTCAAGGATTCACAACCAGGCACTACCTAGGGTAAAACCAGCCTAAAAATTACTTTTCTAAAAAAACAGTTTGCATAGATGTGCAGCACTGCTTAAGAGAGGTAACTGATTTAAATCTCAGTTTGCAGTTAATTCTCAATTTAATGAGACTACACAAATTAGGACTTCAAAAAAGGGCATTTTTGTAATCTGGTAGTTCAGCACATGGATGCTGGGGGAAGGAGAGCTATTTTGCATGTGTATAAAAGCTGATAACAGAAGCTGAGGGTTATGAAATGTGTGTCTAAACAGATCAGAAGCTGTTTGTCTGATGGTGGGTTGTGTGGGGAGTAGGGGGAATATCCAGAAGTGAGTAGGAGGATTCGGTGCCGGACGTCAGCACTGAGATATCACAACTGATGTGAAGTGGAGTGATCAAAAGGCAGCACCAAAAAACAGCTGGAAAGAAAGCGTTTCCCACAGAAGTAGAAAACATTTCTTCTTCCCTCACAGCATGTTAAAGGACATAAAATAACCATGTTTTTCTGTCCTATGAAAGACTGGAGGAAAAGAATGACCCCCTATGTGTTTTTTGATAGTAGCATTGTTGTAGCTTTGATGGCCAGAGAAAGTGAAGCTTGGAGCAGAGCTAACATTATCCATCAGAACAGATATAAAATATTTTCAAAGCGCAGAGTCACCTGCAGGGTCTCAGAACCTGACAGCACATCTGATTTTTCCAAATATATCAACAAGGCTAATAAAAGAAGCTGTCTCTTCCTAATGATCTTCCTTTTCTAAAAATACTATTCCATGGTTTTCTACTGTAACAAATTACAACACAATTAAATTGTAGAAAACATAAGGCTTGGAAAAGTTCCTATACTACTGCTGAATAGAAAAAGAGAAAGAGAATAACTGCTGATGGACACATTAACTTTTCCTTTCTTAGCACTGTTTAAGTAACACATCTTTTAGAGCTTTGGCTCCTCATCTACCACTGGATTCAGTGGGTGTGACCCAAGTTTGACAGAAAGCACATGAATGTCAGAAGGAATTGTATTCTTAAAAGGAATGAGAAGTCTCAGTCACTGCTAAACTAAGTAACTGCTCTTTTTGTGTCTCAGTAGAGTTATGGTTGTTCATCATGTAAATACGATTTGTCTCATTTCTCCAGACATCACCTGACAAAAGTAATCCAGAAATACAGCATTTAATACTAACAGCAATCATTACAACTCTTCTGTGAAAGCAGCCATGCACATTGAGCCTCACTGCCTCAATGAAGTGACTTCCCACTGGGGCAGGGAAACCGGATGACTGAGATCAGAAAGTAAACCTGGTTTACTAGCAAGCCATGAAGGGGAACACAAAATTAGAAGGGGTAAAAAAATGTTTAAGAAATGAATAATTAGTAAAAACACACTCAAAACCAATTTGACAGTTTTATTGCCTGTTGATCCTATTTCTTTCTAACCAATCCAAAAGTACACGTGCTGCGTCAGTGTAGATCCATTGCACTCAGGAGTATGTTTATTCCCTTGATCACAACCCTTTCTCATTGTTGAAATGCATGCTATGAAGTTGGCTCTGACCAACCTCTGAAAAAGCCCCCCCTAAACAAGCTCAATGTGATAAAAAACCCCCAAATTCAATTCTCCTTTTTGACTGATTTTCCTTTAGCCTCTGTCATCTTTGAAGGAGATATCGGAGCAGAGAAAGTTACGTGCTAATCTCAAGCACCTTCTGAAATCAGGCTCTAAAACTTGGCTTTCCAAAAGAGTCCTAATCTCTGAAAACTGCTATCAAAAACTGCAGCAAAACAGTCATCCGTTCTCAGCTCTTGTCACAGTAATTCACAGAGACACATAGCCATGCTGACATGTTGAAAACAAGTCAGATTTCAAAGAAGGCCATCTGCATGCAAAACTTGCTCTGCTTTCCCTGCCTACTTCTATTTTCTTAGCTGTTTTGAGTGTGTGCCCATGTGTGGCTTGTAACAGCACTTGCTTGAAATGGGCACAGGAGAAAAGAGATCTCAAGCATAAGGCTGGAATGATGCCCGAGCATACCCACCCCTTTTGCTCCAAAAGGCAAACTTCTAAACAGTGTGGTCATGGCCAGAAAAAGTTTGGATTTTAGGACTTGATATTTTTTGTACATTAAAATAAAGATATTTATAAGCTTCTATATCCTGATTTCTTCAAGTTTCTGTTCCTTCTTTCCTGCTTCTATCTTGTTTGCTGTTCTTATGCCTAGACTTCTTCCTTCTTTTCATTCCATACAAGACTTGCTTTCCCTGACTATTTCTCTGGATCTCTTGAGCTAAATCATCTTTTAAAATAATCTGAAAATAATTTTTTCTGAGAATAATTTATCTAAAATTTTGTGTTCTACCCTTTAAATCTAGTTCCTCGTGGTGGCACAGAAGATGTCCAAATCCCTGTTTTAAAGACATAGGGATAGGTGGAAGAGTTATCATAAATAACAATGCTAGTGTTCTGTGTAAGGAAGGGGCTGCTGCAGATAAACAGGAATTGTCATCAGTTTAAGGGACAATTCACATGGTATTTTTGGGAAGAGAAGGAACCACAACTGTTGCAGCATGATTTCAAAGTAAGCTAAAAGTTGAATCATTATGATTTAGTCCCACAAAAAATATGTTTTAGAATCACCCTCAGTATGCACAACCCAGATGTCCTGTGTTCCTTCCCTGAAAAAAATACAAGTGTCTATTATTAGTAAAGGGCAGCAGCAGCAGCCTAGAACAGAGTGGGTGAGGAGCACTGGCAGGACTAGAGAGGCAGTGTCTGTAGCTGAACACTTTTGCTAGCTCATCAGTGAGCCTGGCCAAGACTTGCACAGCTTTTGGGAGTAGCAGCCTGAAGCGACGAGCTCCATAAAGTTAGAACAACAAAGCTGTTCTGAACTTATTTAAGCAAAACTCTTCCTCTGAGGCAGAGTCTGAGAGCTCCCCAAGGAAAACTTATTTACATATTTGAGTGATACATCACTCAGTTATGTGAACATTTCTCAGGATGGTAAATCCTGTAACTAGTCTAAATCTGTGATTTTGCTGTGGTTTTTTAGCTTCTTCCCAGCTACAGGCAGAGAAAAATTCAGATAAACCCTTTTAGAAGTGACTTTTTTTTTTTACAGCTGAAGAAGAAAGAGTAGCAAGATGAGCTATAAGTTTTCATCCATCTGGTGGTGAAATTTGTGACTGTTTTTAGCTCTTGGACCACAGACGAGAGGCTTTAAAAACTTGCAGTCCCATACAAGTCTCTTTTTGAAAACTGAAGAAAAAAAATTTTTCTTTCTTCTAGCTAACAAGGCTGTTTTGGGTCATTGAAGCAGTGCAAGTCTATGAGACAGCTCAAATCTAGTTGAGTAGAGATTTGGGGAATCAATTGAGATACTTTTTAATATCAAATGGTATGGAATGGAAAGCCAATGTATTCATTAAAGCATAGGACTCAGATGTTACAGGAAAGGTCTCTGGACATCTGTGAAACACCTTATGTTTCACTGGAGTGGGGGTCTGACACATATATATGGGATTTATATGAGAGGAATTGCGTGGGATAAGAGAACCATCATGGGAGTCTATCAGCAGAAATGTGTTTCTAGAGAAAGGATATGACCAAACTCTTCCCCCCACACCCTTTGCAGGAGCAAAGTTTAACAAAATTCTCTTTTTCTCATGTGACTAAAATGGAAACCTGGACAGCTGTGGTTCAGATGCTGGCTCAGAGGTGTGGTTCACAAACATGAGTGCTGTGGTCCTCAGTGCTGTGACAGCACAGAGGGCCTGGCCACAGCAAGAGCAAGTGATAATACTGCACAACATAATGAGACTGAACCAGCTGCTGCCCTGTGCACAGAAGAACTTTCAGGCTGCAATCTTTTTGGTAGAAACCACTAGCTCCAAAATGCTTGAGTAGTTACACAGGCATTTTGCAGGCCTGGACAAACTCCTCTATGGACCCTGAAAGCTGAAACTGCTTTCCTGTGGAAGTAGATTTCTTCTTGTGCTTCAGAGCAGAAACAGAGGACAAAGAGCCCTGCACAAAGCCATTAGCATTCAGTGCTGGGCCCTACTGCTGCTCTGGAGTTCAGAGGGAAAGATCATGCACCCTTCATATTGTTGATGACTTGTTTTCCACAGGGATACTGCTGCTGATAAATGACTCAATTCCAAACCCCCGCACTGTATCTCTCTACTCTAGGACTCCTTCTCTCTCCATAAATGTGTGGCCCCTGGGACACAGGGCCAGAGAGCTGAGGGAACGATCAGATTACTGCAAGGCGGGGGAGAGCAGGTGGAATTGTAAACAGCAGCAGGCACTGAGAGGAGGCAGAAAGACGTGAGCAAGTAGCTTTTGTTTCCAGCTAGTAGCATGGTCAAGTTATTCTGGCAAGATCAAAATTACAGCTAGTGCTGAGTGTGTCATGGGGAATCCATTATTATTGGGAAAAAAGAGGAATTAGCACCAGCTGCCTGCAAGCACTTCAGTGAGGGAACAAAGGGCTGATGACCTGACTGGTGAGAGGGACAGAGAATGCCAAGGGCAGTGTGGAACCAGCAGAGCAAGAGGAGTGTGCTCTGTCTAGGACCCTCCTTGGGCTTGCAACTGGAGCCCTCCAGAGCCTGGCCCTCCTCCCTGGCCTGCCCTCCACTTCTGCACAACAAGAATAGGAGGCGTTAAGCAAGGAAGAAGTAGTTATCCCTGGAGAAGGTAACCAAATAGAGAGATATGAGGAGCAGACCTGAAAAAAAATAGAGAGAAAAAAATTAAGGAGGTAAAGAGACCAAGAGGAAGGGGTGGGGGAAGGAATAAACACACTTCAGAATGCAATCTGACCATCCAGAAAGACGGTACATTGCCTTCTGTCCCTACATCCTCAGCTCTTCCCCAAGAGGTACAGCAAGATAAGTCCCAGCTCTGTCCTTGGCACTTTATTATGCTGTGTGTCATCTGCTATGTGGAGACGGCCACTGGCTGTTCTTTCATCAAGTGGCTTTGTCTGCCTGCTTGGGCTGCAAACTTTGAGGTGCAGGGACACCCAGGCTCTCATTCTGCTCATACATCATGTCTGGCAACAGTGGTGGTCCCTCTGCCTCCACGGGAGCCCCCAGGAACTGCTGTAACTAAGTCAGCACGTGTGTGGCATTGAATGTTCTGGTTCCCTTTTGCTGCAGCAGAAACAAATCCAGCAGCTGCAGAAATGAGATATTGTCGAGGCTGAGGATTCTCTGCAGATGGTAATACCAAAGCAGAGGATAAAACATGTTCAGAGATAAGTGAACTTTCATCTTCACAAGTCTTAGTGGGGAAGGAAGGAGGGAAGGAGGGAAGGAAGGAGAATGAACAAGCAGATCAACAGCAACTGAAGTGGAAAAGGTACTAGGATCTTCTGAGGACATGCAGGTCTAGGCCCAGAAAACTGCTTGGAGTACAAAAAAGTAAGCTTGTGATGCTCCCAGTGCAGATCTCTGAAGCAGGTGCCAACACAGGAGCTCCCTGTAACTCTTCTCTTTAAGGCACTATAATGAGGAGGTCAGCATCATTATTCCCAGTTTACAGATGAGGAAACTGAGACAGAAGGAGAAGAGAAGAACAGGCCAAACATGCAGCCTGACCAACTCGAGCAAGCTACTTCTGTTCTCTCATGCATACAAAACACTGAGAAGGGGTGGAGTACAATCCTTCTAAGAGATAGTCTTGTTATGATATTGAATTTAACAATTAAGGTAAGATGTTTTGACTTAGTCCTTGGTTTTATCCTGCAGCAATGCTATGACTGTAGCAATTTTTCAAGCTTGTCCTGATCTCCCTGAAGAGTCATGACCTAGTGATGGAGGTCTTAGAGACAAAGGGCTGCTTGGCACAAACTGTTCTTTCACCAGATTCTGGGTGTTGCTGCTCTCTCTTGTACTGGTTGTTTGGTTTCACCTACCTCTTATCAGAAGAGTGCTATCTACTCTAGCAGTATATGTAGGTTGTATGAACAGGATCAGAGCTTTCAAAAATAATATTTTTTTTCCTAGTTGCAAGCTGAAAAATAGAGACACATTTCTGACTCCTAGTGCAAGTCAGATGATTCAAAACTGAAGAAACTTTAATTAGAACGTTTGACCTTCAAAATACCATTATATCAATGTCCTATCATTGCCCTAGGATATTTTCCATAATGTCATGTATTTTGGAAGTTACATATAGACATATATCTGTGTGTGTATATGTATATATATATGTATATTCACCGGGAAAAGCATTCATTAGTGAAGATGCATATGCTGAAAATGAGTTGAAAATAAGGATGTCACTGCTAGGGCTCCACTGCTTAAAGTCAAGCTGGAAGAATAATATCAGTTTCCGTGTAAAACTACTGCTGCAGTAGAGGGTGTCTTGTGTGAAAGGACTCTGGGAAGCAGCAGCAATGGGTGGGTTGTTGGAGAGGCAAAGAGGTTTGGTCTTCTAAAACCTCTCATCCTAAATCGCAATTGTTTTATTGCCTGTAGCAGATCCTGCAGTCGGGACAGGGAATGAACAACCTACCCTGCGTTTATATCCCCTGAAGGCGCAAGTGCAAACAACTCATTTCAAAGTGGTTTGCACATAACCTTGGATCACAGTGTTACCTGCCCAACACTACTCCGCAGAGAGATGTTGTGATATCGACGTTGTGATATTGACGTGCTAATTCTGGCGTCCCTCTAGGGAGGTGCTGAATCCATTTTTTAGGAAAACAAAGGGAGAGGTAATTGCACAATATGCAAAGGCTTTTGTAATTTTCTTTGAAGGCTGAGGAATCCCCAGAGTTTTATTTAAGCAGAGAGGCAATGGGCAAAGCCATTTGAAATGCACAGAGGTATCAGTGAAGAATTGGAAATGAACTAACAGTAGCTATAGGTCAGTGAAGGTTGCAACAGGAGGAAAAAAAAAAGAAAAAAAGAAAAAAAGAAAAAGGGAAAACCAGGTAATTATCCCTTCTTTCTTTCCTAATTAACCCTTGTTTTCAGTTTCTGCCTAGCTTTCCAGCCCCGAGGGGAAATGTGTTTGCAAGACAGATGCCAGATGATCCAGTTCAAGGTGTCTCATCTCTTCTGAAGCAGAAGCAAATTACCTGAACTTGAGAATAAGTTGGCAACTACAACGAAATCTGCTGTCACTTGGTATTTTTAGATCATGAAAATGAGATATGTTGCCACAAAGGAAACCCCACCTGCACGCTTCGGTTCTAGGGTTGAGGACACTTTTTTTTCCTCTTAAAGGGCACCACTCCCCTGTGTAAGGCAATTCTTGACAGGCTTTAGAAAGTCAGACTGCCCTCTGCAAGCCTGTGCAAACTCTCTACTGAGTGATACTGAAACAAGTTTAGAAGCTGGCTATTACTGGTCTTTACAAAAGCCAACCTGTAGAGCTGTGCTTTTCTATGCTTTTCAACTTTTATTTTTCTTCTTTCCTTTAAATGGTCATATCTAGTAAAACCGTGGAATTTTTAATTTACATGGAAAAGAAATTCTTGTCTGGCATTTTCTATAAAATGTCAACATTTTCTCTAGAAAAAGTAACAAGGAAATGTGATCCATAATTTACCAAATCTGTTAGGGAGAAACCAGTTAACCTGAAGGAAAAGGAGCAGTCATAGGTTGATCTATTCCCCACTACTTCCAGACAGTGCATAAAATCTTCCAGCACCACCAGAGGTAGATTCTGAATGAAAAGGAAAAGGGATTTGGATTTTCATGTTGCACTGAGCCCTTGACTTCATACTATGGAAATAATTTTTACATGTCAGAGAACATCATAAAGAATAGCAGGAAAAAAATGCTGCTACAAGCTCTTTACATCTGTCTACTTCTCAATCAGTCCTCCCAGCCAAAGCCTCCTGGACAAATTTACATTTCTCTCCCATACCTCAGACACATGTTCTACAGAGCAGGAAGAATGATGAGAAAATTAAATCCACACATTAGACTAAAGTGCTTCCCTTCTCAAGGAAGATGTGTTACATCCATAGCTGAAGCAGAACAAGCAATTGATCACTGTGTGTCACAGGACAGGATAGAGCTGCTGAATTAGTATTGAGCTGGAACATTCCTTCTCTTAGGAAGCAAAGCTGCATTTCTCAGCAGATGTCATTTATAATGAAAGACAAGATTTGTATTCATCTGCAGGTTAGATCTTTAATGAAATTCCCTTTCCTGGCCTATAAGTCACAATGAAGTGAATAGAGCTCTCCAGTATATTAGCTCCCCAGCCACAGACCTTCCAAACAAAGTGCCCAGCAAAGCTCCCTCTTGCTTTCCCTTACCATCACATATTCACTTGGGATGTAGCACCTACTGTCACCCACAGATCCATGAAAACTGAAACTGGTGTGTGGCCAAAAGGAGCTGCTGCAGAGCTGGGATGCTGCCAGAGGGTCTGTGTCTTTGAAAAGTGCTTCATTTACCTGAGACCTTCACTAAAGGAATAAATGGTGCTACTCGAAATACTGTCCAAGGGAAGGCCTTTCCTAAGACAAAGGCTCTCTTTGCAAATAAGAGTCTATTGCAAAATAAAATGAGTTCAAAAAGATAAAATGCAAAAAACCCCAGCCCTGAGCTATATCATGTGTCTGTGGTTGTCCGACACAGTATAGAACTTTGTGTTAGAGAACTGTTAGTTCTTCTAGTACTCCAGAGAGAAAATTGTAGGTAAAAATACAAATTAATGCAATAGGAAGCTGAATTCAAGTTGTATCTTATCTTTCCTAATCTTTGAGCAATGAAAGACTGTTGCTTAATGCTGTGTTTAGGGCCGCTGATTGAGTCTCTAAATGTCATGCCTGTTTGATGAATCCAAGAGTGGTTTCTAACCCATACTTAGCCTGCAACCACTTTAATAACAGCACTTAAATAATTCATTGCACACCTGCACAGAGGCTTCACATGATCCGCTTTGGAGATATCGCCCAGAGTCACATAGTCCAACCTTTGCAACAGCCCTGGTGTTGGCCATCAGGAGCTGACAGGGTTGCTTGGCATCCTCCTCAAAAGTCAGGAGTTTCCACAGGCTCAAATGCTCAGGAGGTTCATATTCTCCTCAATCTGTCACACAAGTCCCAGTGTATGACTGAAGAAGGGAATAGGATCAGTAAACCTGGGGCAGGAAAGGGAACAGAATTATTTGAGCTCTAAAGAAGACTATTTAAGGTTTCATCATCAAAAGCTCCGCCTCTCTACATTTCAGTCTTTCATGGTGTATCCTCAAGCTCCTAGGTGTGACTCAGATAAGAACAGTAAGGTTACCTACAATGGTTTGAAACTCGCATTTAAGTCATTCTCAAACATTTAATATTGCAACTGATGACAATGGTTGAACCCTAAAGGAACGTGATCTGCTAATTCAAAATGCAAAGCAAGGAAACAGCAAAATGAAACTGGTTCATTTTTATTTTTTTTTTCCATAGCTGTTTTCTCACTCCAGTGTTGCTTAATGCGAGCTTTAGCTGAAATAAAGAGTACTGAAATATATACAAAATAAGCTACACTATTTCTAGCCACATCAAAAATACTCAGAAACCAAAGCCTATCATGCAACACTGTTCTCAGTAAATTCGAATGAAGATGAAAATCAGATACAGCTTTTTGGAACTGCACTCAAATGAAATGTCTAAACTTAAGATGTACTCATTGTCAGAAATTCTACTCAAACCATGGCAGCAGTGAAAATTTGTGAAAAGTTGAGCCAGGATTGACCTTGCTTAGAATAATACATGGCACTGCAAATATACAAATTCCTCTATAGATCAAAATATGAGTGGCTTTAAAAGTAAGTGACTTCACATGGTGTGATTCTCGGGGCTGTCCTGTGCAGGGCCAGGAGCTGGACTTTGATGATCCCAGTAGGTCCATTCCATCTCAGAATACCCTGTGATTCTCTAAGTTATTAATAGAGTCCACATATTTTTTTCACTCATGTAACAGATTTATAGAAATAAAATAAAATCTTGAGGTCAGGTTTTGTTTTCCTTATTTTGCTGATGTCAGGTATGAGATTACTCAGACTGGAAAGTAATCAAGACTTCTTTTACCTACAGAAATAAAAATAATTAACAACTAATTCCATAATACTTAGGGAAATGAATAACAACAACAGCATCTTTTTCAATATGGCATTTTTCTAAAAGTAAGAAATCCTAAAGCTGTGAGATATTATAAAGTTTACTCTAGCCTTTCCCCATCCCCACTTGTTTCCTTTAATCTTAGTTATATCAAAAATGTCCATTTCAGCAAGCAGGACAGTTTACCTTTCCCTAAATCCTGTTAACCAAGTGAGCCTTTTTTCCTTGAAGTATGGGAAGTCTCTTCCTCAGTTTCAGTATCATTTGATGTCTTTTAGTGCTCCCACAGAGGCCTTTTGCACAGTCAAGGTAAATGTGTCCAAGTCAATAGGAAGTAAAAAATCTGGAATAAACAAGGTGCCTGCAGTACCTTTGAACTTTTCCCTGTGTGTTTTTAAAAGAGCTCTCTAAAATTGAAAAGGGCAAATCTCATAGCAGCTGGAACAGAGAACTTTCACTTCAGAGCCATAAGACATTTAACATCTCAGCAGTAACTATTCATTATGAGGATATATTGATCAGTTCAATAAACAATTAAATAAATTCTGAAGATACCAAACCAAGAATAACGGAAAGAAACGTTCTCTTATGCAGATCAACCACAAACTTCCAAATTGGGTGTCAAATGCCAAAATGCTCTTAGCTCACTGAAAGCTCTGTTTATATATCTAGGGCCTCATAACCATTTTGTCCAGGTTATAGGAAATGGATTTCCCACTTAGCTCTTTTCTTTTCCTTTCCCCCACCATGTCTCCACTGATCCTCATCTTCCTTGTCAGTCTCAGCATGAAAAAAATCTGTAATAAAAATGACACCATGATTGAGATTATTCACTGATTGTTCAGATCATACTATGTGTGGCACGGAGCTTGTACACTAAAAACCTGCATTTTATCACATCAAGAGATTACAGTTGTCATAGGTAATACAGCACAGAAGATAATTTTTCTAGGAAGGAATCTGTTATAGCAATGATGCTGTTAGGTGTTGAAACAAGTGTTTTATGTGTTATCAGTTGACAGGTAAGGTGTGAAGATGCTTAAAATTAAGTAGCTAAAAGTCTTGCAGAGTCAAGACTTTATCCTATTTCCAGGCATCCTTAGAGTTGTAATTATTTGTATTTCTCTTTTTTTTTTTTAACTTAATAAAAACCTAATAAATATAGAAGAAAAGGTGTGGATTTGCTTGCAGCACAGTAAAGTTTAGAACTAACTCATATTTTGTTGCAAGTACAGGAGAAATGACCTTTCTGATTTTTCACAGCTCACCTTTTTCTCCCTAATAATGTAGGAATAGCGCAAGGAAGCCACTTTTATGGTTGATGTGTTTATACATGTTGGAATCCCTTGAGGTTATGATATTTATTTGCAAGCAGGATTGCTCTTCACGTTTTTATACTGTCTCATTATTTAAGAAATAAAATATCCAGAAACCTCCTGGGCTGCTTGTACCCCGTTGTCCTGTGTCACCAGCAGACAGTGGGGTGGTTGGAGTCTGCAGTGAGGACCAAGGTCTCAGACATGAATCTTCTTCCAGCTACCTGAAGAAGGTTTCATCTACTTCTTTCTGATCAGATGGGCTGCAGCAAACACACACCCCGACACTGCCTGTGTTGATCTCTGATGCTGGCCCATAAGCTCTTGACTGGCTCATCCCCACTGTGGCAGAGCTGTGTGCATCCCTGCTGCTGTCTCATATACGAGGCAACTCCCTACCTCACCATGCTGGCCTGGCCTTCCTAAAAAGCCAGTACCCACCCACTGCAGCATATCCCTGTGACCACAGTGAGATCACAGCTCTGCATCTACTCACAGACATCTAGTTCCTCATGTGCTTCCCATGCTGCCCAGAGTTCCTCTGGAGCCACTGGGTTTAATTCCAACACTAATATCCCAGCAAACAGGTGACAAGGAGGTGTTCAGTCAAGGAAGGGTTGAACTTGGGAGATCTTTTCCAACCTTAACATTTCTGTGAAATAGTTGCCTTTGCAGGCCTATTCACTCTCTCCCTTTCTGTCTCCTTTTGCATCTTTATGTGTGTCATGAACGTAACCTTTGAAAAGAAATTGTATAACCCCTTAGACAAATCTTTGGTCACTCCAAAGAATTAGGCAGGTGATTGCTTCCAGTCAACATACTGTGGTTTGCCAAAGCCCTGTTCAATGGCTGAGCTATAAAAATATACTACAGGAGGAAGAATGTTGTGAATTATTTCTTTTCCATGTGAATTTAAACTATAACTGGATGAATTTTAGCACTCGTGCAAAGCAAAACATATAATCTGAATTGTCGTACAGTTGTAAGGAACCTCAGGAGATCTAGTCCAACCTCCCTAAGAAACTTCAAACTACAAGCTCATGTAGACACAGTTTTGCAGCCAGGAGGGATGTGATGTCTGTGGACATACTAGGCTGTCAAAGCTGAGTAAGCAAATCTTGCCATACGGGATCTTTTGCTGGGTTTGTGTGATTTGGGTTTTTTTTTTGCTCAGGGTGATAGCTATACTTATGGAATGGAGAGTTTTCTCACTGTAGCTGTCTTCACTCGTGCAGCATCTTTCTAACAAAACATACTACTAGTCCTGGTAGAGTAGACCTGTCCTGCAGCTAAAATCATGTGGTTTCAAATATAAAAAGTGCAAAGTTTACATGCAGACCATGATGCTTTCATTTCATTTACTCATCATTTGCTACAGAAAAAAAACCAAAAACCCAAGCAAACCCAGAAATCCCAAAGCAAACCCCAATAATAATTATGGGTTTGTACCTTAAGAACAAATGAATAATGGAAGATAAATTATTGTGAAATACTTTTTGAAAGTCAGGGAATAATAGCCTCATAGCAGAAAAGAAAAAGTCTATTACAGTCCCAGATGTGTTTCTTAATGGGTAAAACAATACCCCAGGCCATGTTATTTCAAATTAATGGGGCCTGTAAACACACCTTTCTTGATATGTCTTATTTGTATCTGCTGACATAATATACAGCTGTGAAGCATGGCCAGAAGTGGCACTTTGCAGACAAATCTCTGCTGAGGAAGAAGATGCAGAATTTTCATAATTTCAATTAGCTAAAATGAATGGAGGAGATCTCTAAAGCAAGTTGGCAAACTTGTTTTATATAAATCCCATTTTCCTGTGAATAAAGATCCATGTTACATCACGAAGAAAACTAAAATCTATTAAAAAGAAACCAAACCCAAACCTATCTAGACCTGTAGATCTGGACAATTATAGAAGCACAACCTTAGCACTGTGAATGCAGCTAAATACGACACTAGTGAAGAGGTGCTAGTGATGGCAGACATCATATCTAAGTGGGAGTGGAAATAAATTGTACTGCTAGAAGCTGTTTTCTCACTAGAGCACAAATACAGCTAGTGTGAACACACAAAAAATTAATAGTAAAGTATTACACTTTTGACTGAATTAATTACACCAGAATGTACCCTATGTCTATTTAAGGCAGAACTTGACTTCGAGCAATTGAACAGCTTTGTGATTTTAACCCTGTTCAACATCCAACATGGCTCTCAGAGCCATTTTTGAAATATTTTTCAGGTAGTTTGCAATCTCTTTTTCATAGATGGAGCTGCTGAAGTGACTCAGTAGGATTCTGCAGAGTAGTCAGTGTTAGGATCAATACAAACAGTTGCAGGTGATGTATCCTTGGAAAAAAAAAGGAAAAAAAACCTCTCAAGAGTAATAGTTTTCTTTTTAAAATTTCAAGCCTTTGTTACTTTTCTTACAAAAGAGTGTTCTTTTTCCATAAGGTGTACAGACAGATTGCCTTCAAAGAGCACAATATTTGATGAAAACACTTATGAAACACACTGAATGACTCCGTTTCAGAAGATACCAAATCCAAAGTCATCCTTCAAAATGCCCAGAGAGGGAGCCTAACTCATCATTCTCAAGATGATTTTGAAATGTTTAAATCCATATAAATTGCATAAATGTGTATCCCTTGTACACACTTTTTTGTCAGACATGTATTTTTATGCTTTTTAAAAAAGGTAGTTATCTGTATTAAATATACGTACCCCTCAAGAATATGAAACTTCACAAAGTTGCAGGCCTAGGAGGAGTTTAGAAAAAGTGATCTGGACAGCACATTGTCCCAAAGATTTACATGAGTAATTTATTACAAAATAAAAACCAAGACAAATTAAAACAAAAAAATCCATCATATCTGTTTTAAAAGAATTTAGTGATGGGGACTCCATAGACTTCATTAGAAATCTTTTTCAGAACTTCACTATTTCTCGATAGCAGATTCTTTACTATAGTTTATACCCATTTCATCTCATCTGCCACAGTCATGGGCACTGACAGCTTCTTTTCCTCTTTGCAAGAGTGTTTTGTGTATCAGAAAGTCTGTTACTGTGTGTTTTCTGGACCTTTGATCATTCTTGCTGCTTTCCTCTGCATGAAGGATGTTCAGAGTTTGTCCCACCAAAATTGAGCACTTTTGGTCTCTCGGAACTATTCAAAGTGGCAGCATTAAGTTAAACATTAGCTTACTATAAGGTTTTTACCTGTTTGCTTTGTATCACAGAAGAGATTGCCAGTATTTGTCCAGGACTTCTGGACTCCACCATAAAGCACTAAATATATTTGTCAGTGGCAAGCCCCAGTGGAACTTCAGACTGAGAACGTGGAGACATGAATTTTCCTTCTATTTCTGTCCTTGACCATGGTTTTTTATCTCAAAGTGTCTGCTTCCTCTGTAAAACCTCCCACACCCAAATGGTGTGTAAGAACCAAGTAGCACTAATAATATTTTTCAGCTGTTTGCCCATGCTATCATTGTAGAGGGGAACTCTAGAACAGTTTATACATTTACTTTCAAAGTGCTCGTTCAAATTCTAAAGGACTGCCTACTGTATTCACAAAACGATGATAAGCAATTGAAATACAAGATAGTCTGATGGCTTGTCACAGGCTGTTTGAACTGTCAGGCTGCTGGAAACCTTGGATTTTCAGTTGTAACCAGTTTCTGGAACATATGGCAGAGACACAATTGCTGGCCCTGCATTATTAATGATCTGTCCAAAGTTAGTTTAGATGGAGATGAAGTCGTGCACTGAAGTTGCCTTAACAGCTGCTGGTAATTTGTTGTTTGCTACGAGAGGCAGGGGCAAGGAATCAATTAATTCATTCAGAAAAGGAATCGATTACTCCCCTAAGCATATGTTTACCCTTGTAAAGAGCAGTTTATAGAGTAGGATGTTTCACAAGGACTTTGGGGAAAACCAGAACTTTTAATTGCCTGACCATTTATACGTTTGTGATGCTTGCATTCTCATTTCCTTTGAAGTTAAGAGTCCAGAGCCCTAAAGGACTGTAAAATTGCAGGATAATTACCGATTGTTAAGGAACTATGCTTTGTAAAATAATCGTCCGTATTGTTTCTTTTCTATTGCCCCCTCAACCACCAAATAGCCAATTGATTTTAAATAGAGGAACTTCTAGATAGAAAACGTTTAAACTTTCCAAAGATTTTTTACAACCTCCTTCGCAAGAAGTTATTGAAGAAACCTGGCAATCAGCACAGAGAAAAGTCGTGACATGGTTTCAAACTGGAGAGAGAGAAAGAATTAGACATCAGTAGCTATTTCTCACTGTTGACAGAGGTTAATACTGGAGTGACCTAGGGACCAGCCTTAGGACTGGACTGAGGACATTCAACCCACATATTAATGAATTGAAAGGGAAGGTGAACAGCAAGGTGACTATGTCCCATTGATTGTTCTAGATTCTTGTGGCCAGGAAGGATTAAAAGAAACTTTGCAAAGACCTAGCAAAGACCTGGGGAGTGTGCCAGACTTGATGAGTCCACTGATAGTGACATACAATCTCTTTTACTGCTGTAAATTAAGAAAGAAAAATTTGCTTTTTCTCTCTAACATCAGTTAAATGGTTGTCTCAGGTTTATCATAGTTTCATTATTGCTGCTAAGCTGTTTTCTGCTGTTTCAGCTCTCTTTGGGATCAGGTGAGCATTAGTGCTAACACAGGAAAAGAGGCTAGGGCTCAGTCTAAGACAGGGGGGGAAAGAATCTGCCTTTTTAAGCACTTGTTACTTTAACTGTTCTATCAAACTGCAGCATAAATGATTTGTCCAAAGATCAAAGAAAATCTGTCACACGAGGAAATCAGCTCTCCTGAATGTGGAGACAGGCCACTTAATCATTTGGTACATAATTTTTCTCAGCAGGGGAAAGCACTGAAGAGCAATATTCTGCTGGCTGTCCACTGTGTCTTTCTGCACTGGGGGTATCTATAATTCTCCCACTATTTGCTGCAATGACAGCAACACATTTGTAGAAGTCATGAGAACTCACATCACTGTCTCTCACAGCAGTTACGTAAGAATCCTTTACATCAGACCCCAACATGTTACGCTTTAAATAGATTTTTCTTCTTCCTCCTCTGGCTCACAGAAGCTCATCAACCAAAGCCTGCAACATTATAGACTAAAAAGGTGTTTAACAGTGCTTAAAGCAAGCCTAGAGGTGACAGCTGTGAAAAATGAAGTCATTTACAGCCAACCTACACAGGCACTCCTGCCACTGCGACCTAGAAGACAGGGAGCCTCCTCAAGGACAGGACTCCAGCAGGAGAATCAGAGCTTTGTCACAGTGGATTAGCTCACCTTCAGCCAAATAGATTCATACTTCCTGACCTCTATTGCTTATTACAAAATGAAAAGAGCTTAGTGCTTGTTTATTTCGTTGAATACACATTTATCTTTCTTATTCCTGTGTTAAGGATTACTGTGTTGGGTGAGTGGTTCTCAAACTTTTCTGTATAAGGAGTCTACATCCAATCAGAAGAAAGTGTCACAAGTACAAGCCAGCTATAAATAAATAAACAAACAGAACTTGGTCATTCACAATGAAAAGGCAGAGTCTGAAAGTGTAGAAAGCCTGTGGAAAGTAGTTCTTGGTAATTATTGTTCACTTATATACTGCCAATTTTAAATACAATTTTGCATTTTAAAAGGGCTGCTGTGCTTGCCTATTTCAGGAAAAAAGTATTACAACTGCTTTCCTGTGCAATTTGCGACACTATATTTCACAATGCTATTTCAACCCATCAGAATATAGTGGTTATACAGTTCAAGACTAAATAGCAGCACCATTTAGAAAGCAAATATCGAGCCAAAGAACTTCAAAGCTGCAACAGTCACTTATTCAGCTTCCATGCCTTTAAAATTGTAACCACAATAAAAGAAAAACTAAATGAAAAAGTACAATTAATTAATTTGAAAATGTTACAATTATTACCTCAAGTTTGGACTTACTTCTTTTGCTCTCTCTCAAATTACAGCACAAAGAAAACCCCAAACCTTTTTCAACACTTATCTTACTGTACTGAGTCAAAGCCCTCTGGAGAAGACACTATTGGACTGAGTAAACCTGGAGTTTATTTGTGAATGCATTGCAACAGATACCCATTGCTTTCATTTTCTTTAGAGAAAAAACTCTTTCTGTTACTGTCCTGGCCACAAAGACAGCTTTGCTCCAAGAATCATGGATACGAATGCTGGCCATATTTTGTCATACTATATTTTTTTTCCAAAGTTGTTGTTGTAATGCATAGTTTGCATTATTTTCCTCTCTCTTTATTATGTTGCCTGATAACTTTCTTTGTTCCCTAATAATACTAAGAATGTCCCTGCAACAGGGTTGTCAGGGAAGTGGTCATGGCCCCAAGCCTGACAGAGTTCAAGAAGCATTTGGATGATACTCTCAGGCACATGGTGTGACTCTTGGGGATGGTTCTGTGCAGGGCTAAGGGTTGGACTCGATGTGAGTTCCTTCCAACTCAGCATATTCTGTGATCACCTACAAAGTGCAGCTGCTTTGACAGTACAGCCACATGCACTGCTTGTGGCCCAGCACACTTCATCTTCTTGTCTTATGTTTGCTGAAAAGTCCTCCCTGCCATTGGCTCCACACTTTAACCATATTTTATTTTCCAGCTAAATATAATTTTTTGACATGCAAGCAGGATAAATTCAGGGATCTTCAACTCGCCAGTACAATCCTGGACACCTGCACTGCACAGGGTAGTAGTGTTTAAACTCATGAGTATTTCCTACTTTTGATAATCTTTTTCCAGAGAGAAATCATAACTGACACAATCAAACTCAATCTTTTCAAGGAGGGACTTGATAAATAACCATGAAACTCAGGGGTACACAGATTTTCTGGGGACTTATTTGTATTTTGAAGAACAAAAAATCAACAAAATTCTTTTTTCCTCCCCCCCCTACATACTTCTTGTAGGAGTCCAAATTCCTTTACTGCAAAAAAAAAAAAACTTGTTGCAGGAACAAAACTAAAAAAGTAATTTTTTTTTTTTTTTTGAGAGGTTGGTTGGTTTTTTTGCATTTGAAAGAGAAGTGGAAGATTACCATGGTTTTTTCCATACCTGCTTACCAGCTGCCCCTCAAACCCAAATATAGTCTTTTAAATCCTCATTACAAAGAAAGTGTTTGGATTAAATAACCATAACTTCTTCAGTTCTCAAGAGGAAATTATTATATATTAGGTATCAATCGTGGTAACAGCAATATCTGCTGTGATTCATTTATATAGCATTCAATGGGTAGGAAAAATTTCACCAGTTCTTATTCTTATACTAACCCTGCCAAAAATACACTGATGAAGGTATCAATTTTTAATCACCAAGTTTTGTCAAAGTTCAGGGATCAGGGAAATTCCTACTGCTTATTACCCGGTGATCAATGGTCCCTGAGTAAGACAAATTACCCACTCTCTTTCTCTCTAAAATGAAAACTTTAACTAAAGGAAAAAAAGTCAACTCCTATGCTAGATATTCTTTTGCCTGTTTACATATACAGAAGTTTCCCCCAGGCTACAAGGGATTACTGTATTTAAATCCAAGAGCATGCAAAGCATATATCCCAGCTTTAAAACAGATCTGAGACCCAGAATAATGAATTCATCTACCATTATACAGGAACACAAGGGGAAAAGGTGACTGAATTTTGGATTATGAAAAGAAACCCTGAAAAAAATCTCAACTATGGGTAACATGTTAAAAAGTGACGTTTCTTACTATTAACCTGTCAAAAAATAAATTTAATGCAATTTCAAGGCCTCTGTAAGGCAAGCTTTATACTTTGGTCAAATACCTTACAAAGTCAAATCCTTTACCAGATATTAGCCTTTATCACTGCTGCACTTACCCAAATAAAAAGAAACTTGCCACTGTCTCAGTATGCATCTACAGCAAGTAAAACTGCATTTCTTAATGCAACTGTTGTCAACAATGCCAAAGGCAGCTTTAGAATGCTGGTTTCACCCATCAGCTTTTTAACAGCGGAACACAGAACATTTGAACAAATATTTTAAATTCTCAGTAAGTGAATGACCCATGGGTAGGTGCACCCAAGCACATAAACCTACTACCTGGCAGTGGTTTGAACATTTCCTTGGGAGATGATCCAGCAGAATGTCATTTTTTTTCTGAAGGAAGTTTATACTACACAGGTTCGAATCGTCATTTCCTCAGTTTGGTACATTGCCATAAAAAGAACAACTCGACTGGAACCTTCCAGTTTTCTGCCTAGATGGCCATGAAATTATTGATGGGCTTTCACAGCCACCAGTGGGGAAAGTGCATTTGGAAGTCCACAAAGTGTCGCAGCTGCTCTTCACAACGAAAATGCTTTAGTGTGCAGCAGGCATCTCTGCATTGACAGGGGCCTCTGCCTCACAGCAACATTCCTGTACAATAAAGAAGCATTTTTCAGTCCAAATGGCTGAGGAGAAACTCACACCTAAGCTCTTCTGAAAAAAAAAATTAGAACATAATAAAACCAAATTCAGAGAATATGTTTCATCTATCACTTTGGAGCAGGAAGGCAATAAGCACCTTCAGCATGAACGCACAAAAGTATTGTCAAACACTGTAAGTCAAAGTATTATTAAGAAAAGCCAACAAGTTTCATTCATTGGATTGTATCTCAGAAATGCACACAGAAATCTTATCTATGAAATTTTTGAGTGCTCAGGGAAACAGGGCGATTTGTTGAACACCAAACCTGAATGTAATACACCTTTCTTTACCTCACCTCAGCAATTATTGCCCTCCATCTCCTAGAATGAAGCTCAGAGGTTTATGAACTTGGCTTGTAATTGTTATTGAAAAGAGTATTTTCTCTAAAGGAAATTGTGAAGAAATCAGCCTGAAATAGAAAATGATCTATGAAAAACTACTCATGTTACTATGGGATCTTATTTTTATCCTTCACTTGCCTGCCTTGTTCCTTGTGTAATATTCTAAAATCCTGCAAAGCCCAACTCAAGCTCCTCTTGGGCTTTATGTCAGTCTTTTTACTCTTCTGCATTATCGCTGGTGTTTTAAATGATGATCTTTAATTAAAAATATCTGTTTCTGAGTCATCTTCTATTGAAGTGTCTAATCTTGGAGGGCTGCATTTACACAGGTATACTTTGAATTATGCTGTAGCACAACTAACATGAAAACTAGGAATTGCCAGGCCAACTACACTGTAAAAAGCAGCAGGGTCACAATAAGTAATATCTTCTATTTCTGCCAGCAGTATAATGTATTAACAGTTCAGTATGTTAAATTCAGTACCTTGCAGGTTTCAGAAAATTATCTTTCTGATGTGGCTGAAAACAAAATGGAGTCATTTACATTCTTCCTACCAACCTGTAGCATTATCATAGAATGGTTTGGGTTGGAAGTGACCTTAAAAATCACCTAGTGCCAATGCCCCTGCCACAGGCAGGGACACCTTCCACTAGAAATTATGAGAGAAGCAGTCAAAAGGACATCAAGAACTCACACAATATGCAAGTTAAACCACTTCTGTTACATCCAGAGTACTTCAGGTTAGCACCAAGGATCTCCGTGGCACCACCAATATTGCTGGATTTTGCAACCATTCTGCCTCCTAGAACCCTTTTAGGGAAAAAAAAATAAATAAGAAGGTAAATTATGTTATTCCAATCCTACTGTTAATCCAGTTCTTACTCACTATACACCCAATGTGAACAAAAGCTGTGAGGACATAAGTATCTGAAGTTTTTGAAGAAAGTACAAACTACTATAATATTTAAAGTGAAGAATATGGCTGTAGTAGCAAAGAGGAGCAAGATGGAGAAAACCCTTAAATTTACTTAATTTCTCCTCAGTCTTTCCTCTTATTTTTATTCCTTTCCTGCTATAGATGACAGCCTTAGATGGAGTTTTTTCTAGTAACATCTACTAATGAGTTCTCTGCCTACTTTCTAGGCTCCTATTAAAAAGGGAAAACTGCAATGGGGGTAAAGCATAGCTTTTAAAATCGGTGCATTCAGGAGGGGCAGGTAAAGATGAGAGAACGGGAGCATGTCAACAGGTCAGCTCTGGCATGTGGGGAACAAATGCTTTTGACAGAACGTGATCTTTAGAAACCACTCAGGGATGTTTTGATGTTAATTTATAGCACATTTCACTCTCTATAAATCTCTGCATGTCCCAACCTCTGAGCTTTGCAAATTGGGAACAAAAGAATTATTTTTTCCCCAAAGCAACTATCTGCTAAGTAAGTGCCAGTTATGTTCTCATTTTTTTTTCAAAAGCCAAAAGAAAGAATAGCCAATATATATTTAGCTATTTATAGGGAGAAAGCCTTCGGAGTACCTCCTTATTAAGTATACAGGTTATGCAGCTTCATTGCTGTAGGCTGGGTTTCTTTTCTTTTAAGCTACTCTTTAATATGGCTTTGTCAATATTTAAACTTATAGCTGTCTTTAGAAATTTCATTAATTTATAAGCTTGGGTCATGTTCTTACATTTTAAACCCTGACACTAGAAATTGGTGTGTGCTTACCCCGTCTGTTTCATTTGTCTCTTTAAACAAGCTCTTCTGTGCTTTTGAGATTATTGACACTGACTGCAAAGCACACTAAGAACCCTTTAAGGTGTGTCAAGACCTGAGAGATAATCTTTCCATCAGCTTACAGGTTAAGTGAACAAGAGAAGGAAAGAAATCTTCCTATGGATAAGAGAAGTTTGTGCATAGTCACAAAACAAATCTGCTGTTGTTGTATTGACCCCAGTTCTAATGGTATCTCACCCAATGTCTCAAAAACTGTTCTAGATTTATCTACATGTAGACATTGGAATCAGGTACAGGACTAGTTTTTCATAACAATTTGCCTAAAGTATAGATGTGAGGTATCTTTCAGCACAAATGTTCTTATAGAATAGATAAGAACACACATACATAGTCATATTATTTCAAAATCTGTAAAAGAGAATTTCTGTTGCCTAAGGTAAAATTGCTACTTTATGCAAAAGAGCAATGAAATAACCTAAAGCACATGCAAGACAAAGCCCATCAGACTACATAGAAGTAACAAGAATAAACTTAAGGAAAAACTTCTGGAACTTAATGTATGAATTTATTGTCTCTTTCTGTTTTTACTGGTTCTAATTTTTTTCTATTTTTTTTTTTTAATGGTATTGTGTTAAAATGACAATAGCTCTCCAGTATAATGACAAATTACTGCTTAACAGGCTTTGACCATGTCTTCTGCATTAGAGAAACTGAGTTAGGTAATAACAACCCCATTCATCATCTGTCTTTTCCTTAGTCCTAATTAAACTACTACATCTGCCCTGTTCTACAGGGGACTGTAGCATAAAGCTCTAATAGAAGATGCTACAACAGTCTAAGGCATCACACAGCTGTCCCAGGAGTAGCACCACTCTGAACAGAGGCCAAATTGAATCGTTACACAGGGACAGAATTTGGCAAAAAACAAAGAAAGATATTTTGTGCCAATCTGGAACAGATCTGTTGGTTTTCCACTGAAATATATTATAAAAGATTAAAAAAAAAAAAGGTGGCTGTACTTCTTTGTCACAATGTGCTGTCACTCTTTAAATAAAAGGCTACAATTATTAATTAAAAATGTATTTAAAAAATAAAGAATAAAGAGGAACTATATCTTCACTTCCACAAAAAGTTACATACTTTTCAAAACCTCCTACCTCCAAATGCTTTTGGGGCAAAATAGTTAAAACTTTGATTCAAACAATCCAAACTGGATCTCTTTTTACTTTGAAACAAAAGCTTTAGTTGAACAAACCAAATGTTCTTCCAAATGTAATGAGTAATTACTTTCATTTAGAGGAAAATAGTCACAAATACAAAAAGGTATATAAAGGTAAATTATTCAATATATGCACCAAACCTGAGTTTATTGTAGGTCAAGAAACTACTTTTGAGACTGTTTTGGATCCTTTAAATTTATGCTCAGCTTAAGACAACTGAAATAAATTTTCCTTTAATGAATTGCAAGTTTGATAGATGAATTGAGAAGTGCAGCCTGTTGTGCTTTTGGCACACTGTTCTGCCTCATCTTCAATGGCCATGAGATGAACCTCAGTGAATGAAAGCCTCTATTCTTAATTTTGAAACGTTGCAAAATGATGTAGTAAACAAGAAGTGACTGAAAAGTACAAAACGATCCTGTATTCTGTAGCAGCCTGCAGTGTACCAAAACCAGAGACATTTGGGCCACAGGAGAATGGAGATGTGCACTCAGGTGCTTTCCAAATGCCATTAGAAGAGTGAAGACTCCAGAGATTCTAGGATTTCTATTTGAAATTTCTAGTTGCAGCAAACTCTTCCAAGATAAAACAAAACTATTTTGAGTAGAGCTCTGAGAATATAGTTTTCTCCAAATAGAGAAACAATCAAGCGATGCAATTGAAAAAAAAATTCTTGGGCCAACATCCTTTTGGAAGGGAGCTGAGAAAGCAATTTCTTTCAAAAGAGCAGCCATAGACAAATGTTAGAAAGAGTCTTTACATGCCTAAATGAATTTGGTTCACCAGTCACTGAGAAATGTGAGTGAAAGAAATCTGAATTAGCACATTAGTACCTTAGCCAGTACATTTTGTGCTATAGAAACATTGTCCTTTATAACAAAAAAAAACAAGCCAAAACCAAAAAATACCTCCAAACAAACAAACAACCCACAAACCAGCCAACCAAAATCCCAAAAAACAAAAACAAAACCCACAAAACAAAAACTCAGTAATACGAACAGAGGAACTGAAGCACACACATCACAATTACCACTGGCCTTGACTCTATTTGAACTGCTTTGGTATTTATAGTGAATATATATACTTGTTCTCTCCAATGTTTTACTGAAAGTTTGTGCATACAGCATTGGAAGTTATTGTTTTCAAAGTCTAGCACAGAAAACCAGAAAAATTCAATTTATTTTGAACTATTTTTTGATATTTACAGTTCTTCTACTCTGACATATCTTCCTGTACTTTTTAAGTGTCTATTTTAAAAGAAATGATACCAAACACTTCAAGCAATTAGATCCAAATCTTCACTGATAAGCAAAGTCAGGAAGTTCCGTCAAAGTCACCGCAAAGATGCCACAATATTGAAGAAACATTTCTATACAATTTTATTTATACTTCAGCTGTGGTTACTGCAAATAACTATTTCAATTTCTTTGATGGAGAGAAAAAATTGCTTTAGTCTTCAGAGGTAATGGGAGAAACATCCCGCTATCTACAGACTGTCTCTTAGAATTTACCATGAATAGAAGATCTTCAACATTATGCATTACCATTTAAGCAGGAAATGCAGACAAGAACACAACAAATCATCAAGAGCTCTTTTAAATGGATGTAATTAAAAAACCCCAAAAAACAAAAAACAAACCAAACAACCACAAACATTATATATTTAGTTTTCAAAGCAGCTTCCATTCCACATTTCAGTCTTATAAGCACCTGAACAGTTTAATCACCGTACACGTGAACTGGAACTTGGATGCCTTCCAGGCAAATAAAAAGTTGTAGCCCAAAGCTAATAAAATACAGGGGCAAGAAGGGAAATAAAACTCTGCATTCTCATATCGCACAATTCAAGTTTATTCCATTCATTCTTGCAACACAAACTTAAAAATACAGTATCATTTAGCATTCTGATGTCTATGAACCATAATGATGAACCCAACTGTGTCAAAACAGTTACCAATGGTGAAAAGAGAAAGTCAAATATCAAAATGCACAGAGCACTAATTTTTCTTCTGTCACTGCGTAGAAAGATGATTGTTTATCCATTTACAAAATATAGTTAAGACAAGTTCATTTTGAAATTTTGCATGCAACACTGCAATTGCTTGACCTAGGACACTCTATTCTTACCAGCCTCTTCTACAAATAATCAGTGTTATGTTTAGTTCCATTTAACTATTGTACTCCTTTTCTCATTTGCTCCCCCTTAAGAAAAAGGAGCCGAGGGTACAAAATCCAAAATATGCTTAAGATTATAACTTAGTCAGCACAAATTTCAAAGGAAAAGATTTAAGAACAGAGTGGATTTCCAAGTATATGCAATTCCAGTCTGACAAAGTATTTAAGTCCTTGTTTATAGAATGAAAAATAATTTACAGTTTGGTATTTTCATCTAGTTAGGACCTACTCAAAGATAGAGGAAGTCACCCATTATTTTTTCCACAAAATAGCTGACAAGAAAGGAACAAATGAACAAGCCCAGTCTCTTTACAAAAGCATAAGCCTTTATTTTTACTTTTTCTTTTTAAATCCTGGGCAAAATGCTTAATCACCTGTTATGTAGTGCAAAAAGCAAAAAAGTATTTCTTCTTTATAAGCCAAGCATTAAATGCCATTTTTTCACTATCCTGAAAGGCAGCTTGGGTATATATTACAGCCAAATTAACACTTGTCTCACTGAAGTCTGTTTGCTCTTTCCCCCCGCCCCCCCAGGGTGAAGTAAGAAAAAATAAGGTGTCCCCATAATTGTAGAAAAAGGTAGGCAAAATTGCCTCAGTGAATCACCAGAAGAGTCAGTACAAAGATGATGTTTCTTTGCTCACTTAAATGAGAGTTGAAGGGAAGGGCAGGAAAGAATACAGAGAAAAATAACCCAACAAAAAACCAAAACCACTATGGCCAGACAACCTGACACTAATCAACACAAAGGACTTGAATAATCAAGTTCTCCACATAAAAACAGATTGCAGTTTTCTAGACTAGTATTTTAATAGCTAAGTATTTAATAGCGTAATATGGAGGCAAAATGATGCCAAAGATTGTTACTTTCATAGCTGAATAAAGAGTTAAACCTATAGGCTGTGTTCACACTATTACAATGACATGACAATCCAGCACTGATCAGAGATAAGATTAAAGAGTTCTCTTATAAATAGTTATTAAAAGCACTGTTCACCAAATATTCTTCTTCTTTTATCAGCAGCTCATCAATTGATTTATCACTGATTTCTAACCCTTCTACTCTTCCTCACCACCCATTTCCAAGAAATAAAGAGTAATTGCACTCTACAGTTTATGGCCAGAGTTGATTGTTTTCTCCATTGCTTTTTTTATGGTGTGTGTAGATGTAAATCAGTTTCTGCTCTCATTTTACAGTCGAAATGCAATGCTTTCAATAGCTGACACATTCAATCATAATATGCAACATGATTCAAGTAAAACTAAGTCTCCATTAAATATGAGTGGTAGTCACCAGTCTACTTCTATATATCCTCTCAATTTCAACAGTTATATCAAAATAATATCGGCTACACTTGTTTAAGAATTCATCATGAGACATTATATACGTTTGTACTGTGTATGTTAAAACAAAGTTCGAAAGTTGCATTCCAAAAAAGAGGAAGATGTATAGCTTGTGATATAATTTTTTTTGTTATAGAACTTGTTACTCAGTTTAGGGTAAATCAGCAGTGTAATGAAGATTTTCAGGATGAAAGCCAGAAGCTCAGACATTGCTGAGGACCATAAGATGCAATGGGAATCCCTTCATCATCATTAAATTCCTTCCCAGGAATTATCAAGACTGTCATAGTACTGTCATAGTAAATCTTATCTGAAAGGCAATGGCTAATGTGGTCTGGTTGCACTGGGATCTTTGAGAACAAGCCTCATGCCTTAATGAAATGTAATAGGTTCATTCATTCAACAATGAAACACTGATCTGAAGATATGTACAATTAAAAGGTTTTTTTCCTGCAGTAGTTAGAGCAAATTAAGACTTCTACTTATACATCTTCCTGTTTCTGTATCCGAACTTGGAAAGATTATATGTTTCTTATAAAAGTTTAGCAACAATATTCATCTGATATGAATGTCTGAATAATTGCTGTTCATTTTCCACATTTGACTTGATTATCCTTGCGTACCAAACAGCCTACAGCTTTCACATGTGTCAAGAAATTTTATGCTGACATGGTGAGTAAAGAAATCCCATCTTACAATACTTTCACAAAAAACTACAGTGAAATGGTGATGTGTCTCAAAAGCAGTTACTTAAAATGTCTGTCCTGGACTAGAACAAATAGGGGATAAAAAAACTTTGAATTCATGCATCCAAAAGTACCTTGGCAGATATTATGGAGTGTAACACCATCATGCCTCAACTGGTCTTTTCTTGGTTTACTCAAGAGTCAGAAAAACATTAGTGTGACATCCAATTAGTCAATGTAAAGAACAGCTCCAATAACTAGTATCAAAAGTCCTCAAAACTGCAACATAAGCTTTAGGCAGAAGAATAAAGCTACCCACTGAGAGAGAAGGGAGAAAAGCAACCCAGCCACCTACATTACTACACTTCAGATTATGGCAGACACTAAGAGCATGGGACTATTGTCTCCTTCATAATTAGTTTCAGGTACATAGCACGGTGCTTCCATCTAAAGGAAGTACTTCCAGCCATCTAAAAAGTTTTAGTACTAACCTAGGAGGCTTACAAGCCAAAAATTCAAGAGCATGGTCTGTCTTCCTTCTTCCATTTTCAATAGAAATGGGAAGGGATTGTGCACTGAAAAGAAGTCCTAGGAGGACACTGTTCATAACAGTTTTCAACCCTCTCCAACCAGATTATCTTCAATACAAGCCCCTAACTAGTCTGATTCATGAAGAATTTCCCTCCCCCCAAAGTATTTAGCTGAAGAAGCTGGAAGATGCAAAGAGTGACAGACAGGCAGCAGTGTGAGGCCACAGGAGAGACATTTAAGATATCAGTCCATCCATCACTGAAGAAGAGTCTTGATTGCCTGGTTGTCAGTGGCTTCAAAGGCAGTTAGTCCATCTGGGCCTTTCACAGTCTTATCAGCACCCTGTAAAGACATTGAGAAGGACTGTCAATTCTTAAAGCCAGGCTGTAGCAGTAAGAAGTGTGTCAACACAGTTACCTACCTTGCATAATTATATTGATTAGATACAGCTTTTTAGTGCAGTGCATTGTTTTCATTCAGAAGCCAAACAGACAAGATTCATGTACAAAACTATTCAATATACAGATAACTTAAGTTTTCAACTTTATCATTTAGAACAGGAAAAAAGTCAACTAATTTTTGTTACACAGCAAGTTGCAAGTCCAAAAAATTATCAGTTCATCTTGGACAGAAACAGAAGGATTTCTTGTTTCCAGGAACTACTCAAAAAATGCAAAAATTCAGTGTTACACACTTCTATGAAATCTATGGTGCAACAAGCTCTCACATGCTAAATTAGACAGGTAGCATCTGGAAGAGTTTACTAACAAATCACACTATATTCTTTCTATATCATAAAAACTAGACTCCTTTAAGACTGTGCTTCTCTTCCATTTTGAAAAAAGTCCCTATTGCCATATCAGAAAAACAGCACCACAAAATCATTCTCAGTCCTAAAATGTTCAAATTTGTTCTGAATGAGTTATGCATACACCTAAAAGGCAACTAAAAGAGAGCAGGGAAGCAATGGAAGGATGGAGGATAATGCACCAGCTAGATAAATTGCAGAACAGTAAGCACAAGCACAGTATCAGAATTATGGGAGGAGAACAAAAGAAGAGAAACAGAGTGATTAATTAGTCAAGTTTGCTTTGAACACTGTGTAGTCATATTCATAGAAGGGAAAACAAACTCAACTGTAAATAAGGTAGTTAAAGGTACAAAAGTTATTAGAGACTACAGGACTGATTTCAGAACAATTTTTCTCAAGACATATGCAATTCTCGCTTTATAATGTGTTTATTTGCTCAAACAAGCAACAGGAAAAACACAGTGGGTACAAACCTACTGTCAAAAGTATGTACAGCACAGGATTGTCTTCTTCAGTTTATGCATAAACTCTCCCTAGCCTAAGTAAAAATCCCTTCTAAATTACATTACAAGGAAGAAAGAACACAGATTGTTAGTTTCTTTTAAGGACACTCAATAGTTTAAGAACATAATGGACCTAGAATTTTCATAATTTCTTTACTGATTATACATGTAAAACCCCACCAAACCTCCATACCTAATATCGTGTCTGTTCCCAAGACAACTCTCACTTCACTAAACTTTCCATTGTAACTGTTCCTAACAGTCTAATCAACCAGATCTGATACTACTATAACTTGCTTCCAGTACTACTTTTCACAATATACGATATTTCCCTTTCTGAAACTTCTAATCTACTTGCAAATATTGAACTTGCAATTCTAAAAAGATGGTTTTGCAGCGGTTTTTAGGGCGGGATTGCCCATCTTGTGGTCCACTGGTCCAACTGATCCTGTTGGAGCTGTTAATCTTCCTTGTAGCCTCCAAAGAGGCTCAGTGCAAGACAGGACCTGAGCAGACTGTTTTATTTGGTGGCAATTACCTGTGGGGCAGGGAGACAGGATTCTGCCATCAAAGAAACAGCTTGGGAAAATAAAAATGTCTCAAGAGCTCCAGTAAAATAAAAAAAAAATCAGAGGGATATTTATAATTGCAGCAACATTTTCTTTAGTATTGTTCAGGTAGCAAAATACAAACATATATTTTGTGTATACCCAATGAATTCACTCCAGTGACAGAAGCAATCATAACATTTACCTCTCTGCTATCACTATGTAACATCCTTGGCCCAAACAGTTCCCAAAATGCTGCAGCATTGCAGTCCTGTGGGGTATGAGTGTGAGCTGAATCAGCCTATTCTCAAGAACTGAGAAGTTTGTCATTGCAAACACACACTCAGGCTGAAACCACTGAAATCTATTGCTTGTGAAACATTTATTTTTCCCCTGAAAAAAACCCTGAGAGATTTAACAGGTATTCAAGATTTATAACTTTAGTTGTCTAGGGAGAAGAAAGGTAACCATGAGAGTAGTAATGGCTTCTTTTGCAGGTGTTGATTACTTCTGCTGATTGGAATCCATGTGGAAATCAAGGGGGCTTCAAAGCTGTTCTTTGATGTTAAGCCCAGAAAACCTGAAGGAACTCACTTCATAGACTTGAAGGAAAATGGAACTATGCAGTAACTGACCTGCCAGAGTTTAAAGAACTTTAATTTATAAAACTCTTCACCAACGTATCAAAAGATACAACTGTTATCTGAAAGAACTTTAAAAAAGCTTTTAATTTTGAGGTAGGCCTGCTTTCCCCACTGCTGCCCATTTGCACTTCAGAAAAGTTACAGACATGCAAGACCTGAGACTCTAAAACAGCTTTATTGAATGCAGGATAAGAGGGTCATGACTACCTAAAGAGGACACCGTTTATTAAACTCAGTGTTAATAAATCAAGAGAATGGCCCATTAGCTAGACAGAAAGATTTCTGCACACATTCAATAGAAAGAGAAGGAAATAATAAAGTTCAGGTCAAGAGGACTTTAATTTTCAGAAATACAACACTGCCTGGAAGCAAGTTTAATAAAAACCTCATAAAAGTACAATGATTCCACAGTATTCTCTACCTCCACAAAGTAAAAAGTTATTAACATTTTATATTTGTGTTACAATCTGTTCTTAAAATACACATATAAATATAAACCCTCTTTCTTTGGCAGGGTAATTGGAAACAACCAGAGTTTGCCCTCTTAAGCCACCAGGCAAAGCAAAAATGTTAAACATGGTCTGAAGGCAGCATGAGAGCTATGGGGCTGCAATTGCAGTTCTGGAGAAAAAAACAACCCAACCAACACAAAACCACCACAGCAGAGGATAAAGGCAATGCAGAGCTGTCACCAAACCCTGTGAAACCAGAACTGGGGGCACTTAGTGAAGCTGGGAGAAGACTGGTTTACACAGCAGGCAGCAACTTCTAGAAAGAGTTGCCAGATGACACAATGGAGGCAGATGTCTTCTTTTTCAAAAAGCATATGGATGAATTCATGGACAGCAAATCTATAGACACTTTTTAATAGGTGACAGATGTGTGCACCTCTAAAATCCCCAATACAACTACTGGGAATGAGGGGAATGAGTGAGCAGAAGTGGTCATACTCACAACTCTTCCCAAATGGCATTCCTTTTGCCACTGTCAGAGGAGGAAAAAAAGGTGCTAAATTGCCCAACTCAACAGGATATTTTTATAAGATATTTTTTAGTAGAAAGCAGAGATCAAATTGCATTAACTATTTTACAAAAAAGCAGAACTATTTTGAAATTTGAAAAAATGGATGAGGTTTGTTGCATTTTTTGTGACAAACCTCATCCTCCATTAGAAGCTTTGAAAACTGTTGTCTATTTCAACAGGTTGGTTTCTTCTATACTAAAACCACACAACTTTTTACATTACAAATTGAACATCAGATTCTTAAAGAAAAACATTGAGCAATTTGAATTTTGCATATACTTTTTTATACATCTATCTCCTTTTCCAATAGGTTTCTCTGAAAACCAGTGTCCCTGAAAAGACTAAAGCAAACTGTAATACAGTGATCCATATTTCTTCAGTCTAGTTCTTTGTACTCATTACTTTATTTGCTACTTTGTTTTGTAGAAGGTTGGCACCTAGCATGAGTAAAATTAAAAAAAAAAAAATAATTTCTGACCTTGTCAAAAGCTATTCAAAATTCTTTTTCTCCCCAAGAGTAAAATATCTTCAAATATTATATTATTTAACATTATTAATAGTACTGAAATCACTGAACTGAAAAAATATGAACATAAGATATGGCACTTCTGCTTCACTTTGAAGTCACATTATGCTTGAAACAATTTACTGTTTGAAATGAGATGATTTTAATATGCTTAAAATTCCTAAAAAAAATTTTAAATATGATTAAAAAGATTTAACTAATGTTAATGTAGTAGTAAGACAAGTAGCCCTACCTATGAACTAAAAGCTAAATTACTTTCATATATTACAGTATATCAGAGCAAAAGAACATTTTTCAACTGAAGCTCAGGTGCTGATAGAGCAGTTTTAGATATCACTCCCAAACCTCCACTCTTTGGAGCATCTACAGTATCATATTCCACACATTTTCATTATCTTAAAAGATATACTGAGAATTCCCAAAACTCTATCTAGGCTACATCTGTATTTTAGACAGAGTGCCATCAGAGCACTCATTCCATGTGTGATAAGCATTAGCTAAAACCCCCACGAACAGTCCTTTCTGAGGAGCAAATTGTGCTATAGCTTAAGAAAGCATTATTGAAAGTTAGTTGAGATTCATTAAAAGAATTGCTGCTTTTTAAGGGACATCACTTTCTAATGTTAGTGTAATGGCTTCAGCTATAAATATCACCTCCAGCAAATTCTATTACTCATGTGGCTCCTACATTAAAATCTTCTGTAGAGACTGAACTGCTAAAAGCCAATGTGGGTTCCAGTACTTTTCAAGTTCTGCTCTTACAAGTGCAAACTTATTAATGTGAGCTTTTTGTTTTTCAACCTTAACAATTCTACGTTTCTATGATTGTTTAAAGAATGCTCTGTGGTCACACTACATAAAAGAATAAACAGCTTAGTTTATTTAGATGAATGAATCTTCTACAGTAACAGAATATTTACAAAAATCCTAGATGTAACCTTGACTATTATTTTTCATATTTGGTACTTTTATTGAATAATATTTTCCCCCATTTTATGTCTGATCAGTGTTTTGAAACACGTCTGGAAACATCCTTTCTCCTCTTAATAGCTCAATAGTCTCACATGAAAAGTTTACAAACATCCCCATGATTCATACACTGTAGAAGGCAATGGAGAATGTTAGCTTAAAAAAATTCAATTTTCAAATCAACAACTGATTCCAACATAGAAGTATTTATATTAAAAGACGAACAGTCTCTTCTTCCTTACATAATTTTAACTCCATCAAACTTAACTTTTTGATATTTGTGGTGTGCAAACAGACTAAGCAGATAAGCATTACTGTGCTCATAGTTCTCAAAATTTGTGAAAGTAAAAATATTCATTATTTGTGTTTCCCCTTCAAAAATAAGTTAATGAGGTAATTGAATTCTAATCCAACAGCTTAGGACATACTGTATGACACAGGCTATGTGTGCAAGAGATCAGCTAACAAACTAAATGGAGGTAGCTGAAAGTAGGTGCATGTAACAATGCAGCTCCTTAGCAGTCAGTAGAAATGTTGCATTTGCAAAAGCAACAAAGGACAGCTCTGAAGAAAAAAAAAAACACCTTAAAAATATTGGTCCATCATTTGCAATTGTAGTTCCTGTATTTACATATGCTAACTTAAGAGATTCAATATTAGTCCTGCAATCAGATCAACATTAAAATACACCCCACTCCAAAAGGAACTAGAAGGAACATTAAACAGTCAATAATTTTTAGATCTTTCAATAAGGGTTGAACTACCTGAACTCCCAGGTATCTGCTGTCCAAAGACATATGGCTATGTTACAAATGAAGTGTGGCATGTTTAAACAAATGTTTTAACAAGGGTCATAAGATAACTGTGTTAATACAGAACAGCATCTACATATAAGCCCTGCCTCAAACAGACTCAGCTGATGAACAAAGTTCCACTTCATAAATATTTCATCAGCCCATGTGAATGGAAGCAATAACATGCAGTACAACATTTAACTCCATGATGTGAAAATAATACCAGCTTTGCCAAACTATCCAATTGCAGTGACATTTTTATAATCTTCACTCCTAGTCCAAGTTCCCTTTCTTTTAACATTCTGCACGTGTTTGTAAGGTTGCCTCATCTTTATGACTGCTGAACTTAAACAATGCTATTCAAACTGTACCAGGTATAGAGATCTATACTCTTTAACAACCTGTATGAAAAATAGCTGGCTCAGGATGGACCTTCATACCCTTAGAGACAGAGACTATGATGAATGCAGAACCCTTAGGAGCTGCCAGACAATTAGTGTGTGAACTCTTATTTATAACTTGAGCAACATATGGAGAATGGAAAACCCTTCAAAACAGAAATAAATCAACATGGGATAAAGAACACTCATGTTTTTGATGATCCTAAATGAAGGGTTGGACCTCACAATAAATTTAAACAAGTTGAATGCACCATATGAATCCTAAATTAACAGTGACAACATTTCTTCAGAGAAAGGCATAACTAACATCAGACAAGATCAAAGTTAAGAAAAGAGAAACTTATGCAGCAGTAAGGCAGTTGAGAAAAACTTTACCCTGGAAGTGGCATATGAAAATATTGCACCGCATGAAATTCTTTGGCCAAATTATTTAAGTGGGTTCGTATACTGAAAATTAATTGTTAATTTCCACTTTTTAAAGTGAGGTGTTAACAAAGAGCACATATGAATGGGGACAAAATATTGCTTGAATTAACTACTACTTTGTAAAATTGATCACCTTTGTAATATGAATCAATATTATGAAATAATATGAAAACAGAGACAGATTAAGCTTATTCTCCCCAGGACAAAATTTACAAGCTCCATGACAGAAATCTTGGCTTCCTACTGTTACTTCCCCTCCCTCTGCCAACACAGATGGGTTTTCAGTCATCTGGCAAAAGTAGAGGGAAACCACACCTCTGAGCAACTTCACAGTAGAGATTCCATCACATGAAACATTTAAACAGCTGCCAAAGCTAAATCCCACTCCTCCCTGTCTGCTGAAGGAATGTAGTTTTTTTCTTGACTAATTTGCTGTTATACTCTCTAGCTGAAACCCAGAATACTCTTAGTTGTCTCTCTTACTTTTGCTACATCACAAAAGCCCTGGAACTTTCTCCTTCAACTATCTTTCTCCATACCATACTCTCTTGTTTAGCAACACAAACAACATTGATTTGATGTTCTGACCATATAATTCAGAGCATCATAATCATACTGAAAAGAATCATAGTAATATGCTTTGCTAATGGCTAATTTATTCTGAACATTCGTATCTCACCTTTGACAGAAGCAATTTCACACAGGAAACATGGCCCTCATAGACTGCTGATAGGAGTGGTGTGATATTGTGTTTGTCTGGAGCCTGTAAATTGAGACAGAGTTATTTGAAGGGCAACTTCACACAGCATTATAAGGTTTCACACAATTTTTTAATTTTATCAACAGTAGAAAGAAGTAAAAATTTAAGCATATTAACCAGAAATGCATTCCCTCAGATTTTTTTTTCTCTTTTTAAATAAAAATCATCATTTAAAAAACAGGTAATAGGAAGTTATTTCTTCCATAACACTTCTAGGTATCCCAAAATTTGTCTATTATTTTAG
Organism: Xenops minutus; assembly: GCA_035221455.1. NCBI lineage: Eukaryota > Metazoa > Chordata > Aves > Passeriformes > Furnariidae > Xenops > Xenops minutus. Next base: position 60,642,642 of record JAWWEE010000040.1, on the reverse strand, counting down.
GCCAATGATGCAAATTGTGATGTTTCAGCTGAAAAATGTTGCCCAATTTAAAAACATTACTCCTAATTCTCCCATTTCACAGCCAGTCTCACTTCAGAAAATAGTTTTGGCTGAAACATTGTTTTGGCTGTCTTCTTTTTAACTATAGTTCTGGAAACAATAAGAAATAGAGGAACAGAAATGTTATTTTTAACTCTTCTTCAAAAGATAACTCCCAAAGAGAAGATTATTTATCAAGACACCAAAATAAAAATCCAAGCCTTTCAGTTATGGACTAAAACTAAGATGTTAACTTGAGATTAATATGTTAACTTTTGGACAAGATTTTCAAGGTACAGCATTTGGAGTGTATGTTAGGAACTTAACTTCAGGGAGAAGTACACTATTTTGAAGGGCAGATATAGCTTAATCAAGTCTTTTCACAACAAAAAAACATGTATGCCAAGCTACAGCAAAATGACTAAGTTTGTACCAGGAAGAATGTCTCCAAAGCAGAAAAAAGCACACTAATTTAAACAGTTCATCCCGCCTTGGCCAAGGATGTCCTCTGAAATCCTTTCCAACAAATCTAAAAAAATATTTCATGCAAACATTTTATTAATGTGATTACTGGATTTATTTTTCTAGTTGTGGTCAAATTAAATTTAAACTTTTTATAGCTACAAACAACTTTTTCTAGTGTGTCCAAAAGGAATTAAAACATTTAATAAACATAATTTTAAGATTCTAACCTCTAGGAGACCACCTCTCAAATATTTTTTAAGTGAATCAAATTCCTTAGTTTGATTTCGTCTTTCAGAAATCATTTAGGCACTTCTATCAATCCCTTATTTGTGTGTGTGGGAAGACTGTAACACCTGTTTGCAAATTGATATACGTACATTAATGTCAGCTCCTTTCAATAGCAGAAATTCCAGAATCTCAAGCTGCCCACAGTCTGCTGCATAGTGAAGAGGCTTCCTCCCACCTTCAAGAGTCCGGTTGACATCTTCACCCTTCAATGGAAACACAATCCAATAAGCAAAATTTTAGAACACAACATTCAGAGTTTGAAAGAAATCCAACACCTTCAAATATGCTGAAGAATGCTCCATCAAAATATTTCATTCTTTGCTCAAGAAAAATTAAAATTAAGTTGCTCAATTTCTTTTCCCTCACCCAATGCATTTAAGACTAAGACAACCTGGATCCCTCCTCCCAAACTGCATCTCAAGTGTAGCAAATACCCAAGTGCACTAGATAACTAATGATTAAAAAAAAATTAATATAAAAATCATTAGAGATTGTAAAAAATGCTCACATTGGTTCATTTTCCTTCTCCTTCCCCACAACTGGGATCAGAGTTATCTGGCTAAGTTACTTATTCCGTTTCTATGAATATTGAAGTTTTGTATACTGAGAAAGCTGCATAGAAGTAAGTCAGCAGCATAACTACTAGCAATCTGAGTACAGGTAATCCATGATTTAAAACTCAGTTTTGAAACTGTCCACCCTCTTTTATAAATAGTCCTTGCCAATTCTACATGGTGCAAACAAGGCTGAAGAGAGTCAACCAAATCAGGACACAGGAAGTTGTATTCTAATGCCACTTGTACTAGTGGATTGAGACATCTCTTAAGGCGTAAACAAAATTTAATTTACTGAGTGCCTAATCAGCTTTGTTTCTTCACCTTGGGTTGTGCAACGAAGGATAAACTGATTTGCTGCCCTTCAGTAATGACAAGAAGTTATTGAAAACCAGCTACTGACAAGGTATGTGGTAAGTGGTTTCTTGCTCGTAGGTGCAAGCAACCTTAGTATTTTAGGAAATGGCTAAATTTAGCATCATACCTCAAGCCCATCTCCACAGAAAAGCAATCTAAAGAATTTCAGCTGCAGTAGCATTTCATACTTCTCTATAGAACCCCTACAGTTCCCTCACTCCTGCCCCGAATTTCTAGGAAATGCACAATACAGAGGGATTGACATAAATCTTCCAGACACTACTTCCCTTCTAAGAATGGAAGAGATAAATTGTCAGAAGGAAATCTTATGCTGCTTTTGATGTTCCATATTATGAGACTTTTACATTACTAGTCAAATAAGACGACCTCAGAACTCTCCTCTCAGGAGGGTATTCTATTATGCTTATAATATACCCCGCTGAAAGTCAAAGCAACAAACCAGTTGTTTAACAAGCGTTTATGTAACAGGAACACTACACACATTCTGTGATCTCAGAGGTCAGGCCCTGCTTCTCACACTACTGGAGGTTCTGGCTTCAAAGTAGCACAATGAAAAAATCTCTGCCATTGCTGTTCCTGACCCTGAAACACAGCTATGACTTCTGAAGCACGCTGGACATCAGGAAAAAGGAAGTTTTATCTACCATTTTCAGAACAGCAACAAACTGTACTTCTAAACAAAGTCTACCACAACTTAAGCTATGTGGACTATCAACATTGTACAAGGGTTTATAACAAAATTCCCATGTGAATTCAAGGTCTAATTCCCCTTTTTAGCAGCAAAGCTGTTGCAGACAGTACTGCAATGTAACTTCTCTTTTGCTGAATTTCAGTACACAACATTGGTTAGGATATGTTAACAACTGTGTTCCAATAAAAAGAGTCATCCAGATCAAAGTACACTAGAAGCACACAAATAGCCACATTAATCTGAAAAGCATATAAGGAAGCAGCATAGACTCAGGTAGAAAGTTAAGCTCAACCCATATTCTTACTTGCACCTTGACACTTCCCACCAGTTTTAAAACAGCTGGCATTTAAATAACCCATCAGGTTTACAGATACCTTAGGGACTGGGTGCATAAGTTTAAGCAGCCCAACACATGAAAGCCAAACAATCACTACACCAGAGCAGACTCTAAAAGCTCCTGTAAAATCTGACACATGCCAAGACATGGTAAGTAAAAGGGCACACGAGAAGGAGAAGCGAGCTAACTCTGGGACAGCACACAGGAAGGCCACAAAGTTCACATTCAAAAGGAAAGTTAGAAGCATCACGTCTTAAAATTAGGAGAGCCCAGCAAAGCTCCCAATTCCTTAAGCTTATAAACATTATTTGGTTCACTTGCTTACATTATAGGATTTTTTCTTTCTTTTTAAAGAAAGAAACACAGATCCTTCTGTTCTCTCCTAAGCTGACTGTGGAATAAATTCCTGCTGAATAATGAACTTTCAGAAGGAAAAACCCAGCACCCAAACACCTAGTTCTCTAAGTTCCCCTTAAAGATGGTGAAAGCTTGTTTTTAGGGGAGTCCTTAGGGGGAAAAAAAAAGTCTGCAAAGATATCCCAAACACAGATTACATGGATTTGAATACTAGGACTGAGAACACATATTAGAAGCATTCAAAGTTAAACATCAGAATGGTTTAGTCTAAATTAACAGAACCAAGGTACCCTGTAAGTTACAAAAATAATAAAACCTCCCAAGTACTCCTAGATTCTGCAATAAACCAAGTGAAATATCCAGTTGTTTCATGGATGTGAAAAGCCACTGTAACACAGATCACTAAATGTTATAAAGGTGTATTTGGCCTTTCCTACTACCAAACCCAAGACATATAAAAGTAGGAAGAAAAGAAACCAATCTATTTAATACACAGAGATCAAACCCTGACATCTGTTTCAAATGCAGTCTCTAACATGTACATCTGAAAATTTGCAGGACTTTTCACAGATTATTTCCCTCTGAGCTTTAGATCTCCTGTTTATATTGCCTAGGGCATCTCTCCATAGGAAAAGCATTTACAAAGTGAGATGTCAAAACCCAGAGAGATGTGCAAGACAATCCACTAGAATGTGAAAAGAATATTTCTGCACTATTAAAAAAATGTAAAAATAGTGTTTATTTCATCTTGATTTCATTTTTAATTTCCATTTTTGGGTATGCTTTGTAACTGCATATTACACAGTACAGTAGTACATGATAAAGCTTCCTTAAAGGTCATCGAGTTCCAAATGCCCTGCCCAGGGCCAATTTGGACAGGGCTTTGAGCAACCTGGTCTAGTAGAAGGTGTCCCTGCCCACAGCAGAGTGTTATAACTCGATCTTTAAGGTTCCTTCCAACCCAAACCATTCTATGATTTTATGTATATATGATTTATAAATATACAGATACTTGTGGTGCATGCTTAATTATTTTCTTTACTGACAGAGGTGCACGATCAAAATCTTTGCTCAAGAGTTCTATTGGTATCCATGGAAACAATAAATTAATTCTTTTTCAGAGGGTGTTTCATGATGGAAAACTAAACAGTTTCACTGAAAATTATATAGGTCAAGTGAAAAAACCCCCAAACCCTAAACCTTACCCCTACAGAAAAATTATTCAGATTGAAGACCAGCTGTTATAAAACTCACAAGAATATCCTTAGAGTTCCGCTTTTGAAAGACAAAGTGCCCTTACATGTGGAAATATTGACTTTATATATTTAATTAAATTCTATTTTAAGTTTCAATATTTATCTATACCAGCTGCCATTTATGTACTTATATAGGTCTCCAAGACAGAAGCTTCACATAAATTCCCTGTGAAATGGCAAAGTCTGAGAACTGCTTGAATCATCTGATCCAAACCAGTACGAGAGGCAAAAGTTACCACAGCTGCAACAATAACCACTTTAATTGGCTAGACAGAGATGTGAAACAACATCCTAGATAAGGTTGTCAAAGATTATATAAATAAGCTGCTGTTCTATTTCAAGCTTTGTGTGTACAATTCTGTGGGCAATGAGTTTTGTCTGCACTGGATGAGCACTCCAAGTTGGATTCGTTTGTTCTTCCATGAAAAGTATTCTGTTCAGCTAAACCAGGGAAAGATGCTGACTTATGTGGGCAGTTGGGTTCTCAGTTTTGACAGACTGGCCAGCCATAGCAGACATTTTATAGAGGGAACAGATTTTCTCTATATGGTAACAGCTATATATGATTGACTACACACAACAGAATTTAAGGAGTCACCTTAGTGAAGAAATTATATATTGTAGTTATAGCACCAAGCTCTGAATGAGGATTCACATCTTCATATGCTAAAAGAAAGTCTAAGCATAAGATAAAGATTTAAGCCCCCTCTCATAAACAGGGCAGCTCTGGTGAAAGTGTGGTTAATTATGTCAACAGAATCAGATGAAGTGATCTCACAAGCCTTGTAATCTGCTGCAACGGGAAACAGCACAGGAAGTAAAGAATCAAAGAAAAAAGTTCTCTCTATGTAAAGTTTTCAAAAATTACTCTGTTTTTGAATAATTATTGGGCAAACATCATTCTGCATGTTATGAAATGGGTATCAGCATGTTATGGGTATCTGCATGTTATGAAATGGGTATCAGCAATCTTATCAGGTGATGATTCTCAATACTGAACTCTGAGAGAGCAAAGTAACTAATATACTGGTAGGCTGAAACTAAGACTGTGTTAAATAGCTGTGAAAGGTTTACTTCAATAAAGACCCTACTCTGCACAGGCATATGGTCAGAATCCACATGAACTGCCAAAAAGGAACAAAATCTTATGTGCACTAGACAAAAAGTGAGAGAAAGATTTTCCAAGGAAGTTTTATGGGACTTCTGTCATCTTCTATAGTCTAACAGAGGAGCAGCAAGGTAGTCACCAGAGTCCTCAGAAGGAGGTAAAATTAAGCCAGCATCGAGGAATTCTATCAACCTCAAAATAAAACTTACCTTTAGTCAAAGGTCATGCTTCTCCTGAGAAAGGATTATTTACTTTCACTGTCTAGAGTAAACCTACAAATTCACTAACAATTGTCCAGATGCTCCTGCAAAGCCTCAGAAAGGAATCTGCCCATGCAAAAGAAAACCCATGATCACCTCTTTAACAACCTTCCAGAATACACTGAGTTTACTTAGTCAGACATTTAAGGCTAAGCCTGGCATAAACCACATCAGTAGTGTTTTTCTTTGCAGATCAAAGACCTTGGGCAGCAGCTATGCAACAACAATTAAAAACCGGTTCAACACATAAAAGAGCAGATCACAGGTATCTGCTTTAATCCCCTCAATTAAAATCTGATTACGGGTAAAGAAAAGCCTCTGTGAATCTCCAATTACTCAACAAGACAACATGAAAGAAGATTTTTATGCTCTATTTCAAAGAAGTCACACACTTGGATAACAGAAGGAATATTCAATGAGAAATATTTTAAGTATTAGCATCAGTTGAAAGCTGGCTATCAACTTTTCACTTGAGGACAGGAAAATAAAAACATGAAGCTCAATTGCAAATACTTTTAAGAACTTTGCTTTTTAAATAACTAATAGTAGGATTCCTTATAGAATCCTCTGAATGCAACTATTACCTACTTTCTGTAATGGAGCAATTTAATCCATAAAAAGATCTGTTCTAACTAATTTCTTAAGTGAGTACTGCCAAAATTAGTTACTCTTGAACTTAATTCTGCCATTACCCTGTATCTCATGCATTTTCCTTGCTTTACGTTTTCTTGCCAATATACCTACACAAACCCCCTGGTTATATCTCACGTCCTTTTCTAGTTTAGCTCTAGTCAAGGCTTTGGCTTTTTTAGTTCCATTCCTGCACACCCTGAGAAAGCACCTTCATTCTTCTTGGGTATCCACTCTCACTTTTCATGCTCTCCCTCTTTCTACCGGAGCTCAGAGAGGAGTTCCCTGACAGCCAGGCTGCCCTTCTGTCACACCTACTGGATGTCCCAGAGCGATCTGGAAAGACTTGCACCTTAACAGCTGCCCTGAGTAAGTTCTGCTAAATTTAAGTCCTTATTCTTCTGCAGCCCTAGTTAAAGGAATGAATCAGAGTTCATCGACTTTGTCCCTAGTGCACATTATGACATCAGCTCACTGAAAATGTTGAACGAACAGGTTTAGTCATAAAGTACAAGTTCTAAAGCTCATTATTTTCCAGGCACATTATTTAACCACACCAAACTGACACTGTCCTTGAACAGCCCTCACCCTTCTGTAGCCTTTATTACACAAGACTATTCCATCGCTTCCTTGGTCTAGCTCAATCTGCTCACTCTCTCTTTTCCCAGTTCCTGCCAGTTTCAAAAGCATCAACACTTAGAGTCAAATGAGCTAAACTAAAACACTCATGTGCTTCAGTCATGGGCTTGTTTTGCAGTGGCACACCCGCTGAAGGCAGACCTGAGCCAGCACTGTGGTTTGTCAGTCAGTAGTGTTGCTCTAGAACATTACTGCTATGCTGCTCATGCCACAGCTCACCCAACAGTTTAGCACCAATTTTCTCCTGCGTGGCAGCTACAGCTTCACTATTCCCTGCCACAGTTTGATCCTTTCCACCCCTGCACCACAATTTGTGGTTGAACAATGAATACAATGAGAGAACTAATCAGTCTGAGAATTAATTTGATCGTTTTCTTCTTCCCAGACAAATCTGCTCCTTCATCTGTTCCATGACTTGGCACCTGAAAACACCAGAAATTCATAGCTGGGATTTACACTGCAGTTCTACCACAGCAAGAGAAACTGAAAATTGTGGCCTCGTTAATCCTGTTGCATAGGTTAACTGTATGAGTAGAGCAGTGTCTGTAATACTGGTGGCATTAAAATGCTCTTTTAGATTTAGAAACAACTCCATATCCCCATCTGTGCTTATCCTACCATGCAAAAATAACTTCATATCCCCATTTCATGCATTCCTTTCATTTCAGTTTTCATGAAGGAAATCAGATTCCATGCAGTCAGATGTCCTTAGAGCGCAGGGATGCACCTTACAGGAGCTATACCACTGTGTGATTTCTGTCTTCATTATGCTGGGAAAAGAAGAATTCACCATATAGTATTGTTGCATTACTTCCATCCCTTCACATACAAAGGATGGCCATTTTTACACAGTATTAGATAATTCTAACATTTTAAATAGATTAACAGTTTTATTGTTATTTTCTGAGTGGGAAAGAGGAACAGTGAAAAATCCTCTTCCTATAAAGAAATGTGTAAGTCCTATGAATGAGATATTTTGAACATCTTGCTGCATATTTGGAATATTACTTCCAAACACTTCATATTTTACTATCTTCCCCACAGGCCTTTGTTCATGCTGGTTATATTATTTGTTTTAAAAAATTCAAATAGATAAGTAAAAGAGTTCATCAGAAATATTTACAACCAACACCATTGATTGCATCTATAGCAAAAGAAGTTAAGAACTCACAGAAAGCAGGAGTGTCTCCTGTTTGAAGCAACCCAGGATTTGAGCATTTATATTCCTCAGGAGTTGGAACAATAAGCAAATATGTGCAGATGAAACAGAAAAGGAAAATTTAGGCCTTGTACCTTTTTATTTCTTTGTCATATCACAGTGCGTGGCCCTTATATCAGAAGGACCATGTGTGGAATGTTCCTTTATGCAACATTCTTCACTTTAAAGTGCATGGTGTAACACAAAAAAAAAAATCCTCCTGGGACTTTATGCCAAAAGAAAGACTTGGAAACAAACAGGTGAAATTCAGTGTAGCATCTGCTTTCTATGTTAATCTTCACAAGATGTCTTTTAGAAAAAAAAAATAGGTAAAGCTTTGATACAGACAATAGCAATGATGAAGGTATAACTGAAATGTAAAATCTTTTTTTTTACATTGTGATATTTTGAATAGAGATTCTTCTCTGATTGAAAATACCATGATCAGATGTCTAAATTTAATTTTAACTGCATAAAATGAAATCAGCAGAAGTAAACCGTAATTTATGCTTTTGGATATAATCTCACAACATATTTCGACATAACAGAAATTATACAGATATCCACTGAATGAAATCTTTCCCTCCAGTCTAACTAATTTTTAGCTTTTAAACCAAACTAATTGACTGAAAGTTCTAAGTGGAACATATACAAACTGACCTTTGAAATCAGTTGAGAACAATGTATTCCTTAGCATTCTGAAGGGAGAGCAAGCTTGGACAAATCACACCTTGGAATAAAATATTAGACATATATTCAAACAGGGTTTAGCAAACACTCTTGCACTTCCACAGTGGGTAAGTGGGGAGCATGGAGGAACTTGTAAGCCTTAATCTTCCCCTAACACTCCCTTTCATTTTCTCAAAGTTTGAGTCAGCTCACACCCTCCCCTTCAATTATTCTCCAGAAAAATTCTCCATTTTTCCAGACTCATTAATCCCTGGAAAGACTAAAAAAACCCCAAAAACACAACCCCACCCTCTCACCCCTCAAAAAAACCCAAACACCAAACAACAGATAAGTACTCTGAAGAGAAAAATGCATTAAGCTATTTTTGTCATTCTACTTAAATTCTCAAAATGCTTGTATTTTAAGTATTTAGGCCAAAGTTTACTCCTTAACCTGTGTTTGTTTCAGTTGTATGTTCATAGACTTTTCTAGTGTTTACTAGTCAGCCCTGGGGCTCAACTAAACCAAAAGTTACCTCTCTAGCACTAAAGATGTAAACACCTTGATTGAGAATCCTTACAAACAACAGAACAGAAACAACTGAAAAAGACACCCATTTTCTACACACAATCACTCTAACAGTTTCTAAAATAATGGTGAGCTTAAAAATATTGTAAGCCAAACAAAAACTTAAGCTCTTATTCTAACATTAAAAAGAAGATGATGTTTTTATACATTTAATCCATGGGTCATAAACTACTGGTAATGAGGGAAAACTCAAATAACATGCTTCCTGAAATCTGACTAATAATCTAAAAATATAAGGACAGTTTAGGTCTACAAGCTTGTCAGTCTAGTGACTCATAGAATCACAGACTATTTAAGGCTGAAAGGGAATTCTGGAAGTTATGTAGTCCAACACTTGCTCAAAGTAGGTCCAATCAGATCAGGCTGCTCAGCACATTGCCCAGGAGTTCCATACACCTCTGAGGACAGAGGATTACATAAGCTCTCTAAGGTGCAAGCCCTTCCCAGGGTTTGATCATCCTCACACTGAAGTATTTTTTCTCTTACACCTAATTAGAATTTCTCACATTTCAACTGGAACTGTTTTCTCTTCCATTTTATTTTTACTTTTTTTCACTCTGCACAACTAAGCAAACTTCTCTATAGCCTTCCTGCCCTTTGTACAGAAAGGTAACTGTAAAATCTCCCCTTTATCTTCTTCAGGAAAAAAAAAAAACAACAAACAAACCAAAAAAACAAACCAAAATGCAATTACCACCAACAAAATCCAAAAAACCAAGTCACCACAATTTGAAAAGCATCTCCTTGTGCACCCTTCACCTACCAATAAAAACTGAGGTAAAACAGCTTTTACGTATTTTATCAACAGATCCTCAGCTCCATAAAGCAGTAGGTACAGATCTTCCTTTGCCTTCCAGACTCCTTCCTGATTTCCAGTTCAAGTGAACTTCAGCTGCCACACCTCTGCACATTTCTGCAATGTTTCTACCTTCCTTCAATAGACCATTTTGCTTTTACCCTCTGAGTAACTTTGTGTATTGGTTACAGATTCCTCAAAGTATGTGACCTGGAACATAAGTTGCAGCATTGAAAACCCCTCTCAACACCTCTCATGTTGCTATAAGCAAGTTCCAGAGTCTACTCCAAAAAGGCTGCAGAATCATCTCATGTGTATTCAAACAGCACAAGTACCAATAGGTAGAAGTACACTCTGAGCAGAGAATGGATTGAGAGCTGCCCCAGGGAGAAGGACTTGGGGGTGTTCATGGACAAGAAGCTTGACATGTGTCAACAGTGAGTGCTTGCAGCCCAGAAAGCCATGAATCCTGGGCTGTATCAAAAGCAGTATGCCCAGCAGGCCAAAAGAAGCAATTCTCCCCCTCTACTCCACTCTCCTGAGAGCTCACCTGGAGTACTGTGTCCAGCTCTGGGGCCCACAACAAAAGGAGGGCACAGACCTGTTGGAGCAAGTCCAGAGAGGAGCAACAAAGATGATCAGAGTGCTGGAGCTCCTCTCCTATGATGACAGGCTGAGAGTCTTGGGATTGTTTAGCTTGGAGAAGAGAAGGCTCCAGGGAGAACTCAGAGCACCCTCCAGTACCTGAAAGGGGCCGTAACAAAACTGGGGAAGGACTTTTTACAAGGGCATATAGTGATAGGAAAAGGGATAATGGCTTTAAACTGACAGAGAGTAGCTTTAAATTAGATATTGAGAAAAAATTCTTTACTGTGGCAACTGTGAGACTCTAGCAAAGTTTGCCCAGAGAAGCCATGGATGTCCCATCCCTGGAAGCATTCAAGGCTGGATTGGATGAAGCTCTGAGGAATCTGATCTAGTGGAAGGTATCCCTGCCCATGGCAGATGGTTTGGAACTAGATGATCTTTTAAGTCCCTTCCAACTCAAAACCATTTTATGACTCTATGAAACAACATAAAGAAGGCAATCTGATCTTCCATCATAGAAACAGAATTTTATAGCTTTCCTTCCCTGAATTGTTCTTCCTCTGATCAGTTGCTTAAGCACAGAACTGGAGCTTCAAATACTGATTATCAATTAACTTCGAAGACTTGAGAAGAATTAAAATTGAATATTAAGAGTTCGAACACAAAAAGCCAACACAAAATAAGCTGCATTTTACCAATGAAAAACTCAAGTGCTACTACCTCAGTTTTCTTACGATTGGAATGTTATCCCTGTTGAAACATTCCTCGGGCTTATGTGCAGAGAGTCCACATTTCTCATAAGACCTGAAGGAGAGCTCTTTCAGTCTCCTCAGTCTGCCTCTGTATTCCACTCTGTAACCCCAGTTCTCACCTTTTGACTGCTAACATACTGATTCACATACTGCTACCCCTGACTCAAAGCTGGAACAAAGACAGCTACAAACCCAATATACATATTTATGTAAATCACGCAGAAGAAATCTGACATTATGGAATACCAGTTCTTAACAACACAGCTCACTACTTGGGGCCTCTAGTCACACAATTCCACCACATTCCATCCAGTCTTTTGAAGCAATGCTGTAGTTCACTTGACTTTTGCCTCCCTCCCTCAAGAACAGTCTCAGGGTATAAAAAGCAGCACTGACTTTGATGAAGTAGTTTTGACTCTTGCCAAGACACACTGATTTAGCCAACCAAAATCCATACCAACCCTTTCACAGGTCCTTGGAGACTATCAATACGAAAAGACATTAGGCCTGAGTTACTGTATTAAGGATGTTCCTAAAAAACTTCCTTATTGTTTTCAAGTGATAAAATTAACGCTACTTGAAACACCTTTAAATAGCAGGGAGAATAAATTAATTTCTTCCTCCAAGCTGTTATACAATTTTCTCTAAATATTTTGTCATGGTAACTAAAATGGAGCACTAGCCTGAAGCAGTTTCTGCTGAGAAGAGAGGTTAAATATCTACATCTATTACTGAACTAACACAACTTGGAATCGATGCAGTAGACAGACCCTCACTTCATCTGTCTTAATACTGATCCAAAGGTATCTGAACCACTAGTCCAATACATAAGATGAGAATACCATTTTTGTAAGCTTTTGGGTATTTCATCATAACCCTCACCTAACAAGCTGTTGTCAGATTCCCATCCAGTTTTATTAATTAGAAGCAAGAATAATTCAAATGACCAGCTCAAAAGTCACTGCAGAATATTATTTAAACCTCTGTATGTTTTTTTTGCTGCTAAGACAAAAAAACCTTCTTGACATGTGGCACTTCAAGTACTGCAGACCTGAGAATTAGGTAGAGCAGATGAAAATAATACATTTCACATTGCCACTCAACCTGTTGCATTGAAAAACTACTGACCCAACACAGAAGGCCTAAGAAGGAACAGTTTTATACACTGTCTGCTCAGCAAGTTTTAGTCTCAAGTTTTCTTATCTCTATTTTCTGATTCACAAGAAAAATGACCCCGTTTCACATGGGCAGCAATACTGAACCTAAAAGCAAGAGTAGAACCTGGTGAAATAACTAATAACTCAAAATGGGGACGAAGTCCAAAAGAGCAGAAAAGGAAGTCGAAAGATTAATGTTGTAACTTGTGAATTGTTTATGATTTTGAAGCAGATTTCATCAGTTAAAAACTTGCTGTAAGATCCTGCCAAAGATGAGAAATCAAATTATTGTAACTGTAAGTAGGCAGTTTCCCATGGCAACTGCAGAAATTTTGTGCAGGATCCAAGGCTTCATTTGGATCCCCTATATTTTCAAAAATTACTTACTTTCAGTCCACAAAAAAGAAATTAACAGAACTGGCCTCTTTCAGCCAGCCACAGAGAGACTACTGCTATTGCTTGGTGGTTCAGCAAATTCTGACCATTCCAGTACTTTTCCAACTGCAGCCTGAGTGGACTACAGTTGTCTCTGGACAACTGAACTGAAGCAAATGACCTAGATTTATTGTATGGGGTAACTATTTTCCACTTGAAGAATTTCAGAGAATCTAGAAGTTTTTTGTTTTAAACAGCTGAGACCAACTGCATTAGCTAAGTCTATTGATTATTTTTATGTTCACCCAAAGATATATTTAATAACACCTTCTCAACATGTCTGGGTATTTTATTCCCTGTCCTCTAAATTTTTTTACCTAAAGCAGTCTTTTTTTCTACCCTGTATGCTTTGGGAAATATATGGGACAAGCTGTCTTTACACCTCCCCCTTGTTACATCTTAGTGAAACAAACAGAAATAGCAAAAACATCCACAAGAAATCCTGTAGATAGTGATCAAAAACCAAATTCAAGTTAACAGATGTGGAGAAGGGAACTTGAATACAGAAAGTTAAATCTCTGTGAAAGAAGTTGCAGACATTGGTATCAAATTTTCATCATTTTTCTGGATCCATATCTAGTATTTGCTATTAGTTTTGCCTGCAACATCCATCTGAGCTTCAGTGTTTAAAAATCTGAAGAAAGGCTATTGAAAGAATTTCAGCACAACATTCCCACTAAAAGACTCTCATCAGTTTATCAAAAAGGGGCATCTGTTTTGGTGATGGTTTGTCTCTCTAGTTGGCATTTTGCAGCAAATTCTACAACCACGGCAGACAGATGTGGAGTCTGTGTATGCTTAAAATGGACATCAACTCTGCAATTCTCTACTTTAGTAAAAGCCTTAACTGCTAATAACACCACCAATCCTTGGCCTACACAAGTTCAGAAAACAAATTATGAACCTGTTGATGAATTTTGCCTGTCTTGACATGGTGTTTAAAGTACTCTGAAAAGCTTTTAGAAGCACTGCTACACTTATTCTGGCTTAAGCCAACAAAAAGGTGCTTAACAAGCATACTTTTCAGGTTTTGTTAGTGGTAAACAAGTATCTAGCTTATCCACAATAATCAAATCTGAAGTCCTTTGTCTCATTCAAAAGCCTACAATTCCAGAAACAACTGCTAAATAAACTGAACTACTGAGCCATCTGTGCTTCAGTTGTTGTATCAGCATTTTGGGAGACAAACAAACCTGATACATGAGTTGTTCTGTAGAACCCTAATGAACCAACTGTTTCCTAGCTACAGCTTCTAGAAGCTTGTGCTACAATTCCAGCTTCAAAGATGTGCCAAATCCGGGAGTTATTGAAAAGAGCTGCTCTGCCCTCCCCAGGTCTTTAATCTGTGTAAGACTTGAGCAGGAAATAGTGCAAACACTCACTATTTGCATTAGTAAGTGATGAAACAGGAATGGACCAGTTGCATATGGTTACCTCCTATGAATTCTCTTTTAAAAATCTGGTCCAAAAGCACTTTCCCCTTAGTTCAGAAATAGCTCACAGTATTTGCAGCATCCAGTTTTAACAGAATAAGCTGATGCAGACAAAGGTATTACTACTTCTAACAAGAGACTCTCTGTCCAGATTACCACTTTAATTGATGAATGTTAGAGCACTAAATATTCTAGATCATGAACTGAAACAACCAGTGGTCAGACACTTTCCAAGCTATCTCTTCTGAGAAATATTGTTAGAATTTGGAATTAAAGTGAAAATGCTTTAGTTACAGCACCAGGACTTGTCTATCAGGTGTGATACAGGGGCACAAACAGAAAAGCCTTTAACCATTAATTCTGAAGGAACTGCAGATCAATCTAATGTAATGTTCACTCTAAAGAGATGTGTTAAGTACTGTATCTATTGAATGCAGTGTAGTGTCCATTTGCACAGGCAACACTGAGCTGGCCTAAAAGGGTGGCATTTTTTCTCCAGAAGTGATTGGCCAGACATTGTGTTTTACCACTTCTGCATTTTGGATGATGTGATTTGGATGATACCTACTCTAAGGGTATCCTGAACAGAAAATACTGCAGCTTACATGGGTGCCACATGATGGCTAAACAGGAGACATCACCATAAGCCAGAAATAAGAGGTCTCAGTAATCCAGTACTACATCATCAGCAGACTGACAAGAGATGACACTATTGAAAGAGAAAAATCTGCAAAACACCTGTTCCTATAGTTCCACAGGAACTCAAGTTTAACATGTCAGACACTGCTCCAAAAGTTAACCAGCTGAGCAAAGAGTGACAGCCATTATCGTCCAGTCTGCACCACGTTCCTGAATTAAAACACTTTCAGTTTCTCTAAGAGCCCCACACCAACATCAGTATTAAACACTTCAGTACAGGTTTGTTCACAGAATGCACAGGAAGTGGGTGTTCTCCTTTGAGGCAAACACTCAGTACCAGCTGCTGAGTTTCAGTTTCAATAGGTGCCAGCTTGGTATTCTGAATTCTCTGCATGATCTAAAGAAACAGTAATTAAAAACCCCCGCAACAATAATAAATATGAGTTCTCAAAATTAAGGTTGCACTCTTATCAGGAAGATACGAGAGAATAAACAGGAAGATGAGTATCTCCTAAAGATTACTGTTTTAGTTGAAAAAATACTGAATTCAAATGCTATAATTGGGGCTTAGCATCATAAGGAGGAATTACTTCTCTAGAATCTGAACAAAGGATATGTCCAAGGCAAAACCAAGTATTCTGTCAAATCCAAAGCAATGCAGCTTAGCTTCTAAACAGGTTTTCCTATAAGATTAACAGGCATTATTTTCTTGTGCACATTGAATTTACATTTCCTTCATGCTGCAATGCATAAAAAGATATGAAATATTGAAAGCAGCATTAATGAGTTCTAGAAGTTTTCTGCCTTAACACAAAGTTTTGTTGACATGCTGAAGCAGTTGATGATTGGAATCATGCAAAAACAAAACATGGAAGCAACAAACTTGATCAGAAAAGCTATTTTTACATCCCTCAAATAAACGCTGCTTTCTAAGCAGTACAGACTTAAAAAAATACGCATTAACACCTACAGAATGGCTCCCTAAACCAATTACATACACTTGGAATATTCAGTCTCACTGCAATGCTTTCATTAAAACTTAGAGATATTGATATTGCACTTTTAAATTTTAAATAATACACCTAGGAAAGTTAAGCTGTTTTCTCCAGATTTCACGAGGAATTACTGGCTGAAAACACTTTAGTAAATACAGTCTACTTACTTGTCACAGGAATGGAACTAAAGATGGTACCTCATGTTATACTCCAATTAGAGGAACATACTTTGAAATGAAATATATTTACTGTCACTATATCCAAGATAAATTTAAATAACAGACAATAACTGCTTTATCACAAGCCAAATTCCAGTTTTTAAAACCATGCTAAATATCCATTATGTTAACCAAATAAGAGTTAGAAGTATTACTTACTAAAAAGTCAGCAGTCAAAAAAATAAAGATTCTCCCACATGCCTCGCTTGAATACAAAGGATTCTGTAATTTATTTCTTTTTATTTATTTTTTTTTAGTACAGGGCATACACAGAAATGCACATCTCACCTCACAGAATTTTCCTGACCTCTCTTTTTTATTTAAGGACTCTAAACCTTCTCCTTCCAATTGCATTATCTGAATCAAGTACTGGAAGTACTTTTGAACAAACAAAAATACTTTTTAATCATTTATTGCCCATAGCATTTGCATTCATAGTATAATTAACAAATCAGTTTAAAAGATAGATGCTGGTGGTAATTGCTCTACGAACAGACCTCTAACTATTGTCTCAAATGGCCTTTCAGCTCATCTTTCCTGCTTGAAGATAATCACTAATTTATAGGTCACAAGTGTGTTAAAAAACACATTCATAAATTACTAGAGTTTGGGAAATGAAAGTGTCATTCAACTATAATTATCAAGACTTGATCTTAGCTTGTAAGAAACTGGAAGCACACAATTTTGTTCTAAAAACTGACTCCATAATTAGATATGCTTTAGAACATTCTTTGAACTTTGACTGGAAGTATGACAGGGAAATCACCAAAATACCTTTCTAGTGGTGTTTTGGTCTGTTCCGCTTATTAGCCACTGCATGCAATTACTCATTTGATTTTCAAAGTGTAGCTGAAGGCTAAGTAAAATGATTGCACCATTTC
The DNA here is from genome assembly GCA_035221455.1 of Xenops minutus. Lineage (NCBI taxonomy): Eukaryota > Metazoa > Chordata > Aves > Passeriformes > Furnariidae > Xenops > Xenops minutus. The sequence continues at coordinate 60,625,291 of JAWWEE010000040.1, read as the reverse complement.
CCTTCTGGTCTGTAACCAATGAGGAAGGCAGTAATATATATATATGAAAAAACTGCAGACCATGCTTTAATTCTTGATGCAGCCAGAAAGACCCAAATTCTTTCTTTGGAGAAAGGCAATAATCCTTGGCATATTATGTATTTGTACCGAGCTACAGAATTACACTGCATACAAAATATTAGTAAAGACTGTAAAAATGGGCAAAGTGTTAAAAGCACCAAAACCCAAGCTACTTCAAAGTCATATTCATGTGTATGTGCATTACAAGTTTTCAAGACTCTGTTTTTCTTTCCCTTTCTACTCTCCCTCATCAGGATTTCAATTGCTTTCAGGATAACATCATGTTATTTGCTATTCTTGTCTTTATTAAAAAGAGGAAAAAAACCCACCACAAAACACACACACAAGTACTTTCCAGTCAAAGAGGGAATTAAGACAAGAACTGTAGCTTGTTCAACGAGAGTTATTAATACTGAGTGCATTCCAAGTCAAGAGATATTAGTCCTTAAACATTTAAAGGAAACTATTCTTCCCCTCCCAATCTCTGGCCTGAGCTTATTGAATTTGCCATCACTGGTCACACTCAACATAGTATTTAACATGAGTCTACTACAAAAAGAAGCCAATATCATATCCAGCGTCCAATGAAGGTTCCAAATTCATTTTAGTATCAGCTGTGCTGATTTGTACCTACCCCTACTCATAACGAGCTAAAGCAGAAAACCATCTAATTGTTCAAAACTGCTGAAAGTGCAACTTGTAAGAAAAACAACTGTTGTATAACCAACTGGTCAGTTATTAGCACTTATTAATTCCAGCTAATGCTTTTGTCCTCATAAAAGCAGATCTGCCTACAAAGGTGACAACTGCGTCTTTCCAGAGAATTGTATTGTCTGATAAATTCAAAATTCATTTTGCTATGGGGATAAGAAATTAAGAGTAACTTAACACAAACCTTCAACTTGGTAAGTGTGCCAGTCAGGTACAAAGAAGTAATTTTGCTCACACTCCTGTACAGAGGCATACTCAGAAGTTCAAATAAGCATAAAGTCATTAAAAAATCTGCTAAACTCAGCTTAGGATACATATAAAAATGTATATGTGACTTAAGCAACAACACAGCTGTATAAATCCCCTGGTTTTCTGCATTTTTCCTAATTTTTTTCGTCTGAGCTTTCATCAGCCTCAGAAATTTTTGGACATGAGAACCCTGCATTTCTGAATCCACTACGTTCTCCTATTTGACCTTCAGGTGCTGATACCTTAACAACTAACTTTATGATCCTTCAGGATAAGCATATGGAAGTTGCTTGGTCTATTGTCAACTATCCAAAGGAATCCTTACTTATGCATTTTGACACTGCTGCAAGATCCATTCATTCAGTACTTTTACTTATGTGTCCTGCATGACTCCCCAATCCCACGACACCCAAGTCAACATTCAATGCACAGTCTTCACAACTAACACAACTTTTCACATGTTATTCCAAATGGATACAGATACAAACCACTTGGACTCTTAGAAAGCCTAGCTCATCTTCTGGAGGCCTTCCCATTGAAGTCAAAATTACCTAAATGAATTGCAAGACAAGAGCTAGGCTTCAAAAACAAAGATTTATTAAAGATAAAACTGATGCAAGAAGGAAAACTGTGGTTAGAAAAAGGGAGGTTGGGAAGAAAAGCAGCATTAGAAGCAAATATTTTCCTCACACTCTTGCATTATCTGCTTGTTATTTATAACCTATTCCTAACTTTGACTGTCACACTTAGGAATGCATATGCTATATATCACAAACTCAGACAAAACAGGATATATTTACTGTAGATTTGGTTTCAGTTTAGGAAATGGAATGCATTAGAACTTCAGCAAAAAAAAGAGAAACATTGAAATGCCATGGTTTATTACAATCTGATTTTAATAACTCTCTAGTTTTTGCAGCAAACATCAATTAGACACAGGACAAGTCAGCATAATAAGAACAGCCCAGACAGAAAGAAATAAGGAAGTATTTAACTTGGGGTTTTTTTCTAAATATAAGAAAGTCAAACATGAGTCACTTAGACTTAAAGGCACCGAGAGTTTCAGAGCACAGAAACCAACCTGATGAACAAAATCATCACAGGCCTGACATCAATATCTCAGAAAAAAAATTAGTACATTTAGCAGTTACAGATTCATGATCCATTAAATCATCACAGCTGGGGTGAACTCCATGTACATTTCATATTGAAATGGCTTAAGATTCAGTTATATCTGTACCTTCACAAAATGGACAGATTTGAGAATCCTGAGATGTTCATTCAGTCAGTGAGTCACACATTTCATCACAGTGCCAGGTTTTCAGGCAAGTTTGTTACTCCATGCTGTTGCTATAAACTACATGAAGAAGTGATGCACAGTCTATTAATATTTGTGAACAATTGTGCTCAGACCCTTTCAGATCAAACTGGAGAAATTAATGAGCACTCCTGAAAATATGGTTTTTAACAACCTCTTTCATTTTTGTACACACTACTAAAAAGTGGTGGCTGTTCTGTTTTCTTCTAGTGCATTCATAGGATTTTAGTTACAAGAACTCTACCACGAGCATGGAATCTGCTAACAGCAGGTTACAGTAGCAAACAACTGTCTTGTCCCATAAAAGAAAGATTTAGGTCATCATGTTCAAATCCACAAAATGTAAATTGAACACCAAGTTTAATTAGAACTAAGCAGTAAAAAACCCGTGCATCTTTAACAATCACACTCCTGCAGACTCACCAGTAAAAGTCCAGAAAGTGGAAAAAACCAGAAGACCTAGAATCTGCAGATAAAGACAAATCCACACAGTACAAGTATTGACATAACACTGAGGAGTTACAATACAGAGATATCCGGGAGGCTCCACAGGGAATAAACTGAGTCCATCAGCTCCCAGGCCAGGACTAGCCCTGATACTCTCCTGGACAAAGTACCCTGCACAGACCTGTAGTCCAGACACACTTTCAGGTTGTCACTTAAGCGCAAGAAATCTGCTGCCAAACCAGAAGCAATCCAGGTATCATTGAAGCCATAATAATAAAGTGCATTTCAGCATTCAACATGAGACAAGGTAACTTTCAATGCATCCGTGTTATGCTTAATCTCTAACTCAAGCAGTATATAGTAACAACTTAAATGTTTGTTTTCATTTAGTTTGTAACTGGAGGTGTAAAAGTCATTTGCATAGACAAGCAAAAGAACAGTGTAGCCCTCAGAAGTTAAAAAGTATTTATTTCTTCTCTTTTTCACAAGACTTACAGCTTAACTATACCTCTGACTGCTACCTCTATTTCAAAAGGGCATTTCTAAACGAACCTTTTATTTTAGCCTCTCTAGCTAGTTTTGCAGTAGTCAAGTTTTCTGCATTTCTCAAGATGTATTAAAACTTCATTATATCCCAAAGAACTGCAAGACTGTTTGGAGCATCACAGTTTTGTCAAGAATACATAGGTGGTTGCTGTTTTCTAGGAGGCCCTCTAGGAACTTGAGTTGGTTTGTTTAGTTATTTAAAAAACAAGACTCTACACCAGAAACACCTACTAGGCCAGTACAGCATATACATGCTTTCTAAAAACATCTGTTTCACAGCCTATCATCACTTCAACCTCCCAGTCCCCTCAGCAGTAAAAATCTGGTGCTTCCAGTTTGGTTGACTGTACTATCATCTTCTTATGGTATTAGGTTAGTTGATTTACCAAACATAACTGTAAGCAGTGGTAGGTTTAAGGAACGATGTAGGGGATTAAAGCAGCTCATGCAGTGAAGGAATTCTCAGTTAAGCTACAGGGGATGAAATTACTTTAGAACATTTATTGAAGCCCCTTTCCTACAAATCTAAGTTTATCTTGCCAAAAACTTTGTTCCTAGTGAACAATCAGAAATTTTACTTAGCCTGAGCAATCTGCTGCTGACAGGAAATGTTACATGCATGAGCTGATAGAGAAGTCTTTTAAAGCAACTTACAGTTTAATTCCACTGGGGAAGAAGGCTAAAGAAAAGGAAAATGAGCAAACACCATTCATGTTAATAAATTCTATAGACTTAACATAACCTGCTCTTCTTCTAACTAGTATTTCTTAAATTATTCGCTCCCTTGAGAGAAGGAAATCTCTAACCTGCGTGGGCTCTCCTCGCCCATTAAACTACACACTTGATTCATCTGTTCCCATAAAAGCTTCTGCTTTCTTGAGGAATTTTAAAAATTTGAGTGGATGTATGTGGGAAGTGTGCAGAATTCCTTCAATCCCTTCGATTCCTGCAAAGACACCTCTGAAGCCAACATATGCTGGCTATATTCAGGAGGACATCAAAGAAAGCAAACAGTAAAAACTACTTTTTAATGTAGTCACCATAAAAATAGCTGACACCATACTTAACTGCTGGCATAACACACCAGCTACAGTACTACAGGAGAAATTAACATCTACCATAAGGAAAAAGTTGACACTTACAAGTTGAGAAATGTAGATGCTAATAAGATGTTTCTTACAGAAGAGAAAGAAGTCTTACAAGACTATTCAAACTATAAAAATAATCTTTCATAATTTTATCAAATAGAAGCCAAAAATGTCTTCCAAAGACACAGATTGGCAGCACTAAGATCTCTTTTGCTAAGCAACAAAGCAGTATCATTTGGCACTTGTCTGTTGCATTGCCACCCCTCAGAACTACTGTTTCTGTGAAAGATTTTTTTCTGAAGAAAGTATCTTCAGGAGAATGCAAGGTCTCTTTACACAGAAATATATAAAATGCAAATAGAGACTCTCATTTTTGTTGCTTCTTTTGCTGTATCCCTTCTCTGTCCAAGAACTGCTGAAGAGGCAGAAACATTTTCTACTTAAAGATGATAAGCTATGTCATTGAAAATAAAGGTTTTCATACTATAAGTTTCACCTGATGTTTGAATCAAAGTCTGAGAGTCAGTAGGATACTTTCCTCTTGGTATGTACTAACCAAACCTCAGATGGAAAAATAAGATAGTAATGACTCCAAAGACAGAACCTCCACAGCTTATTAGACACAAGTGAAGAAGTCATGACTTATTAACAGAGTTCAATGATAACACCCATTTCTACGATTATTTTTAAAGTGCCCAGTTCACATTTCAAGCCCTGAACATATCCCATTTTCAGATGGGAAAAAAATTCAGAGGCCAAACCCTTTATGTGGTAATTGGCAGCAAAACTGCAAGATTATAATTAAAAGCTGTATTGTTTCCAATCAAATAATGAGGAAGAAAGACTCAAATAAGAAACAAAACAAATGAGAAGTTGGGAAACAAAAGTTTCAGGAAGACAGAGGAGAAAAGATTTTATGAAGATGCAGCCTGTAAGATATATGACTGCCTCCTCCATTACAGGGAGAGGAAATTTCTGCTACTGCAAAGTTTATGAAAGTAAAATTCCTGAACACTAAATCATACTTAGAACAGGAAAGCAGCAGGGAGCAGAAGCCATATAACTGATAAGGAATAAAGTCAAAAAAGAACATGCAGCACAGAACAGAAACTTTCCTGAGAACTGCAACTACTAAAGCATGATTTGCCCTCACATACTTCATTAATTTCAGAACCAAGAATGTGAAGTTCCAGCCGAGGCTTCTGCCACACTCAGAGGATTATTAGAGTGCTCTTGCCCCTCCTTTATGTACATTTCCTGTTGTGCAGTAAAACATTAAGCTCATTCCTTTCTTTTCTTCCCTGAAGGTACCTCCCTCCATTTAATTCAGTTTCACAAAACCCACCTACCTGCACTCCTTTTACAAAACACTAGCCACAGAAATTAACAAACCATTAGGAGAAGGATCAGTCAAAACTCGCTCAAATAAGCTTTGTTTCCATAGGAAACCAGTCTAAGAGTTTACCAGCCCACAATCTGTCAAGAAAACAGAGAGAACTGAAAACGTTTGACTTCTTGTGTTACTGTCAAGTAGAACGTTTAAAAACTAATGATAGGAAACGTATTTGCTTGTGGGAGAAAAGTATGAACAAGATTAGATCACAAACAAACAAAGTCCCCACAATCTATTCACCTTCGACATTAGAAGCAAATCTAAAATGTAAGATTATTCAAGAGTTGCAGGTTTCTCTTCCTCTAATCATCTAACCACCATCAGTTGATCTCTTTTAAGGATTTCTGCCTCATTAGTGCAGTTAGATGATGCCCTCCAGCCTCTTTACTACAGCACCACCCAGGCTGGCTCAAGCCTCCTTCAGTAGCAGATGGAACCAAGTATTTGACTTTGCACTGAAGCAGATGAAGAGTGATCACATAAATCCATTTCCTACATGAGTTGCAGTGCCACTCAGGGAGAGTGGGAATATAAAAAAAGCTCTCTAATTCGTACTGCAGTGATCCTGTAGACATAAACTGAATCAAGACTGTTACTGCCAAACCTTTTGCCTCAGCAAGATACAAAAGGATCCAATAATTACTAATGTGCAGTGACTTTTCTAGATATACATGCAATTCCTTTAAAAGCTGTAGGAAGAATTCAAGGCTGCTGCTGACAGACTCTGCAAGTCCCCAGATCTGAGAAGAAATGAGACACATCAATGTGTTATCCAACTTTGTTACACAAGACATTGCACACAACTCTTAACAAGCAGCTGAAGGGGCATAATTACATTAGTGCCTCCACCACTTTACAGACAGCATGTGAGTGCACAGCCACTCAGATGCAAAGTCCAGCAGCTTAGCTGAGACTGTCAGAGGAGACTATTGAAGCTAAGCTGGTGGACTTTGCACTAAAGCAGCTGGAAGTACTTGCACACATTTATTTTTGCCAGGAGCGCTACAAGTTTCAAAGTTGACAACTGGAGCAGAAAGAACTCAAATCACCCCAGCAAGTTGTGTCAGCATGTGTCAAGCTCCCAAGGACGATCATTAACTTGTCCAGAGATGTAAGTAATTACACTAAATGACAAGTAAACCTCTGCTCTGATGTAACAGTTTCCTGAACAGTGAGGATCCCTCTAAGCAGAATCCTGCCCTTGTGCCCACGTATTTTCCCCCAAACCTCGCTGACACCCGGAGGCAAACGAGGACAGCAGCCAGGCTCGGAGGGCTGCAGGCCTGAGCGCTCCGCACCCGCTGCACGGCTGTCTGCCGGGCCCGCACCGCTCACCAGGCACCGAAACCATCCACAGAAGGTTAATGAATTAAGCCTCAGCACACCCGGTGGCTTAGCACCACCCTATTAAGGACGAGCCCTAAGGCACCAAACCGAGGCCACAAATACGCCTAAGATCAGCGCGGCAGGGCCGGGTAGCGCCTGCCAATCCATTTAAGTTGCACGTTCTGACACAGAAGAGCTCCGCCAGCGCGGCCGGGGGCAGGGGGGCCAGGGCGGCGGCCGCGGGAAGGAGGAAGCCCCGGAAGCGAGAGGCCCCGAGGCGGGGGGAGCAGCGCACCGGGCTCACCGGGCCCACCGAGCGCCTCTCCGGCCGCCCGGGCCCCACCCGGGGGGGCTCCGCGCACATCCCTCCCTCCCTCCTCGGCCCGCAGCGCCGCCTCGCCCGCTCCGGACCGCCGCCTCGCCCGCCTACCTTGGCCACGTAGTCCTTCACCTCATCGAGGTCGCCGTTCTTGAGGGCCCACATGAACTCCTTGTCGGACATCGCTGCCGCCGGGCGGGGCGCGGGGGCCGGGCCGGGCCGGGCAGGGCGCGCGGGGCGGCGGCGCTG
>JAWWEE010000040.1:60570500-60607847 GCA_035221455.1 Xenops minutus | reverse complement strand
TTGTGGCTTCCAGATTGGATGCAGTCTCTGTTGCAGTCTTCTGGCACAGGATGGGAGACCAGGGAGATGAGAATTTGACTTCCAGACTGAATTTGATGTTATTTTTAGGGTGCTGTCTATTGGATCAATCCATGCACATCATTGTAATTTTTTCTTTCCACAGAAAGAAAATAGAGGATGATGAATTTATGACCACTAACCCAAAAAGGGAGACCTTTGGTATACACTGAGCAGGTACTGATGGTCTTCCAGGTACACCATGGGGGAAGAGACTGGAGACTTCTATCTGGGTGTGTGCTGGCCACGCACACCCAGGTAGACATTACAGACCTAGTGTATAAAAACCAGACAGTTCCTGCTCCAGGTGGAGGTGTGTGCTGGCACAGAGGACATTGTTGCCTCCTGCAGAGACACCTGCTAAGTGTGCTGAGCCTACCTAAGCCCAAGAGTGCAGCAGCCAGTCATTCTGGGGGTCTTGAGCACATTGGGGCTGGTATGTATAGTAACTGTGTAAGAGGTATAGCAACTGTGTGAGTGGTGTCTAAGGGTGTGGGAATTGTCTTGGGGTTTCTCTTGTTCCCCTTTCTCAGTTTTTGTTTCCTTTCATTTGCTGCTTCATTGTAAGAAATGCTGTTTGCTTGAATTTTAAATAGTGCCATAGTTTCAGCCCAGAATCCTTCCAAAGCCTCCCAGGAACAGCATAGCATGCACAGATTCACCTCATATCTCAGACATTTTTGATTGTCCTACACAGATGACATCGTTTCAGGCCATCTTGGCAGCTGTGGCCTCTTGCTTTGTATTTTGGACATCAGACTTAGTCCTGCATTTTTTTATGATGCTTGTTGAGACCAGAAGATTTGTAAAAGAAGTTCTTGTGCATCCTTTCCTGTGTTGGCTGTACCTTCTTGCATTGATCAATGATGTTTGATTGCTGTCTGAGGCCACAATCTGAGCCTACTCGACTGATGACTGTGGTTCCACAGGGCATGTAGCCTGAGTGTCTATGGGATATAGAAATTGTTCTTGTGGAGAGGGGTGTAGAAATCATTCTTGTGGAGAGTTGGCTTATGTCCTTGTGTCACCTTTGTTTGTATTTGGTGTGTCATCTGTCTCTGTGTGTATTTGGCTTGGAGCTGCCCTGGGGCATAGAGTTAAGCTGGGTGAATAGCAATAAATGTCTATGGCTTGCCCATTTTATATGGGGTTTTGGGTATATAAGATGTATTTTCTGGGACTGGGGATAAATCCAGATGTACAGGAACAGCTGCCTGAAGGGGATTGTGATTTCTGGAGCAAAAGATGGCATGGGTTTTCCTGGAATATATGGTGGAAGGGCACCGGGAGTGAGCTGGGATGGAACAATGTCATTGATGGAGTCTTGGGAGAACTGTGGGACTTTTTTTGCCAAATGAGCATGTGTGTGTGTATAGCCATGTATGTGTTTACTTGGTCTCCCAAGTTGCTTCTTCTTAGTTACTATGTTTTCTAATTAGAATAGAATAACACAGCTTCTTTAAATATTCTGCCATTTGTATTGCCTTGTCATGTTCCATATTGTATACTTGGACACTTGTGGTTGTATTGTTCTGTATGTGAATGTTATTCTCTTGAATTGTTTGGTGTTGAATTGTACAGCTGTGCATCTTGGTTTCTAGTGCTTCTTATGTTCTGTCATGTATATTGCCTTCTAATGATGTGTGTGTGCTTGTGTCAGTGTGTGTTTTTGTCTTTCAGGTTTTTTACGTTTTTTTTTTAATTTAGAATGAAAAAACTCCACTGGGAAGACTTATTTTATTCCCCAGCTGATTGAATGATTTCCCTGGTCCTGGTTGGTCTGTGAGGGGAAGATGGTTGCCAAGGTTTTGGCCAGCTAGACCTCTCCCTGGTCAGAAAAACAAATACTAGCACTCCCAGTGCCATTTACTCACTATCAACTGTGTAACCACCTCTGTCCCAGTGCTTAAAGTTCCCTCCCAGTGCTCTCCACAGAACTCCTGAAATAAAACAAGGAACACAGACAAAGATTCTTCCCAGAACAAAGGTGCCAGGACGCCAATGACTTACTGCTTTTGGAGAGCCAGGGTAGCTGCATCACTGGCACCTGAGAGCCAAAGGCTGTGGGCTTTTATTCTTGGGGAAAAGGGCTGCCATTTGTTGGTAGAACCATACCTTCCAAATTGCCAATATTTGCCCATAATTGAACATAGATGAGGAGTCCTCCCAGACAAAAAAATTGTCAGGAGAGGAAGGTGTTCCAATCTACAAAATGAGAGACTACTATTTATATCACTCACATAGAAAAAGCTGAAACATACTTTGTTTCTGGTCTTTGAATGTTATATGGATCTGTATTTGAGTCTTGCAGAAGCAAGTGCAACTACCTGAGTGTTGGACATAGATTTTACAGTGTCTATAGTCTGTGTGTTTACTGTAAGCTATAATTGCTATAGTAAGTAAAGATGTTTTGATTAAGAAGTATCCAATAACTTTTTTTGATTAAAACCAGTTTTCAAGTTTAGAATGTCCAAATTAATCATACATATTATATACAGGGAGTTTAATATTTGAGCATTTGGCAACACTTATGAAAAAAATATATGCTTGTATTCCATTTAGTACCATAATAAAATGGGGAATTCTCATTCCACCCTGAGATGTACCATGGTCCTGGCTTTGTGTAGGCTGATCACAGGTACCTATGAGCATCAGAGGATAAAAAAGTATATAATATAGCAAAACTCATTCAGTTATATATGTTTTTGCTGATTTAAATAGCCTAATACTTTGAGGAATATTTTGAATATACTAATGTGTTCGATAAGCTAAGTATCTGCTTACAAACTTCCTTATTTTCTCAGGTTTTGCATTATTCACTAGTTCAGTTTAATAAACAAGGAATAACAGTATCAGTCACGGTGCCACATGGAGACACTGTTGTCCAAACCATTTCATATGCTTCATTTTGCCATCTGTAATCTAATATTTTTCTACAATTGAGAAGAGCCATGAGAATCTCAGACAAATGATTCTGTGTAAGTGAAAAATGTTACAAATGTCTGGTTGATGGGGCTGTTCCTGGTAATCATATGCTGTGATGCAGAATAGGTAAGTATAAGGAATCAATTACAATTGTTAATATTTGTGTTTGGAAAAAAAAATGTTTAAACCCCCCACAAATTAGGATATTTTGTTGAAAAGTAAATTTCTCCACAAAAATGGAACATATCCTGTTTTTCAGACTTTGTTTCAAAAAATAATCATGTTTGGAAACAGTTGCAAGAAGAGCCATGACCCCTCTACAAATTCTTGTTCCTGGTATAGCACTGAAAAAGTTTGGGTTTCTAAATTAATGAATATGTTCTGCTTTCTCAATAATTATCCATATTCTTATGTAATTTATATTTCAATCATGTCTCTGTGTTCTTGTAAAAATACAGGCAAGATATATAAACTAAAAATGCTGTCCTTGAGAACTCTACAGTGTTTTTCAGATACTCTTCTGACTTAGTGTCCAGTTTTAATTACCAAGCTTTTCTTTATTTTAAAGCAACCACTGCCTGGTTTTTTTTTAAAAGCTTTCTTCCCTCCCTTCCTTCCCTTATACATGGACTATACCCTCCTATTAGTAGAGGCATGACTGTGGTAATGCTCTTACCATAATCTATTTAACAGTTTGGGCTATGTTCTCCTTATTTTGCAAAGGGGAATAGCTTCCTTGATTGAGTATATTTTCCTTCTTGCTACATTGATTGTATGGATTCTGAAACATTTTGCTCTCAATTTGGTAAGGATCTCCAGTACAATAAAGTCTGGAGCAGTGTTATGTTGCAATGCAGTCCATTCCATCCTTCCCTAGGTATGTTTTTTCATGTTTTCCATGGTCTTAGTAGGCATTGGAAGGACTAAATGACATTCTAAATTTAAATGACTTAAAAATTTATCTTTTACCTTATAGTGCATCTACCAAAAGCCCTGGCAAATTTTGTAACATTCATTATTCCAACACTGTGTGTGGGAATACTGCAGGAGCCTTACAGTAATCTCAAGAGAATAGCTAGGTAGTGCTCAGTGTATTTGGTCAGGTTGCTTAAGTTCTGTGTATGTCACAACTGAGAAACACAGCTGCTAAAGTTTGTGATGATAAGTGCAGTGATAGAGTACACAGCTGTTACTGTTGTTAACAGACTGTAACTCTCCATCACCCATGTGCCCTTTACACATAAACATCTGCTTTGCTGTTTCTCATCCTAGGAGATGCTTTGCTGCAGCAGTGGGACTAGCTCAGGTCCCTCTGTGCTGTGTTACCCAGTGCCTTCCAAAGTGTCTGCACTGTCCTTGATAATGGAAAAGACTGTCTTGTAGCCCCTCCTGATTCTGCCCCTTAGAGCTTATTGGTACTTTTAATCAACTGAGGGTGTGCTAATGGACACTGCTGATTAATTTCTTATCAGATGTAGGACTTATCTTTTATAGCTATTAAAGAAGACATGAGCTATTGTAGGAGGAAAAGGTTTATCAGAAATCAACAAGGATTAAGACTAGCAGATTTTCCTTTAATGAGTAACATGTTATGCATGTTTTCCTTTTTTTTTTGTTTCCTGTCATATTGTAGCAACTAAGTGTAAATTTTTTTGTTTCTTTTTTTGTCTAATACCACTAAGGACTTGCATATTTAACACAGCTATCTCAAAGTCCAGTAGATGGCAAGTACCTATACCGATTTTTGGCTAAAAAAAGTGATATTTCTGCTGGTTGTGCTGTTTTTGACAGAGCTATCAGAGGCAGGTGTCTCTAAATATAGATTTATAGATCTATACTGAAATAGGAATGTAGGAGATACAGTTAGATGAGAAACTTAGTAAACATTACCAAATTTTCAGTTATTCCTTCTGTTCACTCTGGGTATGGTATCTGATACAATATAGCTATTTGCAAGTGAGTAAGCAAACTAAAGCCACTTTTGCCTTCTTTTGGATAACTGAGGCTACTTTAGTGTCAGTGTTGGTGGAATTATTTTAAATGTTTCCAAGGTAATAAGCTTCCAAGAAATATAGAAGTGCTGTCAGCACTCAGCTGCATTGTCAGGCAGGATGATGAGCACACCAGGTAGTGAAGAAAAAAGAAACATGTTTGTTTGAAGGAGTTCTCAGAGACATACTCTAAAGTATGAAGCTTTTGAGCTTACAACCCTGTATAGGATGCAGGGGAATATGAGCATGTATATTGAAGGGGAGGGGCATTTTGATCACAAGTACCACTTTTGCAGCCAGGAAAACCTGTGGGGCAAAGGAGGCCCTGGCAGCTGCAGATTGGCTCTCCCACTGAGTGGTGCTACTGGTTTTGTGACAAGAAGCAGTCAACAATGCACCTACTGAACTTAACTCATCCATTTCCACTGAAAGAATAGATGTTCCTAAGGAGCTCACCAAAACAATGACAAAAGAGATTCAGGGAAGTAGCTGCTGAATGATTTTGCACGTTTCAGTATGATATTCTGTCTGTGTTCTAAGACTGGGTCTCCATTTGTCATTCAGAGAAAAAAGGAATATTAGTGTTTTTCTGTGCCTTGTCTTCCCAGGCACACCTTTGTATAAAGAAAACAATGTGGGAAACCTGTTCTAGGTGGCAACCTGAAGATCCAGTAAACAAGTAAACTTTGGGTATATTTGGAGAATTGCTATGTGTTCGATGACCAACTGTGTTTACTGTGACCAATTTCTATTTCTATAGAATGCCCATATTTAGCTGCACACCTGTCTTCTACCTAATAAAACTGTTTCCTCACTGATGCCTTCTTACCAGTATGTGGGATCTACCCTGAATATATCAGTTTTCAAGAGCACAGTTATGCTTTTTGACATGAAAAGTAGCATTATTTAAATCGTTTTGTATAAGTGTCACTCTGGTTACTCATTTCTCTTGCCGATGGCACGCTTAGAAAAATCTCCCTTCTCTGTGTGGCCATGATTATAATATCTCGTCTGACCTCTAGTGGTTTCTTCCTGAACTGAGTCTCCTGAGTACAGAGTTCACTGCTTACGTTTGGCAGGCAGGAAAGCGATGAGCACAGATTTAGCACCACTTCAGGTTTAAGAGCGTGCAACACAAAGAGAAACTAAATGGTATCTCAGGAGGATGTTGACGGCATCCCAGCCCACATCAGGAATAGTGTGTCCAGCAGAGACAGGGCAGTTATTGTCCCCTTGAACTCATCACTGGTGAGGCTGCACCTTGAGTGCTGTGCTTAGTTTTGTGCCCCTCGGTATAGCAAAGACATTGAGGTGCTGGACCATGTCTAGAAAAGGGTTACAAAGATGTTGAAGGATCTGGAACACAAGTCTTATGAAGAGCAGCTGAGGGACCTGAGGTTGTTTGGCTTGGAGAAAAGGAGTCTCAGAGGAGACCTTATCACAAAGGAAGTTGCAGCTGGGGGGGGGTGGTGTTAGTCTCTTTTCCAAAGTAAGCAAGCAATAGAAAAACAAGAAATGGGCTAAAGCTGTGCCAGAAAGGGGTTAGATTGGATATCAGGAAAATTTTCTTCACCGAAAGGGTTGACAAGCATAGGCTGCCTAGGGAAGTGGTGCAATCACCATTCCTGGAGGTATGTAAAAGTCTTGTAGACGTGGCACTTAAAAACATGGCTAAGTAGTAGGACTTTGCTGTGTTAAGTTAATGGTTGGACTCAATGATTTTAGAGGTCTTTTCCAACCTAAATGATTTTATGATTCTATTATTTTCTCATTTAGGGTTGTTGCATACAAGATTGCATGATTAGTTGCATGTGATTAAAGACGAGAAGCTCCCTATGTGAGCTTAGGTACATTTTCTGCACATCTGCAAACTGCAGTAATATGTAGCCATCTTTATATAGTGCTTTGAGGTCTATGGCCAAGTTTTCCATGAATTTAGGTCAACTTGAACTACCAGCTATCCTATTCTGGATCTATGTCAGCATGTGTATACTCTCAGTGCATTGTCATGCATGCATTCATCATACACCAGTGCTCAAAGATTATTGCTTGTAAAATGAAGTCAAGACATCATAGTAATTGTATGTCTTATCTCTTTGCAGGTAATTATGAGGCATGCCTGTTTGTGTGGGTGTACATGTAGATTATGCACATGTGTTTGTACATCTTTCTGCATGTTGAATCTGCATGCAGATTTCTGTATGGTATAATCCTATTTCAGTAGGTGCAAAATCAGTCTGATGTTCTCAAACCTGTTTTTACTTTGAACATTAGTCACGTTCCTATTCCATGTATTTAAACATTGCATAACTGTCTGCTTATTTAACAATTGCTATAACAAACTATGGATGAAGCATAAGTAATTCATAATCAGCAGAACAGACATGTAAATAACCAAATTACCTGAGAAATGAATGGGCAGGTACTCACACTGCTGTTCCAGTGACTTGTGTATAAGCAGATCAGCTCCTCCAAACTCCCAGATGCTGCTGCACTTTTCCATCTAGAATCTTTTTGGCTACATTTGTTATGCTAATAGAAAAACAGGCTTGCTGTTGAGTGTGCACCTACTTCTGAAAAATGATTACTATATATAGCTTTATCTTCTAAAAGAATGAATGTGGCTTTAGAATGTTTAATGTCAATGCATACACCAATTTCTCTTGGTAATGATTTTAACGTAAGCAGTTTTGCTTCAAAATGTTGACATTACTGATTGGTTTTTAGCCTGATATTAATGTTTTCTGTCTCTGTTTCAGATAGTAAGTTGGTAGGAGAAATTTGGAAGGGGTTTCTGGTTAATAGATCCAATAGACTGGGTAATGATATAAAATCTCAGTGCATCATATTCTGAACATCTGAGGAGGAAATAAGGTTTTCTATGCAAGTAGCAAGAAAAAATAGAAAGTGAGGGAATGTACTCCTAGTAACAGTAAACAGATTTTATTTTTCTTTCCTCTGGAGCCTGTCACTGTTGTACCTAACTACTGTTTTAATTTAGTAAATTTTTAATGTAATTTTCTGTTCTTGCTCCTTGTGTGGTTGATGATCCAGTCACAGTATTTAATACATTACCTTAGTAAAGTGCAGTTCTGGAGCTGAACTGAAAGTTCTTTGTAATATTCCACACTACCATCAGTGAGTAACTGTTCCATTTGCTTACAGTTAGGGAATTTTACTCTGTAATAATCTGACATCAAAATAGTAACTAGTGTTTCAATTCAGTATTATAGAATATCAGAAGAATAGAATCTGCATTAAAACTCTATGTAATAAAAAATATTAGTGGATAAATCATGAGACTGGAGTCAAGAAATCCGTACTCCGTTGGCAGTTTTGATATTATCTGCTTTTATAGCCATGGGCTAGTAATATTAAACACATTCTGTCAAGAGTTTCTGAATCAGGCAATTGTGTAATTGAAGTATACAGTGCCTGTGCAGAGTTTTGGCTTTACCTGCTCAAGATCATTATTAATGAAAGTAGATTAAAAATGCAAGCTCAAGCACTTCTAAATTAGGATGTACCAGACTGATTATTGTCATAGCAAAATTAAGAAGAATTTGGATAATGAACAGGTAGCCTTAATTAAAATCACCATTCACAGCTGCTCTGAGAAAAAGAATTAGATGCAGGTAAAGGGTAAACCCAGCTTTAGCCTTGCTAGCAGTGATAGGTATCCCAACAACTGCATTTGGTGGTACTGATATTCATTTTCTAAGAAGCTAAGAACCCGATTTAATGTGTACTGATGTTTTGAAATGATTGCTTAATTTACTAGCGAACATCATATAAAACACATTATTCACTGTTCATGATTCATTATGTATCTAAAATGATACAGGGTGCCTTATTTGTGAGTCATATATTTTTTTTACTGCTGTCCTTAACAGAGTGATTACAATTGAGGGATACAGAAAGAGTTAATTTTTAGATGTCAGCACAGCATCTGTAATGGGATGCAAATGAAAGCTTTGTTCTGTTATCCTGTCAGTAAACTGCCTGTGCCTTCTTCAAATAGACAGTTTGAGCATTGCCTTCCTGTCAGAGAGGATGGAGGCGGCAGTTAGCTCATACTCCAGTCTTTAATGCAATGTTAGTGTTAATTTTGGAGGAGTCATCACTGGGAGAAATGCTTGGAGATATTTTTGGGGAGTGGTGTAGTGATTTTGTACCTTTTTTAAATGAGACAGTATTAAATTGAGTTCATCAGGAAGCTGTTCTTACGGGGGTGGGGAAGTGAGAGAAGAGAGGGATGGTGCATGATCCTGTCTGAACCTCAATAAGCAAACAAATAGCTTAATGAGAGACCTGTTTGAATAAGATAAAATAGCAGTAAGAATATAGATGGCCAGTAAATCTTATGTCTCTTCAGATTCTGGACATATGAAGTTTATGGAGCATCTGAAGGAGCAGAGATAGATTTTCCCCCAGCACTGCATGGAGCAGAACAGAAGAGAGACAAGCTCTCCCTTTTGGTCATCCAAGCTAATATATAATTTCCTTTTAAGAGCAAAGCCTTTGTTCCTACAGCATGATCTCATGAGAACTTCTTGCCACACTTTTAGAAAAGGCAAGGCTGGGAATGCAGGTGGTGCCAGTGCCAGCACCATGTGGCACCATCTGTTACCAGGCTCCTCAGTTGCAATGAAAGGGGGGCCGCAGAGATGATCAGAGGGCTGGAGCACCTCTCCTGTGAAAACAGGCTGAGAGAGCTGGGGTTGTTCAGCCCAGAGAAGAGAAGGCTCCCCAGAGACCTTAGAGCACCTTCCAGTACCTAAAGAGGGCTGGAGAGTGACTTTTACAAGGGCATGTACTGGCTTCAAACTGAAATAGGGCAGATTTGGATTAAATATTAGAAATTCTTCACTATGAGGGTGGTGAGACACCGGCACAGGTACCCAGAGAACTTAGGGGTGCCTGATTCCTGGAAGTGTTCAAGGCCAGGCTGAATGGGGCTCTGAGCAACCTGATCTAGTGGAAGGTGTCCCTGCCCATTGCAGGGGGGTTGAAACAAAATGATCTGTAAGGTCTCTTCCAAACCATTCTTTGATTCTATCATCTGGTGGTTATCCTGTGGCCAAGGGTGCTATGCAGTACCACAGAGGCCAGAGGGCCATTCTGGATGTGCAGCGCAGCACATCACATCACAGACTTGCTCCTATGCAGGTTAGCTGTCATGTGGATCACTGACTCCTAAACGTGCAGTGGTTTCTTGTTCAGGAATGATACAGAAGAAGGGAAAATGTAGGTTTAATTTCTCAGTGCCATACCTGCTTTTCAAACTTGCAATCCTCTGCAGACACCACAGACTTTATGCAGCATTTTGCTAGCATAAGGACTGAGTAACTAACCCCATAGGATTCTTATTTCTTTCCCTGTTTTTCTCATGGCATTCCAGGAAGCAAATTGTCATTTACTTCACAAATACGTGCACATTTTCTCCTGTTTCCTGGCTTTGCTTTATTAATATTTTCTATTTGAACTGTGTCTAATATATGTTTTCCCAACTGAACCTTTCGGATGCAGGAGAAAGTGCCAGGATCTGTAGAAATGGTACATTAGCCTTTAGATCTGACAAGCTATATAATTTTCATGCAGTTTTGTATGCAGTTTTAATATTTTTTCCACATCAGAAGCCAGGATTTCCCTCCATGCATTACAAATAAACTCTAACAAAATTTTAGGCATAAGCTTTTGAATGGATGGAACATATAACATTTTCTCTGTAATATACTCATGTTCAAGGAGTGAATTATCCTAAAAAATTAAGTGAAAAAGTGACATTTGACATTTTGAAGTCTATTAAAATAATGATACGTTATCAAGTAAACTGTGTTAAATTGGTGGTCAAACATCCCCAAGATATTAGAGGATGCAGCATCCTTCCTTTAGTTTCCACCTTTTCAAGGTAACTTTTCCATTTTTATTATAGGAATGGAAGGGATCAAATAGCCAGCAGTGACAAGGTACATTATGAAATCTGCAATAATGAGCAAATTTTTGTTAAAAGGTAGACTTCAACTCTCTAGAAAATCCATATTTGCTCTCAGGTTCAAAGAGAAAACTGTAGTGCATGAAGGGACCACATCGGCTAAAACTAGCTGGGGAAGATGAAAGTAACACCTTATGTTGTCACTGTCACTTCTTGTGGATTGCAAAGGATTGCAATGCAGGCTGGGTATGAAGGATCATTGACAGCAGTGTTTATTTTGTCCCATGAGCAGGAGTGTTGGCTCCATCTACACATCTCAAGTCTTGGCCACTCAGCATGAGCTTTGTCCATCTGACTTCACTGCTCCCCACAGCAAGGGCTTTTGTCTCCCCTATTGACAGGACTTGTCTTTGACATTTTCAGCTGATAACCCTGTCAAAGGTAGTTGTGAAGGAGACCACCTATGAGGTCGTGGTCTGAAATCATAAAATGGAGAACAGAGACACCGTGTTGCTGTGAAGGAGCTGGTTCCCAGTCAGACCTGCCATGTAACATTGTCCTGCTGAGTGGCACAATCTGCAGCCAAAGCCCAGAGCCATGGCTTTTCCCAGCCACACAACCTGAAGCTCCAGGAATGCCTCTTGCCTGATAGGAAGTTGCAGTGCTCTCTTGAACCTCAGAAAAAGAAATCTGAAATGTCTGTCTGTGCTCAGCTGAATGGTTGGAGACATTTACTGAATCTGGTTTCTAGTATGAATTTGCTTAATGAAAACATTTGCTCGTACTTCGAAACTGAAATCTCATTTTAGATGTCCTCAGAATCTGAAAGAATTAATATCTCACTTCTGGACTGTGATTGGAACCATCTTTAGTCACTATAGATTTTTAATCTGTGGAGATTTTTTCCCCCCAGGGTTATAGTTATGGTTTATGATAGCTGTTAAAATTCAACTTAGAAAACAAAGCTTAGTTTATAAATAAGAGGAGCTTGAAGAGTCTATAAAATATATAATGCTATTTTGTGAATCAATTTTTCACTTAATACAGTATTTTATATACTGACAGCCTTCCTTTGATCTATATTTATTATCTGCCACTTGCTTTGAAATGAGAAATGTAACTACTTTGATAAATGGATTTGAAAGGTTATCTAGTTTCATGGTAGCTTCTCTAAGTTACCATTATGTGCTTTGATGAGATGCTATTTGGTGGGTTTCTGAAAGGATATTTTGGTGCTCTGGGAGAGTGATAGCTCTCTCTTTTTCATTGTATGGATATACATGAGAGGACATGTGAGAGGCAGGAACTGTTTCAGTTTCCTCTGTACAGATAGTCACCAAAATAGTCCATACTCTTTTCACTGGCATGTGGAAGTCACTCATTAAACTCCTTCTTCAGACCTTTAAAAACCCCCCTAAGTCACTTTTTTCTTAAACTTGAAGTGATCCATGACATTTAATTTTCTCTTGGGCTGAATTTCACAAGCAGAAGATAAACTTACATGCTTGCTGTTTTGCTTATTACATGATACACCTCAATGTTTTTTTAAAGTAATAATCCTTTTTACTTAGATGAGAAATGTTCTTTTATACTAGATCTTTAGTTCAGTAGCAGATTTTGTTGCATCTGATATTAAAGAGTGATTCAGTGAAGGTTTTCAGTCCCCATATTTATGTGTTAGGGAACCAGCCATCACAGAGGTCACCACCCACACCTGAGAGGATGAGGTCTTGCAGGGCCAGGGCTGAGCTGAGCAAGGAGAGTTCTCTCCATGGGATTCTTCCTTACTGTTCCTAGGGAGAGCTTTCCCATTGAGTCCAGCAGCTGCAGACTCAGCCTGTATGACCAGAACCAAAGGCTCATGTAGCAATGGAAGTCTTCTGTGCAGCTTGGGATGAAAGACCCTGAGAAGATTCCATAAGCAGCATATGGCCCTAGTTATTTCTCAATGCATCCAGAGACTTGCACCTGACAACTTATTTTTTAGAGAGCACTCTTGCTCACCAACTGCTGTTGCTCCTTCAGCTTCCCTGTTGGGAGAAGGAGGGCTGGGAAAAGTAAGGTACTTAACTGAGGAAACAGTCCAGTGTTTTCAGGTACTTTCTGTACTTTTTTTCGTCCAAAGACACTGTGCTCTTGCTCTCTGGTAAGAAAGGACTGTCCTGTTTTTCACTATTGTAAGTGGCATTTTCTACTCTTGATCTGCCATTTATCTTATACAGATAATTAACATTTTTATATATATTTATTGCCACTTCTGTCAGGACAATTTATTCTTCACTATGGTTTCTTGGATCTCTTTCTCTTCCTTTTCACCATCATCCTTTGTACAATCACTGGCTAAAACACCTATCTCTATTAATCACAGGTGTGCAGATTTATAGCACATCAGCTGTACTTACATGGTACCTGCTTTATGTTTGGATCATCTATCTCAAGACAACTGACTGAAGCAGGACAAAACAAAAATATAAGTATACTCTAAGCACTCTGCAACTGAAATAACCCCTTTTCAAAAATACTGAAGGAGATTGTCAAGGATATGGCAATGAAATGTAAGTTCATTATTCATCATAATAGAGAGAGCTGTGAGAGGAAAAAATACGGCTTTGTGTGGGTGTATTCATATAGAACAGGCAGGAGAGGAAGCCAGACTTCTTAAACTGAAAACATTATTTGTTTCTGGATGGGTCAAGTGGAGAAGAAGATTCAAATTTTGTACTGAACTTTTTGAGTGACTATATTGTAGTAATTTCATATATATATTTAACTGGTTATCTACAATTTCTTTACAGTAACAAGGTCATTTTCTCTATTTCATCTTGCTTGCCTTTGATTTTTTTTTTTGAATGCTACTTACTCAAGCATTTCTTTATACAATACACAATATTTTCATGCAAGGAAAAAGCACTGCTCTCTAGTGGGCTCATAAGCTGCTGCAGCTTAAAGGGCAGCAATAACAGGGCCTTTGTCAGACCTCGCCTGTGCTTAGGTTAACTGACAAAAATATTTGCCTCTGGAATGTAAAGTTCAGACCAGCTACAAAACATGTTAATGTGCCTGTTCAGCAGGGGAAAGAAACGTGCCCTTCACCATATGTTCTCTCTCCTGTTATTTTAAGACCTTTCCTCAGCCTTGCTTAACTATAGGCAAGGAAGTTGAACTATTCTGCTGAATCAGTGTCTGTATGTGAAAGGTAGAGTTATAATACAAATATGGAGGAAGCTGATTTAAAACCAGGATGAAAAAGGTAACAATCCTTTTGTTGCTGCTATATTGCTAACTGTCACCCAAAGCCTGTTTTGCCAAGAACAGTGAATGTGATGCAGCTCCCAAAGAGCCAATCTGATGACAAGGAGTCATAGGTTTTCATTGTATTTGCTTGAAAGAGTAGCAATTTAGACCCAAGTGAATAATTCACAGCAAACAATTTATCTGATGAGTTTGACATTTTTCTTAGATCATGAAATATCCATGAGCAAAATTGTAGCTTCCTTGTTTTCTGATGAGTGCATTTTTGAATTTTTATCTTTCAAGCTTGTGATTAGCAGAAGAGTTTTAAATACAGACTGTGTTGTAATTGGTTATTTAAGTTGACATTTTATGTTTTCTGACTATTCAGGATGCTCTTTTACTTCCATCATCTCATTCTAAATGTGATGGAGACACTTATTGGACCCAGAGCTTTGGGATTTTCCCTCAAAATTGCTCTACCATCACCTGCCTTTTTTAACTAAAGTGGTTAAATGGGAATATTGTATGTATATGAGGGAAAAACCTGAAGGGAAACTATGTGGGTAGTGAAATTACCAGAAGGATTACTGATACAATTGTTGAGAGAAGGCTGTTTGGAGTTTCTGGGTATCCTATCCATCTACATGGTGGGTTGTATTTGATTGTCCTGCTTTGAAGATATCTTTTCTGTCAGTCAGTTTCACTCTTTTGCCCCTGCTTTACACACACACACCCCCCTCCCAACTTCTCTCACCCACTCCATCCTCTGCAGTGACAGTAATCAGTCTGGATAAAATCTTTCTGTAACACAAAAACAAGAACAGGGACAAACATTACTGAAGTGAATTTCATTGAAACTATAAATGAACATCAGTAGATTTTTTTTTTACTTTTTTGTTTAGTTCTTCTAACATAGAAGAGTTGCATACATGTGATGGCTGAGCAAGACATGGAAAGATGGCAGCTTATTGAAAGCTTTTTCTGTAAAAAGACAGTCCATCAAATCGCTAGCAAGCTCCTGGTATAGTTTTCTCTGCCAGCTAATCATTGGAGGTAGAATGATGAAAATTTTCTGTGAACAGAAGTCATCAGCTAGAAAAACAAGAAAGGGAGCAGAAGGAAAGGAAAGCAAGAAGATTATTATGCCAGATGCTCACTTGCAGCTGATTTATTATATGGAGTCATTCTAATGCAATATATTAACTTGTCCAGCTGGGTATGTGCCTGCCTAATATGACAATATTACTGTAAATGGGGAAGAGGCCCTGGGCTTGAGGGTCCAAATAATGATGCAGAAATCTAGAGATCAGTCCTTAGTTCTGGCTCAGACACCTGTTCTATTTGAGACAAGTCTTTTATCATCCTGTGTTTTTGTTCTCCATGTATAAAATGGGTCTCTATCCCTTTTTCTTACCTGCTGCCATACCTGTATTGTCTGCAGTCCTTTTGGGTAGAAATTATTTCTAGCACAGACCAGTCACTTTAATAGTCACAGCTTCAGGTAAAGTTAATTAATTAGCAGCACACACCAGGCCTTATATTCAAAGCCTCCCTGTCAGCTGTGCCAGCTGAAAAGCACCCTTAGTCACCTTCAATTCAGGAAGAGTGCAGCCTTCCCCATGGTACTGCCTCTGGCTTATCATCATCTGCTTCTGCATGGAACCAGGTTTGTTTCCTACCCTCAAATCTGATATTCACTCCCCAGCACATGCTGTGAGTTTCTCAGCAAACAGAGATCCTGTCACTCACTATCCATGTGGGGCACTAACAGTAACTCATACAATTATCAAGCTCTCTTCTAAGAGCCATATGCTTTCTTAGAATAAAATGCATTCAAGAGAAGTGTGTAACAAAATCAGCAAACACGAAATGTGTATAATCTTTTTTCCTAAATCTTAATGTTTCCTGGATCCAAAAAGGCTGAATATCCTTAGAGTCCCTCCACAGACTCTGCCTGGCAGCCTGGCATCAATTCTGGTAATTGACCTTCTGTCCCTTCTTCAGAAGTGCTTTAAAACACATTACAGTTCTTTTGATCTGCAGCCTGCTGACTTTGTTAGGAGAGCGATTGCTATCCACTGGAGCTAGGATGCTTGAAGCTAACAGCTTGTCTGCTGCATTCTCACTGGAGGCTTCACTGTGCTTCTTCTGTCTTCTCTAGATATGTTGTGTAGATTTTCTGCATGCATTCTGAAAACCCTATATCAGTTTTTAATCAGTAAGTTCCTGTAAGGCACAGTGAGACCTCTCTTTAAGTCTACAGTTACTGACCACCTGGAAAATATTCTTACTCTAACCTGCAATATTGATGCTATTACTGCATATAAGTAGTCCTTTTCAGTTTCTTCACTGCTATCAAGCATTGGAACAGGCTGCTGGGGGAAGTGGTTGTCACCAGCCTTGGTGGTATTTAAGACTTGTAGATGTCACACATACAGACATGGAATAGTGGTAGACTTGGCAGAGCTAAATTAGTGGTTACACTTGATGATCTCAGAGGTATTTACCAACCTAAACAACTCTACAATTTTGTATTATTACTCAGAAATTCCGTATATGGAACTGAGGATGTGAGGAATGTCCTCCTAGCTCAGACTGATGGTCCATCAAGCTCAGTGTTGTGTTCCAGTGGCACTAGGAGATGTTGTTTACCGAGTGTATCTCAGTCTTGGTGTTCTCTTCATTATGTTCCCCTTATACTCCACCCATCCAAGATTATGGTGTTATGGTTGTTAGAGGTATCTACTTAGAGACATGTTGTCAGTGACTCTGTCTAACCATTTTGTAACCTGTAATACACTTCCTAAATCCACAAATTTTTGATAGTAAATTCCAGAGGTCGACTGCCAGTTGTGCTAAAAATCAATTTCTTTTATCCATTTTAAATTGATTTCTGAATCATTTTGATAGGTATCCTCTAGTTCCTGTATTGTGGTATGGTGAATAACAGTTCTCCATTCACTTTATCCACTGCTTTAATCATCCTGTAAATCTTTATCTCACCTTCCCTCATCCTGTTCTTCTCCAAATTGGAGATTTCCATCCTTTTTAGCATCTTCTCATAAAGTAGCTTTTCCATCACCACGATCATTTTAGCTTCCCTCCTTTGTACAGTCCCTAACTCTACTACATCCTTCAGGAGTGGCAGGATCAGAACTGGTCGCAGGACTCAGGATGTGGGCAAACAAAGGTTCTAACAGCAACAAAATAATGCCCTTTGTCTTGTTCTTAATACCTTTTCAAATTATGCCAAACTTTTTTATTATTATTATTTGTTGACATCTGCTCCATAGTTAATTGATGGTCTCAGCTGTTTCTAGGATTTTGGTGAGCTATGTGTCAGTTCTGATTTTGGTAGCTTGTAACCATGGCTCAGATTATTCTTTCCCTACATTCATTGCTTTAGATTTGTGGCAAAATATGTATCTACACTCCTACAAAATTTTTTTCTATGGCATTACTCTACTTTCTGAAGTTCTTTATAAGCTCTGCAATACTGACCATTTGATCTCTTGCAATTGTCTCACAACAGCACACAGCTCTCCATCAGAAAGAAGCATGTCCCCAGGTTGCATACAAAACCTGCATTTTCTTACTGCCAGCAGAAATGCAAGAGCAGATGGGAAGGCACACTTGTTTATCTTTCCAAGACCATGCTTTTGTGCAGGGCTTAAAAAGCACGGCCTCAGCAGTCTGATTTAACACAACTGCTAGAAAATTCAGCACAAAAGTAACTGCATTTGCCCTCACTCCTTCCATGGAGCCAAAGAAAATCAAATCATGTCTGTGTAACGTCACACTAATTCTTCTAATATGTAATATCCTGAAAGGTAAGCACAGCATGTTTGATTTAAGAGTCATGTTTCAGACTTTACTCTCTGGACCTTAATTTTTGCCTTCAATATTACTATATATAGACCTTCAACTTTACAACTGCTTTAATTTTTAAAACAAGCAAAGTACAGGTTTGAAAGTGTCAAGATGAACAGGATCCCAGCTGCCATTTTAGCTTCCATCAAGGTTTCCATGAAGCTTTTTGTGAATATATATATATTCCAGTTCTTACAACATTGGTGGGCCCCATTAATCATGCTGTCCCGAAATTCTTGCAGAGTACATCAGATTATGCAGAGAGAACACATTTTGATGTCATGTGCTAACCCTCACAGGTGGCTTTACAATAGTTGTTCTAAGTCACCCCTGCTTTATGTGGATAAAGAGGTAAGGAAAGTAAGCCTATGATCATGGGGAAAATATTTGCTGTATCCTAAACTGCAACGGCCTTTTGTAGAAACTCTTTTTAAATGCCCACATATCTTGCCTAGCAATTATGCTCCTTTATGCACATGAAGTGTCCTGTCTAATGTTTTTTCTCTATGGTTTTAGGGGATATATTTCTTAGTTTTTTAACAATCAGCAGAAACCATGGCTTTTACACCACAAAGAAATAAAATGTATGCACTAACTTAATGAATGCATTTCCAGTGACATTTCTCTTTGATGAGTCTGCAGCAGATTCATAGTCCAAAGATGTCTTTTGTTCAGAATGACATGCTTTTTAATTTATTACAACATGCTACCATCTTGCACTTTAAAATTAGCAGGTGGAGCTTTTCAGAGCTTCAGATGTCATTTACATGCCTAATTTCTACATAAAGTAAGTGGGAATGAGATATGCAGTTGTCATTCATGCCTTTGAATAATTTTCCTGTTCTTATTGGTCCTCATAAATTCTTTGTTTAAAATCTGTGGTATTTTTAAAAAGAGGTCCCAGGAATCTCCAGTAACTCCCCACACAAGTGAGTACCTCATTGATTGCCTGACCAGTAATGCTTGGCAGGATTTTATGTTTCCACAAGCTGCAGTAAGCCTACAATCCTGGCTTTAAATATGGGTCCTGAGTGCTCTGGAAGATGCTTTTTGGGCTGCAGTAGGGAGTTGGGCTGCACATTTACTGTCAGCAAAGACAATGAAGCAAGTCTTAAGAGTGCCTTTGGGTATTCTGAGAAGACAGCAGTAAGCATACCCCTTGGAATCATTCCCTGCCCCATTTGTTATTGCTTTGTCATAAACATTTGTCAATGAAGACTGATTTTGAAAAGAACCACGTTTGGGAGTCTGGAAGTAAAGAGCTATAATATGAAACATCTTTAAAGGTAAATCAATTTTGTGGCCTAATCAACTGAATAGCATCCCTTTAGCTTCAGCATCAGAAATGCTGCCATGTATTAGTCTGCAGCATCTTTATTCTCTTTATCTTCTTTCTCAGGGACAATATATCCTTGAATAGTATTTCTATTGCAGGAAAGACAGACATGTATAAATAACTGTACACATGGTGGTAATTTTTAATAAGAAGGTAATGAAAAAGGAAACGAGAAACTCCCTTTAGCTCTTTGTCCTGCAAGAAAACGCTTTAAATATAGTAATGAAAGATGGTTGTGTCTGTTTTGTTAAATGTATTTTTCCATTGTGCTTAGAAGCAACCAGTAAAAAAACATAAAATTGGATTAGTTAAGCATTCAACCTTGTTAACCTGGTTTATCTGCATGTAATCTTAAAATATCCCCCAAACAGTGATTTAGCAATGGTTTTAGATACCCATTTTAATTAATTTCATTTTGGGGAAGATACTGGCCTAGACTAGAAAGGCCTAGACCCATGAAAAGTTATAGGTGCTCAGCCTATTCTGTTCTGTTCCTTATTTTTGTGTCTAAATACCTCTCTGGATCTGGTCTTCACTGTCTTATTCTAATTTCTGTTGAATGAATAAAAGTCCTTCCATTTTCCTATAAAATTATAGTCTTTCTTAGGCAATAGATTTGGACAAAACAAAGATGTGGGTTATTTAAAATGGAAGCCTGAATCCCATTTCATATATGGTTAATTGAAAAGATGAATTTGACTGGGGCCTAAAACAGAAGATGTCTATACTGAATTAAGGCTGTAAGAAACTGTCCTGAAGAAGTTTGTCAGCATTTCTCACTTAGAAGTACAAATAAAAAGAGGGATGGCAGAGATTTTGAGAGACTTTCCTATCCCTCCTAGTTTGGAGCTCTGTTTTATAGGGGTGCTTTTATCTCCAGACCCACAGTGCAGCCAGAATTACCTTGCACTGGAGGAAATGGCTGATAAGTCTTGTCACTTCAACTACATAACCTTATGTTATATTGACTTGAATGTACCTAATAAAATAAAACAACATATCTATCACAAATTAAGAAAAAAATTAATACTTTAATACTCAGTGATCCACCATAAGATTATAAAATTTGTCATTTACAATGGTAACCACTGTCCTGACTTATATGATATTTTTTCCATGGTGTACTGAAATTAAAATAGAATCTAAAATGTGGAATTTATCCTCTTAAGGGAAATATTTGAAGTCATTACAAGTCATCAGGACAATTTCTGCATTGCATTCAGTAGGTAGCTTGCGGAAATTTGGCCCATTATATGAGTTTTATTAGTCTTTCTCTCCTTTTCTACCTCTGACCCCTGAAAGGACTGCTAACATTTCACAGGCATAGAAGAGGATTGCTAAGTCAATTCTGAATAAGTTCTATCAAGAAAATATACCTGGATGAAACTGAGGTTTATGTGTGCTAATTACACCAAAGCCCTCAAAAATTAACTGGAACAGGACTTCAGTGGTGCATGGGTTTCTACCCACTGTGTTAGGCACAGCAGCAAAAAAAGTATCTGAATGTAGATGTCTACAAGTAAGTTCCCTTGGCAGTTTTGTGATTTTATCCATTTGTTTGCTTGGCTTTCATTTCAAATATTTGGAAACAGCATTTTGTTTGACCATTTTAATGAGGGAAGAAAAAAAATCAACAGACAGCTAAGTGGAAAAGAAGACAGTTCAGGTCAGCAAGCAGTGAAAAATCCTGCTTTTTTCTTGTTTTTCTTTTACAATTTTAAATAGCTGCTGTATGTTCTGATCGCTGCGTGGAACTTCAAACCCAGATCTGCCCTTTCCTGCTTATGCATCCTAGTCAAATATCCATCACAGCCTTTTCATCAGTTTCATTTAAGACTGATAATTGTATATTCTCTGGAGCAAAGATGATTCTATCTTTGTAAATGTCTGAGCAGTGCAGCTTGCACTTAAATCACTTATATAATAAAGGCTGACCATTACAGTAACATGTGTTTACTTCACAGGCTAAAAAGAAATAAGCTGTCTGCAGAAGGCTTTTTGACTGCAAGAACACACTACTTCCTCTCATGAAGATATCTTTTCTGTATGTAAAGATGAACAATTGCCACTTAAGCTGCTTTTACAAAGAAGATTTATTACTTACTTCCCAAGTGATATGACAATTATTGAAATCTTAAAAGTGAAATCCCCCTTTTGCAATTAATGTTACTTCTATTATAGCAGGCTACAGCAGCAAAGCTTAAGCCTCCTTTTTTTTGCACTGCAGTTTTTCCTGGAGAAATATTATATATCATAGCTGGGAATTAATAGGCTTGAAGAGCAATTATTCCATGTGAATAAATAATAATAAAATCAAGTATTATAATCCTGTGGTGTCTAACTGAAAATGTGTAAATATATAAACTGCACTGGCTTGCATATATATATAAAGTATTACACTTATAAGTATATTTTAAAACATATATAAATATATATATTTATAAATAAATATATATATAAATATATTTAGAGAGAATAAGATATTCAGCATTGCATTAACTAAATATTAAGGCTACATAACCTTCTAAGATTCAGAAGCCAAAGAAAACCTGATTTAGTTTTTTTCTTTTCTTGTGTACTTGCATTATTAGATCTTGCCTTGTTATGTAATCACTATTTTTATGCTAATTTTGGTGGAAACAAAGCTTAAGAAATCACACTACCAGGGTGTGATATCACCTTCTAAAAACATCCATATCTAGTGGAGAATTTCAATTGGTTTCCAGATATGGAAGTTTCAAAAGCAATTCTGTTCTGCTAGATTTGCTGAAAATGGTCTGTAGAGGATAAGAAACATTTACTTATAAATACCTGTGATGTTGTCCTGGATAAGTTTTGATTCTCTTGGCTGTCACTGCTCACATATATGCAGGTAGTGGGAGATAATATAGGGGAAATTACTTTAGCCTAATGTTTCAGATGCTTGAGAAGACAAAGATATGGAACTTTTTGTTCCTACTTTGCTGGAGGACAGTTGGAGGGGGAAGAGAAGAAAAAACAAGTTACCTCAACTTCATAATCCAGTTATATATGGAGATAAAAGAAAATGCTGCTATAATTCAGTTAAAATGTCAATCAAAAAAAGAGACAAATCCAGAAGAAACAAGACTTTATCAATTTTGATTGTTGCAGTAAGACTTGTTTTCATGAGACATCCGAAAGGAGAAAAAATTGCTTCAATGACTAGATGTAATACTAATTCAGTTTTTTCTTTTGTCTAGTTTGTTGCCTTGTGAGGTACTTTGAGTTCTTCCCTCCCTTCCTCCAATGTAAGTAGAATTATTTATTTCCCTGGGGTGTTTTTATGATGCAGTCACTCCATGAACTTAGGACTTTACATTCCTTCATGGATTTAATTGTTCAACATCTCAGTGAGTTGAGAAGCATTTATTAGTCACATCTGACATGTCTGGAACTCAGGTAGAGGGACTAAGCTCCTCAGTTCTTAATTCATTTAAGGCAGGGCTAGCACTTTGAGGACACATTTCTTTCCTGGGTGCTTTTTTCCACCTGCTCCTCACAACCTCCCTGCACTGCCCAGGTCCCCCACCTCACTCCTTTCTGGGGAAACATTGAAAGGCTGAGGCAAGGGATGAATTGCTGCAGGAACAAGTGTAGGTGTCCATGGGATACAGTAAGGACTGTGGGAAGGAATGGAGAGGTGGCAACAGTATCTTAAGCCCCATATGCTCTCCTTTTATTTCACAACCATCTCAGGTTTTGGCTGCAGCTGTAGAGCAGTTCTCAAGCATTTGCCTGTGAAGTAGCAGTGGAGGGCAATGAAATGAGCAAAGCTCTTCCCAGAAGTGCTACACCACCATTTATTAGTATTCTTACTACTTCTAACCTGCTCTTTCCACATCCTAATGCCCTGATAGGGGTTTAGAATGTCTCCTAATATTGGGAAGGTTTGAAAAAGTAGGAATCACAGAATTGTAGAATAGTTTGGGTTGGAAAGGACCTTTAGAGGCTATATAGTCCAAATCCTCTGCAATGAGCAGGGACATCTTCAACTAGATCAGGTTGCTTGGAGCCTTGTTCAGCCTGACCTTCGATGTTTCCAGGGATAGGAGAAGGGATATATATTTAATTTTGGAGCCAATGCATTTCTTATTCTCTTTCTACATGTTGTCAAAATGTTTTTGTTGTGGCATCACATTAATAGAAATGTCTGGTTCTCTGAGTAAATGAGATATGATTTAGTAGGTGAAACTGTTTTTACCAATGCTACAGCACTTATCAATTTTCATTTCCCACAGGAAAAGGAAACGTCACAAGCGATTTTGTAGCAGAACTGACTTCCTCTTTGTTTAATGCTGACTGTCTTCCCCTTGCAAAGAAATAGATTGTGCCTCTTTCCTGTCCTCCACTCTAATATACTCCCATTTTCATCCAAACCTGACTCCTTTTAATTACACACAAAATATGTCAGGAAAAATTTTGGAGCATCTGTCCTGGGATCTATATATTGTTGTACAGTCTTAGTGTGACAGGCCTTTGGTTGGTTTTGTTTCAGTGCAGCAAATGAGATAAACTCTGCAGTCTGAAATCTGCTGTTTACTTTAATTAGCTGTGCTTAATTAAAAGAGGATCTTATCTCTATGAAGAATTTCTACCAAAGCACATATTTAGTGCATCTACCATCATCCCTCAGTCCCAAATTCTATGAAAGCCCTTAAACATATGCTCAACTTGAGCTATGCTTTAATTACAGACAAAACTATGGCTGCACCTCATCCTTTCCTAATGCTGAGCTCTCTCACATCACCATCTCTTGCCACACACCTGGGCCTTGCTGAGAACAGGGACTGAAATAATTCATGTTTTTCCATAATTAAAGAAAATACTCAGATTAATCGTTTTGCTGGGCTAGGAGAAGCATTGTTGCTGTCCCTGTTTAATTTGTATGTATTTATTTTCATACTCTGACAGCTTTTGCCATGAGGAGAAGTAAGTGAACCACTTTTGTATTGGTCAGTCAATAGAGATAGTTTCTTGGACATGTTGGAGAAAAGGCAAATGTGATCAGAGGACAGCAGTAGAGTGGTTGGTATGTGGTACCTAGGATGGGAATAGGAGGCAGAGAAAAGCTATAGAAAAAATGTGAAGAAAAAGAGCAGAGGAGTGAGAATGTAAGGAGTCATCCAAAAGGATATAAGTACAGGGAAGAAATACATGGCAGGTAGAGGCCAGCCTGTGGAAGGAAATAAAGTCCACAACTGTAGTCACCCATGGCATCAAATCAGCTTCCTCCTTCACTTCTGCTGAAGTAAGAGGATAACCAGAACTCTGTGACACCTGGGCTGAAATCCAATTCCCCCCAGTTTTACTTCAAAACACTTGAACTTGTATACAGAAAAAGATCAGCACCACTTTCTCCTTCTCTAATAGCTTTGCACATGTGTTAATCTACTCATTGTTACATATTTTAACCTCCAGCTGACAGCAGAGTATTGGTGACTGTGATTAAGCATCTTGGCAAGGGATGAAAAAAGCTGCTGCTCCATCCTTGGCTACAGCTCTGGCAGCTGGGGTCCTACACTGCTTCTGTTCACCCCAGGGGACACACCATACCACATTTTGCTTCTCTCTAACCTAACTCTCTTTTAACCTGCTATATGAACATCTTCTTTGATGGTGATGTTCGCTGCTGCTACTGGGCCATGACCTCAATGGTAAAACCTTTATTTTGAAGTAGTTTTCAGGCATAGTGTTGAGTGCTTCTGGGGAGTGAAGGCTGAGAAGATGGTACTGAGAAAGGGAAAACCATTTTACCTATTTTACCTTTTCCATTTTACCTATTTACTTTTATAGTTATATTGCAGGACAGCCTTTGAATTATTCCTATGAAAGTTTTTCTGGCTAGTTAGCATTTAAGAAGGTCGAGGTTGCTCAGCTGCATGAAGGAGATTGAGCTTTTGGGGCTCTTCCCTCTGACCCCATGCTCAGACAGCCCTTAGCTGCCTCTGCCTGTGTCCTGAGAGAAAACTCAAAACCTGACAGCCTATTTGAAGGACAGGGAGCTTTGCTCTTGCTTTCAGTATGTAAGCAACACTTCTCTCCTTTCTGTGCACACAGGATTTCTGAGAGGCAAAGACAATACAGTTAGAAATGCAACTCCTTGGATTCCAGTCTATAAGTCCCTGGAGAAATCTGTGCAAACACAGGTGTCTTGTTGGTCTGACACACAAAGGGCTCCTTCTTGCCCTGCCTTTTCTAGATCAGTGTGAGATGTTTCTAAAATATAATAAGTACAAGTTCAATGCATGCATTTTTGAGTAATACTGTAGGATTACTTTGATAAAAGCAAGGCTTTTTTCTAGGCAAAATTTGAATATAATTTAGCCATAATGAAACACTTGCTTAGGATGCAAGCATGGGCTATGTATGCGTAAAAGGATATGGGACACATTTCAAAGGCTTTTAGGTGCCTTATTCTAATTCCATGACTGGTAGATGTGGAAAATTATTTAAAAATCTGGACCATAGTTCAACAACTATACAGGCTCTTGTGAGCTTCAGCTACCAGGCAGAGCACATAATATGAAGAGATAACTGAGCACCAAATCATATCACTGCCTCCTGCAGAACACACATAACAACACAGCTCATTTGTAAGAATTTAAGTAAAAAAATCCAAGGAACTTCTATATGCTCTTTTTTCACCTCGTCAAAATGTAGAAAAGCTTCAGATGTTTTGAGTTTCTTTACTCTAGTTCTAAACACCTTGGTGTTAATAATTATGGTTTACAGATGAATACAGGCTAACATGTTGATTGGCCCTATTTTTTGTGTTTATCTTTTGTAGCTAGTGGGTATACTGAAACATATTTTATTTTACGTTTGTTGTTGAAACATGTTTAAAAGCTGTCAGTTTTGCTGACATTTTGTTGAAATTTCATTTCCAAAATTATATATTGTCATGTTGCAATTTTTTGTTTTGATGCTGTTTGAGTATTTGCAGCTTTTCAATCAAAAAAGAAAAAAAAAAGAAAAGGTTTGGAAATCAATACATGGATGTTCCACATAAGAGGCTTGACACTGGGATAAAACAACCAAAGCTTCTTTTTTATTAATATAAAATATTTTGACCCATACCGTTTCTTTTCCTTCTCTGCTGCTTACCAGCTTGTGTTTATTTCACAGCACAGCTGTTTCATTTTTAGTTTTTCCTGCTGGTTAAAAAATAAAATATAGTGCCACTCAATTATCCCTGGTATCTCTGCTACCTGCCCTTCTATTCACTCTTTTCTTAGTCACTTAACCTTTCCAATGTCAGTTGCCAGAGACTACACCCTCAAACACAATGAAGGACTCTCATGAGTTACACCCATGCTGATGCTGAGGTTGTAATTTTATTGGAACTCAATCACAGTTTTGCTGAGGAATAAATATAGCCCTGGTTTTAACTAAGTGTTCATTTACCTGAGGAGTAAAAAGATTAAACTGTTTTACAGACTCACTGGACAACAGGAGAGCACATACCACATCTCTAACAAACAGGACAATTGTAGTCTGTCTGTAAACAAATCAGTGAGATCCCAATATCAGGCACCTGGGTAAAAAAAGCATGGCAAAATTACCATAATTCAATTACCTTGAACTTATATTCTATAACTGAGAGTTGAAGGCAATTTACTATAGTTGAAGAACTGTTCTTCCAACTTTCGAGTAACAAATGTGCCCAATATGGACAAAGCTATTGCAATATTTTTTTACTTTTTGAATGCATTTTCATGTTCTGTCCTTCACCAGTTGCAGATGATATTTTGTGATTATTTCACTTCTGGACTTCCCAACAAAATTTATCAATGCCAGAGCTAAATGAAGTCAGTGAGAGTATGTTGGTTCTGGATGTAGGGACAGGCAATCCATTGGCCATGACACTGTATGTGGGCGCAGCACCAATTCCCATTTTAACTGTGGGATCAAATTCTGTGCTCGTTGTGATTGATTTTTGCCTTGAATTTAGAAAACTCTACAGTACATTTTCGTTGCTTTGTTTCCAGCTATCTGCCATCTGTTGTATAACACTCCAGCATATATTGATGCTTCAAATTAAACAAAATACCCTTCTTTCAGCAGTTCCTACTTTTTCTGGTATCTCAACCGTGTAGAAACACATAAAATATTTATAGCAAAGGTCTTTTGGTTTTGTTTATTTCAAGGACTACTTAGAAAATATAATTACATTTTTTTTCAATGAAATTATGAGCCTTTTAGTGTGAGGGTGATCATGAGTATATAAATAAGAATACACACACACAGATTTATTAGACTCCATATGCCATTTTAGTTGCAGGTTTGTCTCAAAGAAGAGCTGACCAAAAACAAGATTCAAGGTGCCAGCAAAGTGCTTGGAGAGTTTCCTAAACTAACAAATAGCACCGAGGCTAGTCATTTTCTTTAAGCCTGCTTATCAAACATTTAAGAAGCTTCTCTGGGATTCAGAGGAATGCCCAAACTCCTCAGGTAATGAAGCACAAGCAGAAAAGGATTTTTTCCCTGGTGTCTCAGCAGAACAAGTACTAACCGAGCAGTAACCTGGAGATGAGGAGGTTCAGGGGACATTCTTTTCAGTGCCTATAAATATCTGATGTGAGGGAATGAAGATGAGGCAGCCAGACTCCTCTCTGGAGTGTCCATTGATAAGACAACAGGCAATGAGCAGAAATTAGAATTTGGGAAATTCAATCTGTACACAAGCAAAAGTGCTTTTACCATATGAGGATGTTCAAAGAGTGGAACAAGCTTCCCAGAGAAGATTTGGAATCTCATCAGTAGATATATTAAAAATCCAATTAGACATGATCCCAGGCAATGTGCTCTAGGTGACCTGACTGGAACAGCAGATTTTGACTGGATGATCTCAGGAGAGCTCTTCCTACCTCAAATGTTCCATGCATAGTAGCCACTCTAAGTAGACACTCAAAGCTATCAAAGTTATAGCAGGTGTTGAAATGGAGAAAAACTTTTGCTGCCCGTCAAATTCCTAAATTTTCTTCAGATTTTAGAAAACAAAACAAGTGTGTGGAAGGAAATCAAAGTGGTCTAGCATTTCTGAAGTGCTCTTAGTTCATGATGTAACAATATTTCATTTAATAAGGGACATACTGGAAAATGGACTGAAACCAGTATCTTTGAGTTCCTGGCAAATTCCCCAGCCATCCAAGAAGTTTCAGTGATTTTTCCATTTTATCCCAAATTAAATCCAAGTCAATTCAAATTCTTGATGCCTGCCTTTTTGACCATTAGAACATTAACATGCACCTGAGTAATGCCTCAGTGTTTTCATAGGATGACTTTGCACTGTGCTCTTGTTTCTGCACTTGAGGATCTTTTAACAGACTGCAGGGTCATTGGCTTGCTTTCAAAAGACAGCAGATGCTTAACTATTCTGTCTGGAACATTTTCAAAAGTGATAAGGACCAACCTCATGTCACCTGATGGTTGATAGCCTGGAAAATGTGGACTAGTCACAGATCAGAGCCTTTTCTAGGAGCAGCAGAATAATTCCTCACATCCCAAGAAACGTGGAAAGAAGGTTGTTTTGCATGTGTTGAGGACTAAACCAGTACATGGACTCTGAACACAGGTGTGATTTGGGACACTGGACCACTTCAAAACTAAGTGAAGTGCATCAAACATGTAGGATATAAAAAGCTGTTCAGATGCCTCAGGTGTTTGCTGGTGAAAAGCATAAAAGTTTAGGTAATTCCTGAGTTAGATGGCTGATGAAGGGACTTTTAAAAATGATTATGTTGGAGAGGAGTACTAATAGAAGCAGTTATGCCAAAATCAGATGCTGAAATACTAATGCATGTCAAACTAAATTACTTGCTCAGAGCCCATGAATGTATCAGGGGAAAAATAATACTAGTTCTCCTGAATTCCAGTTGGGTCACCTAATCATTGTAACAGCACCAGGAGGTGAAATCTCATGCTTACAGCTTGAAGGATCAGAAATTGTAGAAGATTAAAGTACCAAGGTATCCATACTCTTGGAGTTTTTCTGAAAAGTAAATACTTCTTGAGAACACTTGTGGTCCCCTTTTTAGCATCATTAGGACCCACATTTTCAGCATTTTCTGATAAATGCTGGGGAAATGGCTTCCTGAAATTGAAGATGGCTTTTATGAATGTCTTGGCTTTTTTTTAAAAAAAAAAAAATAAAAAATTGGAAAGTAGCATTTCAGAGAAGTGTTACAATCCCACTTTTCAGGGAGTTTTGAAACTGAAGACTTTATTGCAGTTAGAATCCAGTGCAAAGCCAGTTTACACAAGCCACTGTGTTTGGCACATTGTCTGGAAAATCCATAAGGCTCCTGGGAATGCAGTGTTTACCATACATTTCATCTTTGCCCTTGGCAGCAAGTTCCAGTGGCTCACACAGCAGGACAGAGTAAAGTAACTTTGGAATTCCAGAAACCACACAGAAGAGACATGCACATCTCTCAGCTTAAGAACTTGAGTGCTACAGAAATAGAAAGTATTAGGAAAGTAACAATAAAGAAAAGGAGAAAGGGCTGATGCTTTAAGATCTTTAAGCTGATTCTTTAAGCCATGTAGAGCTCGTTTCAGTCAGCAGGACTTTAGTGGTCCTTAGTCAGGTAGAAGGGCTTGAATGCTTGCAGTTGAAAAGAAGGTGTCACATGTAAAAGCAGCCTCAATAAAGTCATTCTTTAGTTTCATGAGGACTGAGAGGAAACTATTTAAAAATTGCTCAAAAGTCTTGAGGGACTGGATATAAAAAGGAGCTGAAGTGTTGAGAGTTATTTTTCTTCCTTTTCTGTAACTAAGAGTGGTTGTTTACTTGGTCTTGCTGACCACAGTAAAGGTCCAGCAAGATAAGTAGCACTCAGCTGAAAGTCCTGTAAGCTCTATTGCTGATTTCCCCCTGCACCCAACATCTGAAGAATTTATTCTGCTATCCAGTTTTCCACCCTGCAGACAATACAAAAAAAGACTTTCAAGCAGAGCTTGGAGTACGGTCTGGTCAGATTTATTCTTTCTAATTGCCTATGTCTACACAGACATATGCCACACAGCAGTGATGGCAGCTGGTTACTGCAGAGTTTCTGGGCTAAAAATAAGGTGAAAACTTGTTTATTTCAGAATAATAACCACCACATGCACCCACAATCATTGATAAAGAAAATCTAATAGGATTGACACCACTGAAGGGAAAAATGATCCTTACTTTTATACAATTGTATTATTACAGTCTAATCACAACATGCTGCACTATAAAATAATTATTTCCAGTGTGATTAAACAACTACTTCCTCCATTATTTTTCACAATTTCGTAGTTGCAGGGAGCCCCCATTCCTGTTTTTAAAGATTAAGGTACTGCATCATGAAGACTTTCTAATCATCCAAACCCAATGTACCTGGTGATTTCAATTAAAATCATTACATGTTTCAGATGAAGTTGGAAAATCATGAAAGAAAAGACTAATGGCTATAAGACCAAAATAAAATAAAATAAAAGATCACAAACATCTGAGCAGGCATGAAACCTTGAAGAAGTATTTGGAATCTCCCTTTCCCAAATCTCAAGGAAAGGATGTGCTAATGCTACAGCAGAATTAGATTCTAGAAATCTGAGTAACTGAAGGGCACCCGTATTTGTGGGCAAATGCAGTGGAATCCAGTGTGCTTGGTACCTCCTGGGGATTAGCTCACACTAGAGCAAACAAGATTAAATGAGGCTGATTTTGCTTCCCACACAAGCTATCCTTGTAACAGCGTGTTGCTCTCACATAGGATGACACTGAGGCTGAACTGTGAGACATTTGAAAGTGGGGTTTAGCTAAGGTTAGGAGTGAAGATAAACATTTTATAGCTTAGTTCTTAGTTTTGTGCCAGGATCTGATGTGTAGGAGAATGTTAGAGGTTGTTTTTTTGGCAAACTGCTACAACAATATCAGATTGAGTCTGGAAGTTGAAAGCAATTTTGAAAAACAGACTAGAGCTTACAAGGGAAAACACTGCTAACAAACACAGCAATTAAATAATGTGGACATGAAAGAATAAGCTTGACTGTTTTACAGGGAAATAAATCACCATATAAGAAGGAAAAAAAGGTATGCTATATTAAAAAATATTTAAGAAGTAGAGAAATATGAAGTAAGATGGTTGCATGTGGCCCTGACTGTGGTGACATTTATGACATTATTGGTCATCAGCAGCATTAGTGACTGATGTAGCTCAGTGGAGCTACACTCCAATAAAATATTAATAAATATTAACAATCTTTAAACAATAAAATATTCTCTAGCACAGCTGCACAAGTTGAAACAGATAGATGCCCCAGATGGGCAGAAGTAGAGTTACTAACAGTGAGAGACAGAGAAAGGAAAGTTTAGGCAGCCTATGATTACTGTCAATGGGGAGTAATATTGTTGATGAATCACTCAAGATTGAGTCATATATCCAACCTGGACTCCATCTCAAAAGGACTAAGAGAAGGCTGCTTGTCATATTTATTGCTGTGGTCTGGAGGTTCCTGGAACTTCGTTTGAAACAATGTTAATTCTGTTGGAGGGTCTATATTATTTCTAGACCAATAGCATTTAGACAACTACACAAAAAAATAAAGTAAGTTAGGGAACTGCACAGAGCAAACAGAATGTGTTAAGAGGACTAGCTGAGACAAACAGCAAATTCACGAGCAGCTTTCTGTAAGCATCTCAGAGTGTCTCATTAGCTTCCTCAGCCTCCTCACTGAAATGCCTCTGGCCTCAGGAAGACTAGAAAAAGGTTTGTCTGCTGGCATGTCTTCCCTTTTGATCATCATGCTAAGTGATATTTCCTCATACAGTTATGCATCCATATCTGTCAAGAGTAATTTCTCCTATCTTGCCTTAAATTCATTTCTCTGGAGCCGGGAGCAAATTCATGTTGTCTGAATAATTAGCTTTGCATGGTGATCTGGGTCCATCACTGCTGCTCCTTGTTCCTGTAGTGTACAAGGACAGCAGTCCTTCAGTGGGCTAGGCTGAGACTGAGCACAGCCAAATGGAAAGGGAAGGAAGCCTTCCTATTCTGAAACACATCTCTATAACTTCTGACATGCTCAGGTCATCATACAAACCCCCTCTGCTTCTTATCAGCTGACTTATGGTAGCTGCAGAGAAACATGCTGATTTTGTTATTTTCAGTGTGTGCCTTCATTGGGCTTAAAAGAAACACAACCCACATTAGCTGGCTTCTTTCTGTGCTCTGTAAATCAGCTCAGGCAATCCACTGTATGAAAAATATTTGATTTCAAGATTGTTTTAAAGAGTAATAAAATTGGTAAAACAAGAATTAACAGGGATCAATTTTCAGTCTTGCCGTAGAGTTTTTCCTTGGGATCTCATAATTGCTATACAGCTTCCTGAAATAAAGATGCTTTTAACTCTAGTTTCTATTAAACATTTTGTGGGTAACTTTTTAAATTCAAAACTACAAATCTGCAAATAATTAAGCACTGACTTGCCTTATGGGAGTTGTTTGATATAATTTGGAATATATGCATGCATTCAATGCATCAAAGGCACGCCTGGAAGATGCTGTCTTGTTTCAAAAGAACCCATCTTATCCAGCTGAGTTACCTGGCTAGCCTGCCGAAGTTTCATAAAATTGATTCCTGCTCTGGAAAAGACCACCATTCCCAGTCCACTGTAGAGCAGAGCTCTAAAGACTAGCATTTGTTCTTATACAGTCAAATAATACATCTCCACTTAATCAGTGCAAACAACTCCTTTAGCTCCAAGGCTGGGTGAAACAGTCAAGGTGCAAGGTGGTATGTTGCAATTTTGGGATTTTCACCTCCAGCAGAAAGTCTTGTTGGTCAAGAGTTATTGTACAGGTAAATATTAATTTGGATGAAAAAAGGAAAAATCACTTAGGCATTCACTGTAATGTATTAGTTCCTTTGTGAGTAAGTACATTGTGATTATGTTATACTGAAGTAAGCCTGCTTGGAGAATTACTGCATTACCTGAAAATTCCCTGAAAAAAAATCATCCATTAAACTTTATCCTCTCTGGGAGTCCCTATTAACTATGTGCACTGTGCAGAGGAATATGTTGAATCCAAAATATTTTCACTACTGGTATTTTAATCAAGTGAGAGACATCCCTCACGGATGCTTAACTGGGGACTTAAAAATCTGCATTTAAATTGAGATTCTAAAATATACAACCCAAGAGATTGAGAGTGGCTTTTTCAGTCATATTGTACATGAAGAGCATGATGCTTTAACTTATTTATCATAACTTACTAGTTATCAGGAAGCCACATTGCAGAATTAAATAAGAAGAGAAATATGAGGTCTGGGAAAAATAACCAAAAAATTATTAGGGATTGATTTCTTGCCATCTTGAATAAATGAACAGTTCAGAAGTTAACAATAAAGGCAGTAATTTAGATTTACCATGACTATCCTCTGTCATCCTTTCACTGAATGGGAGCAGATATAACCCATTTGGAAAACATGGTGCACTCATCTTTCTTGGCATAAATATCTGCACAAAGAGTAGGAAAATGGTGAACTACTGGTTGCACAGAAATTTAACTGTCTGATATTTACCCTAAACCAGTGCTGTCCTCCACTGGTATAAGCTGGCAATACTGGGCATTGAGCCCAATAACACAAGAAAAGTCTCTGTCTCACTGGAAATATTTCCTTTAGCATTTTCATGTGTTGTAAAAATGACTTATTTTGAGGCAGTAAATGTTATTCCTTGCAATGAGAAAGTAACTATGTACTTGGATTTGAAAAGCAAATCCCATTCCCCAGCTGCTTCCTAGCATCACATAGCCTTAATAAGAGTACAAATTTAACTGGGGAGGAAAGCCAGCACTACTCTTCTGCCAGAACTTTCATCAGTTAGGTGAAAACAAGTTAAAAAACCCAAACAAACACACAAAACCCCGAAAAATCCTCACCATATCACCATAGCCTTAATCTGGGAAGGGGTGTTATATCTTCTCCAGCTAGTGGCTTGATCTGTCATCCATAAAAACCTGGAATGACTTCACTGCAACATCAGGGCTCTGCTAGTTTGATTTTTTGTATTATAACTTGTTAACTAAATGAATTTATTAGAGCTGTTTGAGCAAAAAAGTGGATAATTCACAATATTTTTAAGCTTATTCACCTGTTCTGCTTAAAAATTTTTAGGACAATGAATTTGTAATTGGCTCTAGGATACCTGGAAGCTTTTACAATTTTTATTGGGGATTAGAATTAAAACTAACCAACCAACCAAACTCCCACAAAAAAAACCCCAAAAAAACCCCAAACAACAAAAAAACTCAAAAACCCTGAAGTAAAATAGACATTTGGCTTCCTTTGTAAAGACCTGTTTGCTTCAGCTCAATGTTTATCACAAAAACTAATGCACCTATGAGTGGGTGGTCACAAGAAGAACCCCACCCTGTTTTCTTCTCCAGTACTGCAAGCTCTTCCTCTGCAGTGAACACTGAACTGCCTTTACCTGTCCTAGGGGAGACTGGTGATGGAAGTCTTATATTTTTATTCATCACAGGTAAAATTGGCAGGTACACTGTAAATCACTCTAGACTGTGCTGGTTTTAATTTCAGACCACTTTGTCAATTTGTTATTACTAATCCTCAGCAATTAGAATGTACTTGTGAAGTTGTCTTGAAGATTTAGAGGTAAACCAAAGTATAATGTTTACATTGAAGCATATAAAAGTGATATTGTATGTTTGTATTCCACAGATGGCATCATGTGCCTGCCAATCATATAAACTATAAAAATAAGAAAATTAAATGTTAGATGTTCTTGTAATCAGTAAAAATAAAGGAAACAAACAAACAAACCAACCCAAATCCACAACAGTGATAAACCCCTGACAATTGCCTGTAAGTAGTTGAATTATAGCTAAGTCAATGACATATAAGCTCAGCAATCAATCTGAGGCAGTTTCATGGTTGTTTTCATGAGTGTTACTTGAACAGATTCAAAGGACCTCAGTAACACATTTATCTTATTGCCACACAATAATTTCTATCATATCTGATACAATATGCTACTTTATTCTTCACTAAAACCTCAACCAAAATTTTGTTCCACAGACTGCTCCTAGAGTAATGTGCTTAAAGTCAAATATATTTCATTATTTAGCAACCTGTTATAGGAGTCCAAATATGGTTTGATTGCCTCAGTTAATGCTTTTCGACTCTGCAGAAGCAGCACCTGATCATATCTCATTTGTGTCAGAAAACTGTATCAGG
The DNA here is from genome assembly GCA_035221455.1 of Xenops minutus. Taxonomy (NCBI): domain Eukaryota; kingdom Metazoa; phylum Chordata; class Aves; order Passeriformes; family Furnariidae; genus Xenops; species Xenops minutus. The sequence continues at coordinate 60,572,245 of JAWWEE010000040.1, read as the reverse complement.
CATGCACACATAGCCCTTTTTCTGTAGAGTAAGGAGTTGTTCTATGGTAGCTCCAGTTAGGAGGTTAAACTCCCACCTCGAGGTAGAAAATAAAAAACTATCATTTCCACTCTGACAACATTACTACTTAAAAAACCCCACAAAAATAAGAATTAAAATTATTAAGATGACCAAAAGAGTAAAAAATACATTTGCAACATTCAGCTTCGTTTTCTAGACTCTCACTGTAGCTGAGTGTATCCTCACCTGAGGATCCTCACCTCTGTATCCTTAACTGAATGTACTCAATCAGCCCCCAGAAAACCTTTGTTCTCTGCATCTATAACAGAGAGCTACTACTCTGATGGCACCTAGAGCCCTTAAATTGAAGTAGTTTAACTTTGGTGCCTAAAAAAAGGGTGTGAGTCTCCCTTTAAATATGTCATGTCTCTCACATAAGTAGTTTGTTTATTATTGAGAAGGTGATGAGTAGAATAATGAATAAACCCCAAAAAACCAGTCTAGAAGTTGAAAAGCTAGGATAAACAATTGTTATAAATGATGATGTGGAGGACGAAAGACCATTCAGAGCTCAAGCAGAGGAAAAACATCTGGGCAAGGCTTTTGTAGGTATGTTTGCTGTAGAATATTTTATTGCTCTCAAAGCACTGTTTCAAGTAAAAGACCTCACTATTTGTTGTAAATTCTGTTCCTGTCCTGCAGCTAAGCTGGATTGGAGTGCTGAGAGCCACAAGAGCTCTGCAGTGGTGTGGTGCTCAGTGTGGGCTGGATAATCCATCTTCCCTTTGCAACAGCTTTTGCAGTCCTGCTTGAGCTCTCTGCTGCTGCAGTTCAATTCTTCTTGGGATATGTATTAAAGCTAGGGGTGCTTAAGAATTGGTTTGCCTTTGACTCCAGCATTGATAGGATTCAAATGTGCAATTAATGATTGCCCTCACTCCTTCCTGGAAGGTCTTGAAAATACCTCTGAAATGCTTTCTTTTGGATTACATGTAAAAATACATCACTTTGTTTAACCAAAATATTTTGCTTCTAAGCCACTTTTCCCCCCCCTTCTTATTTGCCTGGTGTTTTGACTTTTTTGTTTTTGTGTTTGTTTTGTATTTTTAAAATAACAAAGGCTTCTTCAAAATGAGAACTCTCTTCAGGAAATTAAGTATGTTCATAAAATGTATATTTTTTTTCTCCTTTTTAATCCAAACTTTGATTTGCTGAATAACACACTGGTTGTCATATAATTTTGTTTCTCCTCGTTCTTTTTTCCAACTAAATGTTCTGGATCAAACTATTGTTATACAACTTTAGTATATAGAATTTCTGTTTTCAAGAGATTGGGCTGAGTGACCAAGCCAGATTGGATGTAAGACTCCATCAGTCACTGTATAGGGGTCTGAAAAGAAGGTTAACATCAGTTTTACTGGCAATCTGTGAACTTCAATGTCTCATAATGATTAAAAAATCCTTGAATTGCAGGTAGATGATACTAAACTGCAATGGCAGTGACTTCTCTGACCTGTGTTATGAAAATAACAGAAATTGTTCCCCTGTTCTCCCCAAAAGTAAAACAAAAAGGGAAAAACGATGCTTTCCAATATGTACATCAAGCATAACAAATCCAGAGCATGAACATAGTTTTGACACACTATGGCAATTTAAGATTATTTAGCTAAGTAGGGGTACAAATCCTTTGGATCTTTAACTATATGTTACTTGCAGAGGAACAATTTCACACATTTTGCAAGTAG
>JAWWEE010000040.1:60537822-60570400 GCA_035221455.1 Xenops minutus | reverse complement strand
GGGCTGGATAATCCATCTTCCCTTTGCAACAGCTTTTGCAGTCCTGCTTGAGCTCTCTGCTGCTGCAGTTCAATTCTCCTTGGTATATGTATTAAAGCTAGGTGTGCTCAAGAATTGGTTTGCCTTTGACTCCAGAATTGATAGGATTCAAATGTGCAATTAAAGATTGCCCTCATTCCTTCCTGCAAGTTCTTGAAAATACCTCTGAAATGCTTTCTCTTGGATTACATGTAAAAATACATCACTTTGGTTAACCAAAATATTTTGCTTCTAAGCCTCTTTTTTCCCCCCCTTCTTATTTGCCTGGTGTTTTGACTTTTTTGTTTTTGTGCTTGTTTTGTATTTTTAAAATAACAAAGTCTTCTTCAAAATGAGAATTCTCTTTAGGAAATTAAGTATGTTCATAAAATGTGTATTTTTTTCTCCTTTTTAATCCAAACTTTGATTTGCTGAATAACACACTGATTGTCATATAATTTTGTTTCTCCTCATTCTTTTTTCCAACGAAATGTTCTGGATCAAACTATTGTTATACAACTTTAGTATATAGATTTTCTGTTTTCAAGAGATTGGGCTGAGTGACCAAGCCAGATTGGATGTAAGACTCCATCAGTCACTGTATAGGAGTCTGAAAAGAAGGTTAACATCAGTTTTACTGGCAATATGTGAACTTCAGTGTCTCATAATGATTAAAAAATCCTTGAATTGCAGGTAGATGATACTAAACTGCAATGGCAGTGACTCCTCTGACCTGTGTTATGAAAACAACAGAAATTGTTCCCCCGTTCTCCCCAAAAGTAAAACAAAAAGGGAAAAATGATGCTTTCCAATATGTACATCAAGCATAACAGATCCAGAGCATGAACATAGTTTTGACACACTATGGCAATTTAAGAATATTTAGCTAAGTAGGGGTACAAATCCTTTGTATCTTTAACTGTATGTTACTTGCAGAGGAACAATTTCACACATTTTGCAAGTAGCATCATTTCTTTATGGATTATATCATAGTAGAAAAGAAAAAAAAGGAAAGTCACAGATAGGGAGCATTTAAAATGGGTCATTTAGCATAGGAATCAGAAGCACTGGTGGTTAACATCTGAAGACACTGCTATATATTAGAAAGGAGATCAAGGCTGTCATGTGCTTCTTTTAGTTTAAACACAATGGGAAGGGGTAACTCACTTTAATAATTTCAGAAATACATCCAAAACTAAGCAACTAATGTATGAAAGAATTCAGAGAAAAAAAAAAAAAAAAAGCCAGTCTGTGTAGATTTCACATAATATTTTGTAAGGAAAATAAATGAAGCGGTTCAACAGAGAGAAACGTCATAACATTCTTTTTGGTGAGGCAAAACCAATTCTCTCCAGATGAAAGTACAAATGTAGAATCTTTCATTACTTTTACAACTGGGGAAGTTCAATTAGCTAAAGTGCATCTCATCAGCAAGATTTCCCAAAGAACTGGCATTGACCTGACAGTCCCATTAATATCATTGCCCTGCCTATACTGATTTCAATAAAAAAATGTAAGAGTCACTGGGGAAAATTTTTTAAAAATATGATCTTTTGGGATTTGTTATATGGCACAATCTATAGGAAAGGAAATGTGGCATATTGATGGCTGGTAGAAAAATTTTAAGCAATCACCATCTTCAAGTGTATTCTTAAAAATTCAGTATAGCTCCTTTGGCTGCAGATAATGGATTATTTTTGTATAATTTCTTAATGAGAAAATTTTACAGTACTTTATTTATTCTCATGTTCTTCCATGATGGAGGTCTGCATGTGTGTGTGTATATTGCAGCTCCCTATTTCAGAGGCAGGGGAAAGAAATGTGATAAAGTGCTGAACTATCTTTTCTCTGAATATCAAAAGCCAGAGAAAATAGATTTCAGACCATCAGGATACTCCTGACAGGGGATGGAAAGGTCTTTACTCCTGAGATCATCTGCAACATAATCAGGGATAAATCACAGAGAAGAATGTAGGCATTATCAAGCCATGATTTTGAAACTCTCCAAATCTCTTTTTGCTCCTTTAAATACAAACAAACATAAAAAATTGAAGGTGGATTCCTGTCCTTTTAGGTCACAGCTCTGTGGCTGTGGTTTACTCACTCCACTGACCCCTACATCCAACTATAGCAGTCTCTACTAATGACTTGGAAGTGAAGTTCAGCCACCTCCTCTGATTAATTCCCTGCAGCAACCACACTCCATTCAAATTACTGCATCTTTGAGAAAAAGAAGCAGGTAACAATTTTATACAAAAAAAATCAGAGGCTGGAAAATTGCTTTGGAAAGCTGAGAATGATTTCTTGGAGTTTCTGTTTGCAGTGGACATCACTCACATTTAATAACATAGTGACTTTGGGATCAAAGGAGATTGGGAGTGTAACTCCTAAACTGGACCCCAGAAATTTTTTGTGGGTTGGAATGGCTCATTTTTTTCCCTAGTCACTAATTAACACTTTAAATCCAGAGTGATAACATCTCCAGGCTCCCTGAGTGTGTGCAGCTTGGAAAACTTTGCCAGTTTGAACCCAGGACTTAAATAAATTGTATTTCGCTCAGTTTCAGCAGTAGAGAATTTTTTTTTTATGTACATTAATAAGATACACAATCATAGAACTTAGCAAGATGTCTTGCAAGTTGTCTCACCTTTTGCTGCAAATCTGTCAGGTCTCACTGGTTAAGCAGCCATGGATTGCATCAGTGCTTGGATAGGCACCTCCAAGAAGTGTCCATTATCAATTCAGTAGCCTTTTTAGGATCAAGGAATCAATAGCATGACCCAGCATGTGTGACCTGGGAATACAGGTAACACTTTTTTGGCTCACACAAAAATCTCTGCTTCTGTTCCACTGCAGCCAGAGGATCTATGATGTTGTCATAAGAGGTACTTTATAAAAAGTTACAAAGACATAAACTGATGAATAAATTTTCCACTTTCATCCTCGAGGTATAGTTCTTCTCCTAGCTTTCAAGGCTAGGCACTGTCTAATTTTAGTTTTGTTTTTTGTTTTTTTTTCTTTGAACCTCTCTTTTTTCCCTCACCCTTTATTTCAAATCACATAACCTATAATCAAGTAGTCCTTGCAGTATCTTACATTCTTTCAGATCTGTGGATTCCCCCACATTCTGGGATACTTCCCACATCCCAAGGCTATTTGTTTAAGTAAAACGAAGCAAAAATGGCTTTCTCAAAGCAAAATGGCAAACTTGGGCAGACAACTTGGTCAAAGAATTAAAATATGTGAATGAGTATGGAGAGACCCTGCAATGCCATGGAGAAGGTCAGGCAGGGGAGAAAGGAGTAATATATATCCAAGGATTGGCCTCACCAGAACAGACTATCCATTTCCAATTTATATCCTTCTGTACTGAAAGTGCTGATGATTGGTCATGTGGATATTCCCAAAATCTTCACCTGGACTGTCTCTAAGAGAAATAGTCACTTATGTAAGGGAGGATGTCCTAAGAGAGGCTCTGAGACTGTGCATCTGTCCAGCTCCAGTGTTAACTACCCTTATGATATCTTTGCCTTACATTACATTGAAAAAAAAAAATCTTTTCTGTTTAGCATAGAATTTTAATTTGTGTCTTGCAGGTAATTGTGCTGCCTGCAGAATCCCTTTTCTTTCCCTGTCCTGAGAGTATTCAGTGATGTTGATGTGCTTTATTGAATTACACTTTGGAAAAGTATGAAATTATCTATCCTATTCATTTGCAAAACATTTTGTGCTGAGAGTTTTTGTCCATGTTAAGTCTTATTGTTGGTATTTAAATCTGCAGACTGACTGTCTACAAAGAATGCATCCCCTGTATATTTTGTTGCTTTCCCAGCCTGTATCTTTCACTCTTCCCAATAGTTTTTGAAGCTTTTATATCTGGTTATAATTCAGATAGCTGAAAGATATTAAATTCCCAGTAGCCTTGTGCATATGGATAGCAGGCTGAGGTGATGGATACACGGCAGTAATAATGCTATTAGTAAGGCTTATCACTTTTTATTTATAGATGTGTAGAAGAGGTGGCATTTTGAGCTCTAGTTAAATGAAAGGAAACAGGGAGATAGCCAGGTGAAGAGCCCACAGGAATACTGGTTCTTACTATTGTGTTTTATCTGTAGGGCCAACATGGAGTTGAAACTTTGAGGACCTCTGCTGTTTAAGGCACCATTCTGGTAAAGAGAAAGCAAACAATGCCAAGTGCAGAGTTGTGAAGCAGTGTGGAGAGAAGTGGTCATACTCTTTTGCTCATCATCATTACAGAGCAGCATTATAAATCTAACAGGAAAAGGCCCTTCTCTTTATGTATGGCCTTTCTGATATTCATGAGCAATGCAGATTTTATCAGGCAAATGTATTTTGTGTAAAATGTGCCTCAGTGATTATACTTGACAAGCTTTGGCACATTATTTTACTATTTGTTCATCTTTGCTTTTATATTACTCGGCTCCATCTTGAAATACATGCCCCATATTGGCAGGCAAATGAAATACATGCTTTAGTCAAGTGCAAACAAATTATTCCTTCATGACTGTGAAAGCTGTGAAGAAACCTGGAAAAATACATGTTTTAGATAAACACAGTGGCTCAGTGTTTTTACTGTGTCATCCCAAATGTGCCATCTGTGGATGATGCGTAAGGGAACTATATATAGAGGTGGGTTCACTGTGCACAGACTTCCTTCAGTTTTTGGGGCTAAAAATGCACTGACATTTCCTGGTGGCCTAAAAGAAGCAGAAAATTCCAGTTCAGCTTTCCTGGTATGCCTTAGGAAAGGCAAGTTTGTTTGGTTTTTTTACTGATTGCATGTTAAGGGGAGGAATAAAGGAATAAAAATCCCAGATTTCTCAGAGCCTCTGCCCAAAGCCTGAGCAGGAGATGAAGATTTGGTAAGAGTTATATAAAGGTTGTCTATGCATTTATCACTATTTTTAACTTTTGCTTTCCAGAAATATTTCTTCATATAAAAAGTGATTTTTAAGCACACAAGGTCTTGGCTGTGCAAAATGAGAACTTAAACAGAATTGAGCAAGTATTACTCCATAAACCTGAAACTGAAAACTACACTCAAGTCTTTGGGATACAGAAAGGTGAAAAATATAGTTCTGATCTTTATACTGGTCAACACAACAGGATGACTCAGTGTATCAAGGATGAGGTGCCAAGCATGACTGACTTCTGGGGATATTAGTTCCGTTCTGAACACTGATGAGCAGAAAGACATCTCTGTTATTAGTGCAAAAAAAAAAGTCTCTTCTTTAGTGAGAATAGATAAAATGTCTTTAAAAATTTCTTTAAGCTGCCTAGTACTTGCTATAGTCTTGGGTCTTAGCAAGTGATTTTGCTATGTCCTGTGGCAATGAATTTCTTCCTTTCTGTTTGGTCTCTAAATGTCTGGTGCAACCAAAATTCCTGCTGGTTTCAGTGAAGAGTGAAGATAAAATTTGGCTTACTGACAGACCCACAATAAAATAAAAAAATTAAAAAAAATTACAGTGACTAATCATGGAAGAAATTGGACCATTTATCTAAATGTTTTCTACCTCTACTGAAGACAACAGTTAATTTCCAAAATTTGGACCTGTCACTGAGAAGTTAATGTTTGGATACAGTTTTCAGTCATGCATGTTCTCGCTGAAAAACCAAAGGCCTCTCTGCTTTTATAGCATGGCTTCTGCTCCTTGTGGCTATTGCATTAGGTCTTTAGTTCACAGAGATATCCCCTTTGAAGGAGACCTATAAAAAAAAATGTCCAAAGTTTAGGTCCAATCTAAGGTTTCATTTTTTTATTACACATTCACATTCCAAAATGTGAATACTGATATTTATTTTTCTCCTTTTTTTTTTTAATTGATGATGTTAATTTAGTTCTAAATTCAAGGCAATGACTTAATACTTGTCTAGAAACTTCAGACTATGAGCTAAGCTGATTCTGCCTTAACTGAAATATTGATGCCAGTTCTTGAGGCTGGTTACAGAAAATAATTGTCCTGTCATTAAAAGCAGTCGGATTTGGGTGGTGGATCTTCAGAATATGCTGGAGATCTGATCCTGTATGTTTAGGTCACAAGGCTGAAACATGGGGTACTGATGAAAGCCCATCTGATTGAGAAGTGTAAAGCCAGCTGATCCAAACAGAAGTGTGGTCAGCGTTTTCAAGAACATCACAGGGGGAGTGTAGTCCCTGCAAAAGGAAGAAGGTAAAAGAGGAAACAGGCGGGACTACATCCAGCTTTATGCTGTGTCTAGAGCCTCAGATTGCCTTAATCGACCTGTAGAGGGAGTTTCAGGATTGGGACCTTTGCATGGAAATAAAAAATAAAGTAATAAATAATAACTGATTTATTAGTTTATATTCAGCTACAGCTTTGTGCTTTTAAAAATTTATGCCACTTGCTATATTTAAAGCCCTGTACTTAACAATCAGCTGTAAAACTTAAAAAAAGGTTGACTAAAAAAATCTATAAAAATAATATTGACGTTCTGAAGAATTTACAGTTGTCATTTAAGGGCCAATATGACTGAATGTAAAAATTTGAATTATAGCCAAGAAATACTGTATTTGTGAACACCTCTGTGCCACACGTCTGACTTTAGTCTTGATCTTCCAATTTCCTCTAGTTTCATATACTTTTTCTAACACCTCTTAAGCATTGTAGGGTCAGATATTTTAGGTGCAAGCTGTGCTGGATTTCCAAAGAAACAGAGCTGTAACTCCCTGCACCGAGTTTTTAACTCTTAGTAGTTTTTTTTCAGGTGTCATAATGAAAAACTTTATTTTGTCTCTCCTGTCTGGAGCCAAAACTTCAGGTTTCTGTCTGCATTGGTAAGTTCTCTCTGCCAGGAATGACTGATACCCAGAGTTGCTGGGGGTTCTTTCCAAATCTCTCATTGCACAGTCAGTCCCCAGGGTTTAGAAATGCAAACAATGGAAGTTGACCAGGGACTGTTTTCTAGCCTTTACGTGAGCTCCTTTAGCTGCCACCTGTTTTGAGAAAGTAACCACTTTTTTTTTTCCCCCCCAAACTTTTAGGGAATAAATGGTCCAAATGCAATAGTTATTTACTTGACCTGCTTTCCAGCACTATGTAGAAGCTGATCTGCTTTGTATTTCTCTAATGTGAATCAGCAATGCATATACACAAAGGGAGCAGCCTTTTGATAATCAGTTTCTCAATAACCAGGATGCAATTCAGTGATTTAAATCGAGGGAAGAATGGGCTGAGATGCTCAGTGCTAACAGTTCAATTAGTTCCTGCTCTCTCATCAGAGAATGTTAATCTTCTGCCATTGACCTCAGTGGTGTGTGCAGCAGCAAGCAAACTTACCCCAGGTGTGAAGGAACAAGAAACTTGGACTGCATGAAGAGAAGGTAGAAAGGATGCAAAATTGCTTGCTGTGTAGCTGTAAGGGCAAACATGCACCTGTTTGTTTTGGGGGTTTTTTTTGTTATTCCTAAACTCCATCTCTAAGAATTCCTCCATCAGCCTTGAGCTGGTTTAGAGACCTTTCTGTCCTGGCTTCCCTGTGATCCTTTGTATTGGAGACAGCACCATTCTTAGCTGGTTAGTTTGAATTTCTGCACTGAATGTGTGGGTTTCTGGTAAGTAATTTGAGGAAGTCATGCTATGCAGTCACAGCTTTCCAGCTGTGGTTGGTTTGGAACTGGGAGATAACAGTGGCAAAAGAAGCAGACTTTTCTATAATAGTGCAAGGTATGTACCTAGGGTTAAATGCTGGAACAATGAGAGTGAGCTACAGAGCTACCTGGTTTCCCTCCTTAGTATGAGTGAATTGCTTTGCTGAGCATTTAGAAAAGGATTTAATCATAAAAAGTGAACCATAAGCCTGACTCAGTTCTGAACCAATACATCTTAACAATCTATCCAGTACTTCTAAAATATTGATGTCATGACACATATAATGTAAAAGTTTGGGGTTTTTTATTTTTCTTTTTTTTTGTTCCTCAGCCATCATAACCCACTGCAGTCAGTGCACAGACAGCAGCAGGTATCAATCAATGCATTATGGTTCAGGCCCTATTATAACACTTCTAAAATTAAAAGGTCTGTGTTTCAGTCATGGCTACATGGCAGCTCTGAGTCATAGGTATGTAGAAGTCCCCCAGGACACCCTGCAGATGTTCCCACCACATCACCTGCAGCCAGCATCAGAAGTGTTTCAGCCATATGGAAAGGCAGGAAGTTTGGCCTTGAGCCTGTTCTTAATACACAACGTAGTTGTTCTGCTCACCAAAAGTAAAGACTTATGGGGAGAGGGAAAACCAAAGTGCCAAAAGCAATACTCTAGGTTTTAATTTTAGTAACTGGAGTTGGCTGTAAAATGCAGGGTGGGAATTTATGAAGTTTCCTTTTCTTTTTTTTTTGGTTAATGTTTGCTGTCCTGATGTCATGCAGACCTCTTTTTACAATGTCTCTCTCATTAATAGTGTAAAACGTTGAAAAAACTCAGTAAAAAGTATTTGCTCTATTTTTTTCTAATGTAAAAATAACCCAAAACTCTTTATCATAATGTTATGCTGCTAAACATACAAATGCCTGGGGTGGGACATTGATATTAGGATCAAAGCTGGAGAGCAAAGATCAAGTGGGAAGTTCAGATAATCAATGATCCTTTTGCCTTCACTGGTTCTTGGTTGAATGTCCTTGCATTTAAAAGCCTCTTGAGATGAAAAAGATAAATAAATTTGCATCCTATAAAGCTGATATCTAGTTTTAATATTTATTTTCATATGAGCATAAAACTTGGTTTTCATTTTATTCTTAGTTGTTCTGTGAAAAGAGATAAATATGTACATTTTTATATAGAGGGAACAGGCAATGTAAAATGCTCTGAAGACAGCCACTTTTATGACATACAATTAGCATCTTTCTGTTTCATTACTTGTGTTATTTTTATTGGTTGTGAAAGTGCAGCTCTGAGTTTTTATTACCGGAAAAAATCAAGTAATTGTTTTACAATTTTAATGAAGAAGTTCAAGAATTTGCATACATAGTTTTACCAGGGCACAAATTCAAGTCCAAATCTTTCCATTCCTTGAAGGTGCCCTACCATGAAATAAAGGGTGGTATCTTCTTATTTATCCTCACTCCAAGGTCCTAGCTCCTGTATTTTTTATTCCTGAGCAAAACACAGTCGCAGCTCATGGACTAAAGGCAGCAGCACACAAGTATACAAATGATAATGCTTCTCAGCTCAGAAACTTTGGGTCTTTAAGCAAAAGAAAGAAGGCCACTGTGGTACCAAGAGGTCATGTTTTATAGGAGGTTTCCAGGAGACTTCCAGACATGTTGAAGGGAGAATTGCATGCTGCTTATCTTAAAGCCGAATGTTCTGCATCAGAAATCATCTGACTTTATGAATATGGGTGAAGTGACAATTGGGTTTACTCTCCCAGAGGAGTATTAGGCAGTGACTTTGAACTTTAGAGACAAAATTATGGCTGGGTAGCCCTTGCTGTAATTGATTCACTTTACTCTCCTGGATTTAGTAGTCTGGGGCTGAGTGAGCTGCATTCTTCAGATCTCCAGGCAACCAGCTTGAGTTCTCCATGGCTGAGATTTTATTTACTTATTTGTCTTCTTTTTACTCTCATTACTACTGTTTTTGTACAGTTATGTACCTGTATGACTAATAAACTCATTAGTGAAGATCCTTGCTACTGTTACTACACCATAAATATTTTACCAAGTGTCTGGAGGTCTGCAGAGACAGAGACCAAATACACCCATGGTTTCAGGAAGTCTGAGAAACACTATTCTAGCACCTTCCTTCATTGTTATCTTCTTTCCTTTCATCTTCCAATTTCATTCTGTCTTCTTATCTTCACAGCGTTTCTGTTCCATTAAGTCTATTGTTTTCTATCTTCTTTTTATTCCCTTTTTTTCTTTACTTATGCCTCTCTTGCTCTTATCAGCTGTGGTTTTATAATAGTCACAGTTGAGAAATGTCACATAACCAATATCTTCACTCCATTCATTTGTGTAACTACTTTTCTATAGGGACCATTCTTGGATTACCCAGGTACCATGCTTGTTTGATTATAAAATAAAAGACAGAAAAAACTATGTGTGAACTTTTAGTTTTGTTCACGATCATTGGAATTCAGCTACAGATTGTGCAGGATGGGATTCATCAGTGGCTGCAAATTCTTCAGTCCCTGTGTCTACATCCTGCCTCCCTCCTACTCTGCTCTCGTCTACTTTTGCTGCTTCCTTGCCCCTCTTGTCTCCTTTTTATGGTTTTTGCCTGGAGTTCAACATCTCCAGTATTCAGATTTTTTTTCTCTTCTGCTACCTTCTACCTCCTGTTTATAATCTCAATCTCTTCTCACTTTGGTGGCATCCTTGTCCCATTCTGCTCCTGCCAGGCTTCCTTGCTACTTCCCTCTTTCTCTTGTGCATGACCTGGGCACCACTGAGAGGTGATTTCTGCTCTCCACTCTCTTCACCCCAGCACAAAGTACCACACAAGACCAGACAGGTATGTGTCCTGCACTCAGGAAGGCTGGAGCGTGGGCACAGAGGCTCAACTTCTACTGTCTTTCTGCCCTCTTAGCAGAGGAAAATAAAAGTGAATGAGGACAAAACCACAGTGCAAAACAGCCCTGGGTCCTGCAGTCTCACCAAGGCTCTGCCATAGAGCTCACTTCTCCCGTGTGAAACAGAGATGATGCTGAAGGGGAAGTCCTGCTCTGTCCCTGCAGACCCAGGTAGGAACATTTCATTGCAGACGGGCTCTCTGAGCTCTTAACAAGTTTTGATTGTATCTGTGCACAGAGAGATTTTTCAAAGCCTCTAACCAAAAGTGGAAGAAATTTCCTGGGAGCTGTAAGATGCATATCACTGCTGTATGCATAAGAGAGCAAGGGAAAAAAAAGGGGAGCAGCTCTGCTGAATTTCAAGCATCATCTTCAAAGGACCTCCCTCTGAAATGGTTCTTAGGGCATATTTCAAATGGGCAAACCAAGCATACGTCCTCCTTCTTGTTCTCTGAAGTAGCCAGGCTATATTTGCACTGTTTTCCAAAAATATTCACCTTTTCTCTCTGCTTCTCTGGGGTTAGCTGAGACTTAGGAAAAGGTGCATGTGAGGGTGATGGTGTGTTTGACTACCATTATTTTATAAATGCACCTCTATAAAATAAAGTTTGGCTGGTTAGAAGCATTCTTCAAAGACTGCAGATGAAGCACCACATGATTAAAGATATCTTCCTACCAACAATGCCTGAAGGCAAAGTAATCAATTTTGTCAAAAGTGACACCAGGGAATTTCCTGACTGCTCTTCAGTCATCAAAAAGATGACTCAGGAATTGTCCATGGTAGGAACTCTGGGATTGCTGCAAAACAAGATTGTTTGATGCATAATCAAGGAAGTAGGAAAACTCGTTGTACTCTCATCTCAGTGACTAATTTTTGTGTGATGTGACACATTTCCTTACTGCTGAATGATGAGGTTGCCTTTAGGCAACCATGTTTAGAAACAAGGGGACTAATCAATTGCACAATGCATTGAACAGGAGCAGGGAGTATTAAAATTTCATCTATTTGTGCCAAGGCCCAGGAAAAGTTTAAATGAAGAGTTGTCACTCTGGAAGGCAAACAGTGAAGAGCATTCCACTACTCCCCTACCTTTGTACACACACATTATTCTCTCAGAAGGGTAACTTGTCCACATAGTAGTAGGAGGACTATTTTCAGTCATGAAGGAATATAAAAAGTTAAATGTTCTTAAAACATTTGTGCATAGCTTCCACCCCAAAATTGACTCTGTCCTCCCGTTTGGTCATGAGGAATCTTCAGTACCAATCCCATTTCTCTGATGCTGCTGGAAGAATACGGAGGAGGTTGTGGATGAGAATTATGGTGGTGTTTGCATTCACTTTCCTTCCAGAAAAATTACCTTTGAAGTGGAGCTATTGATGCTCACAGAGACTTTTGAGAGGCAGCAAACACGAAAAAAAAATTATTTTAGCTAGTAAATGTTTTTAGTCCATGGTTAGATCTGTCTGTGTTAGTAAATAATGTAGTGTAGCTTCATGAGAGCACTTATGTGATTTGAATTTAGCTTTCAACTGAGCAAATGTAGTTAGAATCAGTAATGAAAATATTGTCTACACAAAAACGCTATCAGATTCCCACAGAAAATATGATGATTACAGCATCATGGAAAGCCAGTCTTCCAAAGCTATTATAGAAAAATGTTTACAAATGTGTATGGGTCACAAGAAATACATTAATTAGGTAAACTCAGGAGGTTCTACTTTGATTTTGAAATTTCACTTTTTTAGCAGTCATTTTTAATGCAGCTTGTAAATGTTTTATTCCAGATATTTAAATATTTCATGAGCATCTATCTAAGGTTTTTTAATAGTGTTTCTAATTAGCTTTGTCAGAAGTGCATTTTGGTAAATATTTAATCAGCTCCTAATAGAATTAATAAGAAATTTTTATTCTCTCCCACTAAGAGTACATTAGCTTCAAAAAATTATTTAATTTCAAGGCATCTTAAGTAAAATGTGAAGTAAGTATAGATGATAGTTTTAACTTATCTGTGTTACAGGCTCAGGTACATACATCTAGTGTGGAGAACTATGGAAAGGAATTTTTGTACTCTCAGCAGAAAGCTATCTGGGAAAATAGGTGTGGCCTCAGAACTAGTTGAATTTATAAGAGAAAAAAAACCAACAAACAGCAACAAAATCTTTTCCATAAATTTGATGAAATCACCTGATTTTCAGCCACAGGCAATTAAACTTATTCTGATCATTACCCCTATTTCCAGAGCTCTGTCTTATTTGGAAACTTTAAAAACATGATATTAGGACACAGGACCATCTTCAGAAATGGTTCTTGTCAGGTAAACTGATGTTGAGTGATCTATCTCAAGCCCTCAGCCCTCAGCTGATAACTCCAAAGGTGAAATCCTTCTTGCCCTGAGGATGACCCATGGGTACCAAGAACATCTGCATCACCAGCAGATGAAAATGCTGAAAAAACAGAAAGTGGCATGATTTTGATTTCTTCAATTTTAACAGCATTTTCCTCTTCATTTGTTTTATACTCTCATGATTATCAGACCCACTTGGAGCTGAGTCATTTTAATGAGGTTTTGAATGATTGTTTTCCACTCTTCTAGTGTCTCCACCTAAGTCACTAAATTAGAGCAGCACATCCTTGCAGATGTGAACGTAAGCAGAAAAAATGGAGAAATGGATAAGTAAGCAGAATTTCTGTTATATCACAAAACCAAAAAATAAGATAGCATTGCTCAATACCAGACATGGAAAAGATCACACATATTTTCAACAGCTAATTAGAAAACTCAATCTTCACAGGAGCATGGCATAGTTCTTCACTGTATTTCTTACCACGACTGGGTAGGATGGATTGCTTGGTTCAGAGCAAAACCATGAGTATATGTGGCAAATGGGTGTTTCAGAGCTGTGCTGGTCCCAGCAGTAACCAGGGAGCAAGGTACACTCTGTGATGGCAGAGTTTTTGGGGCAGCAGGGAGTTATTCCTGTAGTGAAGCAACTGTTTCTTATTCTGCAGCCCACAAATTGTGCTGTCTAGCAGGTCGGTGAAGGTAAAGCTGCCTCTGTGTGTTCCCTGGTCTGTGTTTCTCTGGGGTTTAATCTCAGTGGAGCATCTTATTGTATTTCCTAAACCACTGTGTGGTTTGAAAGTTATCCACCCCTGCACTGCACAGAGAGGACTTGCTGACTCCCTGCACATGCACATCTCCAAGACATATGAACCAAGTCATGACAAGGGCTGAAACTCCTACTCATGCTACAGTGGGCAGTGTTTTGTTCCTCAAAGAGGGCACTGCCTTTTGTTTTCTATGGTGAGCCCTCTGCAAAGCCTTTTATGGCAGGGAAAGAATTACATCCCATCCTTCAACCAGTTAACACCCTGTGTCTGAAACTGGATTGATTGTACTAGTCTTAGAAGTAGATATACTTTTGTGAATTTTTTAATTACACAGTCTTCTAAAAAATTTGCCTCCACTCTGAATTTTGGCCTATTCAGGGAAATCTGCTAAAATCCAGATTTTCTGTGTTGTGTGGTCATATCACTGTAATAAACAACTTTTTAGAAAATGGAAATGATGATTAGGTGGCCACGAAGAGTAATTTTACTTCCACTCAGATGATTCTCTTAATATTATGCAAAGCCAGATTTGTATAATACAAATCAGCCATTTAAATGAACTGCCTCTTGAAACCTTGTAATTATTCTGAAAACAAAATTTCCATGGACAGCAGGACTTGTTTTCTAGTTTTGAACTAAATATTTTCTGATTCAGTTCCATATAAATAAATCATGGATATGTCTGTGTCTCAAAACTAATGCTTGCTGGAAACACCTCTGGAAACCCAGGCTGATGGCCGTATAAAGAATAGATGAAATGGTTCTGATTCCATTTAAATTGCAGGCTGGAAATGTGTTTCTCAGCCACAAATACATATGGATCTGTCTGCCTTGGTGTGTTTTAGATAAATAGTTTTGATTCAGAACAACAATACCATTTAGTTGGCATTTAGATTTATGATCAAGAAGCATTATAATGCAGCACATTTATTTTACTCAGTGTCTACTTTCTTATTAAACGTCTCTCTACACCACTAGAATTAGAATCAATTCACTGATTTTGTTTTATTTGTGTTGTTTTGCTTGCTCTTATGTAGCATCCAGAAAACAGAGCAAGAGTGAGTAATTGCTGGGCTTTCCCATCCAGGGCCAAGACCTACTGCTGTGCACATTTCTCAGTCTGAAACTCTAATCCTCTTGGGTTTTCGTGGTTCACAGGCAGGAGTTCCACCACATAAATCCACCATGTGCATTCCCCATCAACTGGCAAGAGCTGTGCTCAGCTTTTCACAAAAGGACCTCTATTTTTTGCTGAGTAGAATGAAGGGTAAATTGAAATATGGATGTAAAACACCATCCTGGCAGGCCCTCTGCCTCAGGTGCTTTTAGAGGTTATGTGCTCTGGTTTGCATCTAACAGTCCTCCATATAAGTTTACTGACCTCTAAGATAACTGTATTGTTGTTCTTCTTTTGAAGAATATTGGTTTGGTTATGTGTAGATTCCTAATGCCACTCACTGGACTTCAGTACAAAACTTTTCCCAGGCACTGAGATGTACCTCTGGCCCTTATTTTTCCAGGGCAAAGAAGTGAGACTTGCCAAGTGTCATCACATTACCTGTAGTACCCATTCAGGTGAGAGTCCCATAATTCCTATGCTCAGCTGCAGAGAGGTGTTCTTAAGTAATAAATGCTTGCACTCCAAATTTAATATGGAAAATACTGGATGAGGAATTCTGGTAAAATATAAATGATGGTTATTACATGCAGTTGCTACCAGCTGCAAAAATATTTGTCTAATATGACACTTTCCTCTGTGGGAGACTCTGTTAGAAGTTATCAGCAACAAAGGGATGTTATGCTGCAATACACACATTTACAAAGCTCGAATATATATGTCTCCTGCTGAGGCTACAAGTTTTGCTGTACCCTTTTTAGAGTATGTCAGGTTGGAGCATGGCTGGTCAGCTGTCAGGGCTGGTTTACAAACAGATTAAATGTGGCTGTGGTCCCATGGCAGCCTCAGATCCCAGCAGGTTTGCAGAGGAACTTATTCCTTTATTCTCTCAAGCCAAAAAAAAAGAAAAACCAAAACAAAACGAAAGCAAAACAACAAGAAAACCAAACCATCAAAGAAAGAAAGAAAAAAAAAAAAAAGAAAAAAAGACCCACTTCTAAGCTGACCATTTCCCCAATTTGCAAGAGAACAAAGGTTTCCTAATTTCCAAGTCAACTGCCCTTATGAGGTATTTCAGCTTGCCAGAAATTGGCTGGGAGCATCACACAGCTATTACAACCTGGGCCAGAAGATTCCTAAAAAACCTGGATGGCAACTTTATGGAACAGGTCCTAAGGGAGCCAACTTGGACAGATGCCTTCTTGATCTGCTGCTTGTCAACAGAGAGGATCTAGTGAGAGAAGATCTCATCTTAACCACAGTGATCACGAAGTGACTGAGTTTAGAGTATCTGTTGACAGGAGGAAAAGTGCCAGCAAAACCTCAACTCTGGACATGAGGAGAGCAGACATCAAGCTGCTCAGGGAATTAGTAAGTAAGATCCCCTGGGAAAAAGATTTTGCAGCTGTTGAGTATCAGTCCTGGTCACTTTTCAAACACCACTTCCTGAGGGCACAAGAACGGCAGTTCCCAAATGTTGGAAGTCAAGCAGGGAAGGCAAAAGACCGGCTTGGGTCTGAGCAGGGGTGTCCTCTTGGAAATAAGGCAGAAAAGGAAGGTATATGCCCACTGGAAACAAGGTCAAGTGACGTGGGAAGAATTCAGAGATGTTGCTTGCTGCTGTAGGGAAAAAAATTGTGTGGCCAAAGCTCAACCGAAGTTGAAGCTGGTCAGAATTGTGGGGGACAGTAAAAGGAGTTTTTTCAAATATATGAAGGGCAATAGGCAATATAGAAATATTGTTGGCATGTTACAGCATGAAGATGGTCATTTTACCAACAGTGACAGAGACAAGGCAGAGGTGTTTAATGCTTTCTTTGCCTCTGTCTTCGACACGGATGATGCACCAAGGGGGTCTCAGAGCACTGAGCTGCAGGACTGTGACTGTGAGAATGATCAACTCCCACTCAACCCTGAAAGTGTGTGGGATCTGCTACTCCAGTTGTAGCCCTACAAAGCTATGGGGCCTGATGGGATTCAAGCCAGAATCCTCAAAGAGATGGCTGATATTACACAACCTCTCTTGATGCTTTTGGAGCAGTCTTGGGATTCCAGAGAGGTACCAGCTGACTGGAAGCTGGCAAACATTGTCCTGATTTTCAAGAAGGGTAAGAAACTACAGGCCTGTCAGTCTCACTTCAGTGGCTGGTAAAGTTATGGAGATTATTCTGGTAAATGTTGAAAAACACCTGAAAAAACAATGCAGTCACTGGTCACAGCTTCATGAGAGGAAAGTCCTGCTTGTCAAACTTTGGATTTATGTACAGACAGGGGAATAAGATGCTGGAAAGCAATGCCACAGAAAGGGACCTGGGGGCCCTGGTCAATGGCAAGTTGAATATGAGTCAGCAGTGCCCTGGCAGCCAGGAGGGCCAACCCTGTCCGGGGGGGCATCAGGCAAAGCATCACCAGCTGGGCAAGGGAGAGGATTGTCCAGCTCTGCCCTGCACTGGGGCAGCCCACCTTGACTATTGTGTGCAGTTTGGGGCACCACACTATAAGACAGTAAAGTGTTAGTGAGTGTCCAAAGGAGGGCAATGAAGATGGTGAAGGGCCTTGAGGGGAAGCCCTATGAGGAGAGGCTGAGGGCACTTGGTGTGTTCAGCCTGGAAAGGAGGAGACTGAGGGGAGACCTAATTGCAGGTACAACTTCATCATGAGGGGAAGAGGAGGGGTAGGCATTGATCTCTTCTCTGTGGTGACCAGTGACAGAGCCTGAGGGAAGGTCCATAAGTTGTGTCAGGGGAGGTTTAGGTTGGATATTAGAAAATGGTTCTTCCCCCAGAGGGTGGTTGGGCACTGAACAGGCTCCCCAGGGAAGTGGTCACAGCACCGAGCCTGACAGAGTTCAAGAAGTGTTTGGATGATACTCTCAGGCACATGGTGTGACTCTTGGGGATGGTTCTGTGCAGGGCTAAGGGTTGAACTCGATGATCCTTGTGTGTCCCCTCCAACTCAGCATAATCAGTCATTCTGTAATTTGTATTGCATTGAGAGGAATCTGCCTTTTGTGTCTTGCTCCAAAGCCTTTCTCTTGTCACTTTGCAGAAGTGTTTGCCTTCCTTTCCCACAGATATGGATAACGAAGATCTAAGGCACTGTAAGATTAAGTGGCAGTATGTATATTTTTTATTATTATTCTTTATACAGACATACATTAATAAGTACCAAAACAACAGTAATGATACCAGTTTCTCTTGCCATAGCAGCCAAACTACAACACTAGCCCCACTCCTTTTATAGCTAGATCTAGACCTATATCATCTATATCTATTTCTATATCTATATCTAATCTAAATATATATTTCAGGGTATGTATACATGTCTATGCCCTGATGATATAAAGCTGGCAGTGAGATTCTGGGAGGAATGTGTCAAGAAGAGGCTAAACATCATCATCTCTGCTTTTCAGACTCTGTGACCCCAACTCAGGAGAAGATATATGTGGGTTCTTAAGCCTATTTTAATAGAGGAACACACACAAATATATCCCTGGCCTTTAAGGAGATGATGAAGCCTCACTGCAAATGTTATTCATGCTTGCTTAGATGATTAAATGTTTTTATAAATTGTGTCCTAAATCTCTGCCCAAAGTCATCTGTGAATTTGAGCTGAGACAAGGCACATGTTAACTACAGGGATATGCATGTAGCCCTCCAGCCACCCCTCCTCTCCAGCCTGGTCTTTCCCATGACATTAAATATGTGAATGGTCAATAAGTGCCCAGTGCTTGTTTGCATGCTGTGTGCATGACTGCATCTCTTGATGCAAGTATTGAATTTACATTTCTCACACAGTTCAGAGCCTGGCTGTTGAACCAGTTCATCGATTTGCTACAATACATTTGTGTTACTGTTTCATCATCAGATGACAATTAGCACCTTTCCCATGATTAGATGGCACCAATATATCTGGATGCTATTACAGAATTTCTTCAAGGGTGACAAAAATAATTTGTTAATAGGCTTTTCTTTCATCAGTCGCCTGTTTCCTCTGGGCTGTTGGAGCTGTGAGGGCACAAGAAGCTTTGATTTCCCTAATCAGTCTCACATGGGATCTCTCCCCATACCCTGCTCATGGGTCCAGGGGCTCTATATAAGTTCAGCTCTGGTCCTTTAGCCCCTGCCCAAGTCATGTTGGGAACAGTCCTGGTTTCCAGTTCAGCTATGTCTGTTCCTGACCATTGACTCCCTTGATTCAAGCTCCAGCTTGCAAACTGACTTCCTCGATTAGCCTTGGACCTTCCTCATCCCCAAGCACTGCCCTGGTGGTCTGTGCTCTTGGTTGGACCCAGTACTCATCTGAGCCTGCCCAGAGCACACAGCATTGAAAATTGATCACAGTATGTCAACTGCCACAAGCAAAAACGTGGCTCACTTACCTATTTTATGGACAAGATGTGAGGGAAAGAGGGTCTGAGGGAACACAACCAGGTGACCAGGCAGAAGAAATTGCCAGTGCCAGTTCTCCCTGCAAGTCCCCACGCTCCCACCTTCTGTGATGTTGGCAGGGAAGATTTGTCTGCTATAAATCCTGTGGCAAAAGGTAATACCAGTTTGTTTCTCACTTTCTGCCTCTATTCTGAGTATCAAGGTTAACTTTAGCACAAAAGTACTGTGCTTCCACTGGGGACTGTTTTAAGGATATTTTTTTTTCTTTTTTTTGACTACTTGAATTTCAAAGTTACCTCTCCTCTTCAGATATGAATACAAATGGTATATTTGCTGAAGTGTGGTGATAAGCCTTTTGTTTTACTCACTGTCTTGTTAATGAGGAAAGACATTAGCAGTCAGCATTGACTCTTACTATCCTTCAGCTTAGAGCTCATCCTGTGAACTGCTGAGGGTCTCTGGAAGATAATTATCATTCCTGGACATCAGTGGCTCCAGAGAGAATCAACCACCAGTGAAAACTACTCATACTGCTTGTGCACTACTAGCTCCTGCTAGATCAGGCTCCTGGAGAATATCCAGTTCTTCAGCAGATATAAAAAAACAAAGAGACTTACAGATGATGGAAAGAGAATCTCTAAAAGGCATCTGCAAATGTTCTTTGAAAACAAGCTTTTCTAGTTAATGATACATATGTTCTGTTCCAACTGTACATTTCTATTTTTCCCTTGGCTATTCACAGATCCTAAAAATAGTGGCTGACTATCCTGCAGCTATTTGGGGACAATTGCACTTATAAGTCCTGAACAGATGCACATTATTTTGATAGGTGGAGACCTTCATCTGCCAAATAGCTCTGTTTTCCTAATTACTTTTATCCTCTATGGATTTTTTTAAAAAGTTATGAAAAAAAGGTTTCAGAGTAGTTACTAAGTCTGACCTGAACACAGGCAGACACCAAACAAAATTTCTACCTATCACCCTGATGTCATTATAAATTTTTTTTCACTCTCACCTGTGTTATTGCTGCACTGGCTTCTAGAGCTACTCATATAATAAAAGTTCCCCAAGAGATACATATTAAACTAGGCACATTTAAATTAATAAGCAGGTGGAACTAGCAAGATTGAATAGTCCCTACATGGTTTTAAAAGTGTTTCTACCTTTAGCTTGTGTTGTACAAAGGCTGGAGACAGTGTCTTCTCCCTATGCTGTAGGCAACACCAGGATCATTCTCTTTGTGGGAAAGTTTATGCTGGGAAGGGCTCACATTTCACAAAAGAGAAGTTCCTGGACTTCTTGTATACAGAACTGGACTGTGCAGACCCCATACAACTTATTTAACATTGTTTCTTAGTGGCAATGACTAGAAAAAATGTCTTCTGTCAGATTTAAGTTAAAGAAATTCTGGAAGTACTTTGAAAGTAAATTTAGACGAGTTGGTTCAAGCAGGACTTTGGTGATTCTTCAAGAATGCAAGAGAATGATAAATATCTTAGTTATTATAAAAACCAAAAAACCCCAAAACACAAAAAACCCTAGTAAAACACCAATGAAATGCTTCTGCCTTTGCAGAACCATATTAAATGGCACTGCAAACAGCTACATCCTTTCACCCTTCTAAGTGCTTCATGTATTCTATATTCCCCAAGCAATATTATAAGGGTATAAAAATGTTTTCTAGAGATATATCAACAAACAATATAGTTTTTAGAGCGTACTACACAGCCCAAGAGGGGGAAAGAAATTACAGTACCTTATTTTTAAATTAAAGGTAATCAGGTCAACAGATATGAAACCTATCTGTTTGCAGCTTTCATTATATTGTTAGCACTTAGCAGGAGGAAAAAGGAAGGAAGAGATAAAATAAATGTAGAGTATATTGGTGTTAGGGAAAATGTGGTGTGTGCTGGAGTAATGGAATCACTCAGTAGAAAAATATAAAACACTATTTGATATTCACATGAAAATATGATGCATTTCAAAGCAGTCTTTAAGTGTGACTATTTGTTAGAAAAACAAAGGTGTCAGGAAATTAAGATATTTCATTTAAAATCCAATACAGAGAACAAGTCAGTACTTGAACTGGAGTACACCAGAGGTGTCAATCACATCCAACTGCAGTATGAAATAAAGTTAATGGAAGATGTTCTGACTTTGGTGGATCCAAACTTTGGTTCTCTGTGCTTACCTACTTACATCAAAATAAGTCTTAATCCTGAAGTCTTCTTTTTGCTATCTGAAATTTAGAATGTATAAACAAAGTACAGCAGTATCCTGTCACACCTTTGTAATCACAAGAAGGGCAGCATTATAGCTAATTCATTAATTTCTACTAACTATATTCTGTCCTATTAAGTATATATTGCCTTCCTTATTATCAATGATGCTGCACATAGGTTGAATACTCAAAGCAAAATGTCAGGCTGAATTCTTACTCAAATATATATGTGAAGGCTTGCATTTAGTTCCTTAAATACCAGGATATTAAATACTAATATTTACAAACTTTTTCCCACCCTAAGAAGGTGATGTTTGAACTCATGTAATAAACAGTGGGAAATACTCACTATTTTCCTCAGGTTTAGGGTAGTGTAATTTTCTAGTAATCAAAGTGCTCTTAATCCTTCCTTTATTATACCATGAGTTATGACTGAAGCAATTCATGTGAGTGCTGCTGTAGGATTAGTGCTGCAAGCAGACTCTAGCAGTGTTGTATTTGGCATTATGAGGACAAGCTGTAGTCAGACAGGACAAGTCTGTACTGCTGGGAATGCAGTAGCTCCATAGGATGGAGCCACAGTTATTGATAAATTGCCCTTCAGGATTTTTTGTCCTTTGGCCTCAGTATTGAATTGGATGAAAGGACAGAATGTGTAGAAGAAACGAACAAACCACCTGCCCAGCAAAGTTATCACAAGCTCAAGTCAGCACACCTGGTATTTAGAGATGAATTAAAAAAAGAAAATACATAGGAAAAGACTAAAACAGGAGAGAAGTGAAGTTTTCCAAGTCTGATATTTAGCATTCAGTGAGATTTGCTTGAAAACTCTGCCAAAGATATGTGAGCACTGAAGTGAGCAGTACATTGTTCTTTCAAGAAAGAAATCCAGTGCCTGATTTTGCAGCTCAAGTAGAAAGAGGGAAAGAATACACTAGTGGATTGTTTAATTTGGGCTTTTTGAACTGTTCAGAGGTGACAGCATCTCTGTAACATCTAAAAATCCTGCAAAAGACTCTCAAAACAACAATAGCAAGTGTTTCACAGAAAAGTAGTGAAAGTATGATACACAAGAAGAGCTATTCTGGCTATGGAGGGAGATGAACACTCATTAAAGAACTTTTTATTAACACACGAGAGCCCTTCTCAAAGACCCCAGTGAAGCTATGGAGTGAAGCAGCAGAACTATACTAATATTTAGAATTTTGGTGGAAGCTGAATGTCTAATTCACTTTGTCATCAGTGAAGCTTTACATTTCTTTTGAGGGAAAATAGAAAGGGTAACTGTGAGACACTAGATTATTATATTAATTATTGGCTTGGATGAACTCAAGTGTGTGTGTGTGTGTATTTGAAGGGTGCAGTGTTCAAACCCTCCATTTTCTAGACTCCTGTAGTTGAGTCTCTGCTGGATCTGGGAATAATAGCAAAGTTTCTTTTTTTTCTCTGTCTTTCTCTACTTCTTCTCTTAATCTTCTTTCTTAGTATTTTGAGTGACTTTGAACCAAATGGGTTGGATTTTGCTAAGTGGTGTGTGTTAGCATGTGCTAAATCAATGCTCTGTGGAATGATTTATTTTGGTTGCATGCTACCCTTTAAGCTTTTGCCAAGTTCTCTTACTCACTAAAGTTTACCAGTAAAAGTACCCTCTGAGAAAACATGTGCAGCTTTCTTCTTCTGTGACCCCCCCCTTACGGTGTTAGAAAAACTGAGGGCTTTTCTTAAAATTTGGTGCATGAATCTTTGGAGCTTTGTATACTTTTAAAGTAAAACTCCTTCACTGAGCTCACAGCTCTGAGACTTGGAGTCTTACAGCCACTCTGTGACACAGCAGCTAACAGAGTTAAGGCAGGTGGCATGACACTGACAGTGGGGACAGCTTTTAGATGAGCTTTACAGGATAGATTTCTCCCATGGTGAATAAAACATGGAAGCTCTAAGACCAAGAGGTTGTGGGCTTTTCTTCAAGTCAGGTAATTAGACTTAATGAGTCACAGAATGACTTGGGTTGGAAGGGACCTTAAAGAACATCTTGTTCCAACTTTCCTGCCCCACGCAGGGACACCTTCCACTAGACCAGGTTGTTCAAAGCTCCATTCAACCACGTCTTGAACACTTCTAGGGTTAGGACATCCACAGCCTCTCTGGGCAACCTGTTACAGTGTCTTATCACCCCCACATTAAAAAAAAATTCCTACTATCTAATCTAAACCTGCCCTGTTTCAGTTTGGAGCCAATTCCCCTCGTTGTGTCACTATGTGCTTTTGTAAAAAGTCTTTCTCCATCTTTCTTTTAGGCTCCCTTCAAGTTCTACCTGAAGTACAGAAGACCTGAAAAAATAAACCCTAAATAAGAAGTGCCAAGTTCATGAGGTTATCAGGAATTCCAACAGCTGGGGGTGTAGGGGGAGAGGAGGGATATGGAAGCTTAAAGTTCCATCCCTGAAGAGTAGCTGAAGCAGCAAGGACCATTTGTAAATGACTTCCCAATAATATAATGTGACAGAGAGCTACCAGGATGCACAGCACATGCTCTCCCAGAACAAGATATAATCTTATCTGTATTACTAAGTCACAGGGCCATGGTCAGAAAAGATAAAAAAAAAAATAGAATAAAACCCCAAAACAACCACCCCTCCCCAAACTTTATTAATCTGCCCACCATGACTTTTAAAAGGGTAGACATGACTCAATGTCTGCTCCAGTAAAAAAGGTACAACACCTTGTATGTTATTCCAATAAGAAAAGCTAAATAATTCCAGTTGTCCCCCAGCTCAGATCCACCCTTCCTCATCACTTTTGCACCCCCTCTGTTCTTTCAGGATTGCTGGCTTTTACACTGAGCTGTATTTAGCTCTTCTTCTGCCTCCACGTGTTAACTTTTGAACTTGCTTTGAATAGCGACCCCTTCTCAAGTGAACAGGCTCTGTTGCCACTATACATTAGTTCTACTCCATACCAGCAGCTTGTTCATTTTTCATGTAGCCACTCCACATCCTTATTCCTTCAGAGGGGTTGGAGGAAGATTGTTTGATGGAGCTGGAAAAAAGATTTCATGTTTGCTTTTTTCCCTCCAAACTGTTCTTTCTTTCAAGCTGCTTCTTTTCCACTAGGTGCCACTGAAGGCTAGGGGAGCAAATAAACCTTATAAAGAACATCTGACTTGCCTGAAATCCAGAGCTCCTGGGTTTCCTGGTAACTTGGGAGTGGAGTTTTAAAGTGACCTAAAGCTTGTGGAAGTTGAATTCCTATTTATAAACTGTAATGTGTAAGGCTGTACCTTCCTGTGCTAATCCCTGGAAGATGCAGTCTTTAGAAACATGTAATAAATACATCAGAAATCCATATGGGAATGTGACAATGGGTATCATTGCAGCCATTCCCTTTGTATGGTTGTGGAGAAGGCTACTCAGACTCACCAGCTGGGTATGGGGCACAGTTGCCTGGAGATGGCTTACAATAGCTTAGGATCCTGGAGCACTAGAAGGGATAAAAGTACATCTGGCTCTTCCTTATCCTGATCCATGGCTATAAGAGCCATGCCTGACACATTTTAAATTACCAGCAGTTTTGTCTTGCACTGAGGAACAGAGGATGACTGTGAGCATTTGCTAGAAATTTTTATATCAATGCATAATCTTTTAAGACATCGTTGATGATGAACAGAACGTTTATGTAGTTTTACGTGATAAGTGAAATTCAAGTGTTAAAAGAAATCTATTTTTAAATGACAGCAGTATAAAAATACTGACATTGATTCAGATTTCATTTAAAGGACTACGTTTTTAAGTCTGACAACTACAGAAAGGCACAACAAACTTTTGTTTCAAATTCCTGCACTCCTCTTAAGAAAACTCTACTACATTCAGAGTACTCAAACCCAGGATTTATAGCAATCTGAGGTTATGCAGTAAGAGAGGTATAGAGGTATATACAACCAGTATATAATGTAAATTTGAAGTAAAATAATTATTAAGAAATTACCTCCAAAAAGAAGACCACTTTGCTTGTAAATGTGAGAAGAGTAAAGACAAATACCTTTATATTCTCACTTGCCTCATTTATGGTATTTCTGGCACACCGTGGTTCAGTAGATGCACTCCTAAGGTAACAGAGAATGAACAAAAGAAATAAGAGGATTTAGCCCCACCTTCCTGTCACCCTCTAGTTACAAATTGATGAGCCAAGCTCAGTCACCTGTTTCAAATCCTCTTTGGAAGTGGAGTCTGGGTATGAAGGCATTCACAGCGATCTGTCCAAAATGGCTCTGTCCACTCTGAGATCAAACTGCCTGAGGAAAGTCTGGAAATAAAAGTGCAATTACCCTTCTGAGAACTTAAGGTCTCCTCTGTGTTTGACTTCCATAGATGTGTTCTTGTTCTCTAAGAAGTCATGCAACATTGTGGAGGTGATACCACAAATACGACTTCACTGGTAATTCTGAAATTGTAAGGAAAATTTAAAATGAAGAAGAAAGCCACACAATCCCTTCATGGTTCAGTGGATATAATGCTGTGGAAGGGATTGTGGCACTTTGTTTTCATTCTTGCCCTTTGAGAAATCAATGTGCCTCTCTGTTCTTCAGATTTTCTCTGTATGATGTGCTGCTCGTAATTTTTTTTTTCTACCTTTATTCAGTGTTTTATGACACACAGGTGAACATGCTCTCTGACAACTATGACATTCACTGTTGTCACAGTCTTTTTAATCTAAGGAGAAAGTCTAAGATGTCTAATGAGTTTGTGTATCTAAGAACTTGCTCATTTTATTTGCATTTAATCCCTCAGCTACATGAAAATCTTGCCTTTCTCATGATAATTTAAAAAAACTCCAAAAAAACCCGAACAAGCAACAAACAATAAATGAAGAGCAACACTTTCAATGCTAGATTTTTTGTATATTCACTGTGCAACACCCCAAATAATTTCCCCTATCCTCTCACTATATTCCTCAGTAGTTCCTATGCATGGACTCTTCCTTATGACTGCCTTCATTTCCCCGTGTCCCTTAAGGTATTAACAGCATTTTCAGGCAAGTTAATATGTTCACTAAACAGAGTGTCAAGTGCTATATCCCATCAGCTTGCTGAATACCATCTCTGTTGATAGGTGGGTTCTCAGTGGTGTAAAAGTCATGGTGAGACAAACAGGAATCAAAGTTTCTCAGCTATGGCACCTCAGCTCCTGCAGTACTTCCTGCAGGAAGCAGTGCTTCCTATACACCCTTTTTAATGTGGTGTTTCTTCACATTCAAAGTTGAAAAAAACAGCACAGGGCACAGTGAGGAACTGTGTCATTTGTGATAGAGTTGTGTTTGGGTGAAACAAGAACGTGTAGATTTATTTTGTCTGACACTGTACCCAACAGCTTGCCCTCACAGTCTCTGTAAGCTGTCAGCTCTTCCCATCCATCAGCCTGAACAGCATTCTGTTCTAGCGTTGTTATTATCTGTCTTATCTTCCTTTCTGTTGCACCTGGCAAAGGAATGATGCCTTTTGATGGATTTTCACTTACCTCTCTTGTTTTCCTTCCCATCCCTTTTAAATAAATATCCTATTGAGTGCAAACTTGGAAAGATTTCAGAGCAAATTTCACTAGCAGGGATAAACAGAATTCTTTAGCATTTATTCTCTTCAAACACTTAATGCATTTGTGCTTTGTATCAGTGTCATTGTGTTGATGTAGTGACCGGTGTACAGTGTGAAGCAACTTCAGAGTAACTTGTTTAGTCCATGCTGAGCTTTCTTGCAGACAGTATTTTGCTAGATTTAAAAGGACAAAGTTCAGAAGATCTGTATAGCCATAAAGAACTCATAGGCACCTGCAAGAGTGTAGAAGAAAAGTCCTCAACTATGTTGTCAATATCAAAATAGACTTGTTTTTTATTCTGGTAGCAGAGGGATCCTCTCCATGTGTCTGTCCTCTGAACAGGTTAGAGAGACAGAGCAGTGGTCCCTGAATGTATAGTAGGAGACTTTGCATACACAGGAACTGGAGGTAACAAAGTGAGGCTCCTTTCAAACACCTTGTAAGCAGGGAGCAGGCTGCTGCCTGAGGCCAGGCTGCTCAGAGGCACGTCAGCAGAGATGACCTTGTGCAGAATTGACGCAATGCAGGAGCCTGGGAGTGAGTGCCCTGTTAGAGACATGACTCACGGGGGGTGCGTTCTGGGCACCACAGGGAGCCCCATAAGGACCTGTTGCTCAGCACACTGACATCTTTGGGCTGTGTTTGTTCCAATCCTAACTCAGGACCCACAACCCTAACAGGCAAGTTAGTAGACCTTGGGTGCTACAGCACCTTGGCATGGCTGGGAATGGCTGCAGCCCAGAGCAGTTTCTCACTGTAAGTTCCTTTTAAGCGTTGTTGGCTGGGTTTGGTATCAGGACACAAAGGGGGTTTTATTTTCGGTCAGATGGATTGTAAGAAACACGATTCCCCCAGGAGTTCTCTACTTTTCTAACTTCAGTTTCCCCCTTGGCAAGAAGGAAGTGGGTATCATTTGTTTTCTCTGTAAACACAAAATGAATCATTTCTACAGTAGCTCAGGTTTCTGGGGATTTCTGGATCAGTTTTTTCCCCTTAGTTTGTTTTCCAAACAGACCACAAGGACAGAGACAGAATGCAGCTGATATCTTTGGTATTTTGTAAGGCTG
The DNA here is from genome assembly GCA_035221455.1 of Xenops minutus. Lineage (NCBI taxonomy): Eukaryota > Metazoa > Chordata > Aves > Passeriformes > Furnariidae > Xenops > Xenops minutus. The sequence continues at coordinate 60,542,326 of JAWWEE010000040.1, read as the reverse complement.
TTTGACACTGCTTAGGATCTTGCTTCCAGAGGGCTCCCTGCAGCAACTCAGTGGCTTCCAAGAAAAAAGTGGACATAGGTTCTTTTATCTATTCAGATCACTAGGAGCTACCACACATCCTTTTAATGTTTAATCAATGATCTCTATTGCTTTGTTATATAAAAGCAAAAAGCAAATATTGGAATTGATTAGGTAAAGTACTTAGCTGAAACTGAAAGCTGTCTACTGAGGACACTTGCCAAGTAATAAAGTTGGTTTTCAGAAGACCAAACAAACACTTTATTTTTTTTCCCCCCATGGTAATTTCAAATTAACACTCAGTATGTACAGTTTCTAATCTTATGAGTGAGTGAGAAGATGACTAGAATAAAATTTAATTATTGATGGTTGACATGACTGTGAAAGTTGCCTAAACCAGTTTCTTCATAGATCACTGCTGATTGCCTACTGGTTCTCCTTAAATTCCCAACCAAATTTGCTTTAATAAGAACACAAGCTACTAGTGGACGAGTGCCATATTCATACTCAAAAAGATCAGTCTTGGTGTCTGTATGAGAAAGTGAGATGAGAAGACTTTCTTTTGCTCTCTTGACGTGAACGTCACGCTGATCACAGATAATGGGGCAGATTCATCTTTCTTGCAAAGCCACATCACTCTTCATCACCAACCCTGTGAATGCTGGTCTCAGAAGCAGCCTGAACAGCTGACTAGGTACCTCAATGAATGGAAGGAGCACCAGGCTATAGATCTATGTGCCTCATCATGTTCAGAGCCTGTGGGAAACCAGAAACTGGGTTATGACATTAGATTTTCTTGTAGTCCTCCATTTGACATACAGCAGCACAGACACATTCTATTTATTCCTCAAATCCTCTGTCAACTTCACATTCAGGCTCGAAAGTGATCATTTTAGGATCAGCTTTTATTTTTTCCCAGGTGGAAAGATAGTGGAATCTGGAGTATTGAATCAGTGAAGACGTGTAAGCAAGAGTTAATAGCATTAATCAGAAACATAACAAACTCAGTGACAATTCCTGCAAAAGCCTGTTGTTAAATCCCTGCAGCTAATTGTATGTTGTTAGTATAAAATACTTGCCAACTTCTAGTTATGACTAATTCCAAGAGGCTCATTTTTATTGCAACTGTGGTTAAATGAATTTATTTATTCAATATTTTAAAGGCTTCAGTTAAAGAATCTTAATTTCAACTAAAAGTATTTTAACCTACTGCCTTACCTTCTCTGTCACAATTAAAACAAGACCCAGCATATAAGAACTATAACATGGCCAGTTATATAGAAAATTGCCTTAGGTACAGCTATGACTTCAAAATGGGCAGTGAAAAAAATACATGATGCATTCGGAAAGGTTTATGGTGACAATTACATGTTTCCTGGAGTATTTAATCCACTGTGTAGAGTCAGCATTGCCTATATATGTACTGTAGAAGGGACAGCAAATGAAAACCACTGGCATGCAAGAAGTTAGTAATGGAATATATTTGCAAAACTGGAGCTGTTTCAACCTGCTGGCTGCACATCAAACACTGTCAACATAAAGATATTTGTTAAATAAAAAAAGGAAATGGACAGTCAAGTCAGAAAGGACAGTTGATTTGTGGGACCTTTTAATTATCCGATGCAAGGGAAAGTCGGTCATCTGCAGGCAAGTAGTGGACTATAAAGAAATAAATTTGGTATTGATAGCACAACATCAAAATGAAGGTGGGCAGGTCTTCAGTGAATAAATCCTTTCTTGGATGGTGTAACATTTAACCATGCTGACATTAAAATTTCTTTCATTATGCTTCTGAAGAGAAAAATAATAAAAAAAATATCACTAGTGATTTGAGGCCCTTATTTTCCCAGTTGTTGAGCAAAAAGAGCTTAGAGCTTTGAAGGCTGGAATTAAAATGGGGTGTCACTAAAACATTTCCATTTGGGCTGCTCAGAATTCAATAGCCCCACACCACTGCCCAGTTTTGACAAATGGGTGTGATGGTAAGTGCCAGCACGCTCAAAGACTCTTCTTTCAGGTTGCCTGTTTATTCTGAAGGGCACTTTCCTGCCAGCTGTGTGCAGTACACATTGCAAAGTCTATGTTCTACACTTCCAATGGCAAAGTTTGATTATCCTTGGGTTTCATTGTCTTCCAAGGGAATGTGAAATTTACATCTTAGAACAAGCAAGCAAAGAAACAAACACATAAATAAATAGCATAAATAAATAAATAAATAAATGAGATATTTTCAGCTTGTTTTGGTTCCAAGAGGCAGTACTTTTCAGAATAGTGGCCATAAATATGTAAATTATTATTATTAACTAAATTCATGCTTGTTTCTTTTCTTACAGACTTAAAACAAGATTTTCAAACCCAAAATCATCTCTGTAATTGTTTGTTTTTTTATTTTGCAAACATTCTCTAACAAAGTGGCTAATTTATGTCACTAATGTTTTCACTGTTTTGTGCTTGCATGTATGTCACAAATCAGCTACAGTATGGAGGATGTGAAAACCTCCTTCCTGAAGAAGAAGAGGACACAAAGCTTTCTCTGTTAGTCTTCCTGACAGAGAAAAAAATGTAACAGCAAAGCACCTGCCCTTCTTTCAGTGGGGTGTCATAGTTAAGATAATGGTTAAGAAATGTTGGGATTGGACATTACTGGAATGTGAGATTTTGTGTTTACACGGGTTCTTTCTGTCAGCATGAAAAGATTGATTCATGGCTTATTATAAGGAATTTTATCCTGGCAACACTAAGCACCATGCCCAATCTGGAGATGGGGAATCCTCCACTCAAGACATGCACTCACATTCACTTGTTAGTACATGCCCTGTACCCACAGATGCCTCCACAGATTGCTGTGGTGTGAGAATGGTCTGTGAGAACCTGCTTGTTACTCTCATCACTCAAGGAAAGATATAGGTTTAATATGCCTTCAGGCTTAGAAAAATGACCTGTAAGCCTTGTGATAGTCACAAAAAACCCTCAAGCCCTTGAAAGGCTTGCTTTAGGGAAATATGTCCAGTGAACCCACTCATGTCACTTACAGCACAACACCAATTTGAAGGTAGGAAGGTTTGAGAAAGATAAGGCTATGGGAACGAAAAGGGGTGACATGGCATTTCATAGAATTGTGGAATGGTTTGGGTTGGAAGGGACCTCACAGATCACCAGATTCCAGCCCCCTTGCCACAGGCAAAAATGCCTTTCACTAGACCAGGCTGCTCAAATCTCCATCCAACTTGACTTTGAACAATTCCAGGGATGGGGCATCCACACCTTCACTGGGCAATCTGTTCCAGTGCCTCACCACCCTCACAGTAAAGAATTTTTTTCCTACTGTCTAATCTAAGCCTACCCACTTTCAGTTTAAAACCACTCCACCTTGTCCTATCACTACATGCCCTGGTAAAAAGTCCCTCTCCAGATTTCCTGTGGCCCCTACTTTAGGTACTGGAAGGTGCTCCAAGGTCTCCCTGGAGCTTTCTCTTGCCCAGGATGAAAAACCCCAACTCTCTCAACCCTTAATAGCAGAGGTGCTCCAGCCCTCTGATCATTTTCATCTTATTATTTTTCTTTCAGTAATGATTTTCTTGATTAATTTTTCTTCACGTTGATTATTTATCAAGAATGAAAAAGTAGTAAAAACACTGATTTTCCCTTTTTGTTCAGCCTTTGTTTGATAACTCCATGCTGATACATGGTGAAGCTGGCACCAACATGAGGACAACTTTTGTGGATAATTGAAGATCAAAGGGAAGAAAGGTATGGAGAAATAGTGTCTTTTTATTTGCTTGTTTTGCTTTTATGATTCTTATTTTTATCTGAGTCTTCTTATTTCAGCGCACATTTTTTGCAAACTTGGTGACACGGATTTACAAGTGAAGATTATTTTTTAGCTTGTATCTAACATCAAAAGACGTTCAGAGAAATCACATTACATCTTTCAGTTTATGATTTATTTATCACATACATATAAACACAGTTCTGAGCCCAAATCAGGAGCAGCCTAACATCTATTTGTGATTACTCTTGCTAATAATCCTTCACTCTCCAATGAAAATTGCTTTTGGATCTTTCAGCATGATTTATCTTGTCACTGCTGTTGCCGTCTCTTCCTTCATCACCAGAATACAGAATATTGCAACTTCAGTACTAGGAAAGAGTTCTTTTTGCCTTAATCTTTTGTCAACCTGTCTGTCAGAGGGGCAGCTTCTGGATTTTCCTTACAGGCACAGGACATGAATGACTAGAGAAGAAACAGAAGAAGCCTTTTTGTCTTCCCAGACCAGGAACATAATTCAGTTATGTCCTGTGTGCTGGTCCCTGGCCAAGCAGGGAAGGGTTTACCTGGCCTGGCAAGGCTTGCACACTAATTAGGAAGGTGAGGAATTTCCCTCCAGGGAGCTGGGGAAGATACAACTCTCCAGTTTACAATACAGTAAAAAAGCCTCAGATTTAAAAGGCATTCTGGTTCCACTTATGATATTGTGAGTCTATT
>JAWWEE010000040.1:60460275-60537722 GCA_035221455.1 Xenops minutus | reverse complement strand
ACACCCCTCTGGGGCTGGATAGCTGGGGGCACAGGGGGGCACACCCCTCTGACCCTGGATAGCTGGGGGCACGGGGGGCACACCCCTCTGACCCTGGATAGCTGGGAGCACAGGGGGCACACCCCTCTGGGGCTGGATAGCTGGGGGCACAGGGGGGCACACCCCTCTGACCCTGGATAGCTGGGGCACGGGGGGGACGGGGGGAACACCCCTCTGACCCTGGATAGCTGGGAGCACGGGGGGCACACCCCTCTGGGGCTGGATAGCTGGGGGCACAGGGGGGCACACCCCTCTGACCCTGGATAGCTGGGGGCACGGGGGCCACACCCCTCTGGGGCTGGATAGCTGGGGGCACAGGGGGCACACCCCTCTGACCCTGGATAGCTGGAGGGCGTGGCCCCTCCCGGCTCCGAGCTGGTGACGTCACAGGAAAAGCTCCGCCCCCGTCCCCCGGTCCCGCATGGCCGGGGGTGCCGCCCTCCCGGCTGGGCCCCGCCCCGCCCGGCCCCGCCCACTGCTGCCCCGGCAACGCAGTCAGGGGCGGAGCCGCGCACGTTGCTAGGGGCGGTCCCGCCCCGCCGCCCGGCCCCGCCCACCGCTGCCCCGGCAACGCCGTCGGGGGCGGAGCCGCGCGCGTTGCTAGGGGCGGAGCCGCCCCACCCACCGCCCGGGCTGCCGGCTCCGCGCATGCACAGTGATGCTGGGGGGGGTGAGGGGCACGCTCCGGGCGCTCCGAGCAAGGGAAGGGTTTGGAATTCCCTCCCCTCACAAACGACAGCACCGGAGGGACCGGGAGCGGGGGGACCCCCGGGTACGATCTCCTTCCCCCGCCCGCGAGTTCACCGAGCCCCGGCACCGGCAGGGCACGTCACCCGCTCCTCCCGGTGCCCGGCCACGCAGCGGGCACTGCGCAATGTCCCGGCCCCGCGCCGCTCCTGTGCTCTGCCGGCGGGACGGGAGGCAGTGGGTGCTCCGAGTATAATGGCGGGTCTGGGCACGGCGGCGCCGGCAGCTCCGCGGGCAGGGCAGGGGGTGCCCCCGATGAGACACCGGGCCGGACGGACAGCACGGCCATGGTGCTGGTGCGGTGCCGGCGGTGCCGCGGGGATGTCCCCGATGGAGGCGGGCAGGGCGGCGTGCCGGACAGAGGGGGAGCCGCGGGCACCGGGCCGGGCCGGGGGAAATCCCCGCAGACAGAATGCGCTCTCTGGTTAGTGCTTTTCGCAGTTTGTAACGGAGAAATGTCTTTCTTCTCTGCCGAGTTTGCAAAAACTCCCGGATTGTCACTCTGTTCCTGGGTTTCCAATGCTAAAAGTATGTGTGTCCAGGCCAAACTCACATGAACAGCTGCCCTATTATTCGATTGCACAGCCGCCCAAATCTTTTTCCCAAGCATGTCCCATTCATTTGCAGTTAAACAGAACAGAACTTCATAATTGTTTTTAGCCATAAATTTGGAAAGACATTCTGGTTCCACTTATGATATTGTGAGTCTATTCCCACAGATTTCATAACCTGGATTGGCTCTTCAGGGACTTCTGACTGGTCAGAGCCTTGTGCCATGTGAAAATATATTACATGTAGTTTTTTGTGCTATTCACTGTGCCTTTGACATCTTCTCTGCAATGTGTTCTTTGAAGCTAATGGCATAGGCTGCTTGGCTTTTCAGATACTGCATTTAAATCAAAAGGAAGAGTGTTCCCAGGAAAGCATTATTTGACAGTAGTGGTCTTCCCTTTGCTAGGTAGGTTACTGAGAATCCTTGGGGAAGCAGGTGGGATTATACAGAGTTTGTAACAAAAAAAAAAAAAAAAGGGTAAGATTATCAATCTGGGTTAATATTGACATTGTAGTACCAGACTATATATACATTTAGCAATATGTATAGATTCATGAATGTTTAGACTACTTCTATAGCCATGGCAAGAGTGACAGATTGCTACTTATTTCTTTGGGTTAAGATGATGCCTTTATGACAAATATGTATCATTGCTTTAAACAATCACCTTCTGCAACACACAGAAACAATATATAAACAAGGAAAATTTGGGTTCATACTGTACCTTTAAAGGGCTTTTGAAAATCATATCAGCAGAATATATGTATTTCAAGAATCCAGATTTTCAGAACATGTATAAAAGGGAAAGGTTTTCTATAAAGCTAACTTCTGGAAGTTTATAAAATGTATAATATGTCCTTGCTGTGCACACTGTACTTTTTTTCTGGACTTGTTTTCAGCCATATGAAGTAGAGTGATACCTTTACATTCTATTATTTTTGTTGCATTATTATTATTCACAGATAATTTTATTGTTGATACCTAACCAACAGGAACATATCTGTCACATATTATTTTAAAGAACAGCAATGATATTTCTAACTAGTCAGGGTTTTATCATAGGCAGGGGTTTTTTTGGTAGATTTTTTTTTGGTTTTTATATTTTTATTTCAAGAAAGTGAAATCTGCATTCTGGTGGAACTTGATTATGTTATGGATTATCCTTTGAGTCAATTTGAATGAATACTGAGAAAATTGTATTGCAGAGCCAAAATTTCAAACATAGCAACTCAAAATGGCACATAGTCAAGTTTTCCAGTATATCATCAATAACGAGAAGATAACAGGGAAAAAGAAAATAAAATAGCTATGTCTCAAGTTGACTGCTTGGAATATAAAATAGTATTTCCAAACTGCCCTTCATCTTGAGACCATCAGTAGCAGCCAAGTTTATGACATATCACTGGAAATATCATTTACATGGCTGATTTGGTTAAAGCAATGGAACTGAAAAGTACAGAACTCACCAGCTTAAAAATGGTGTGAGGGGAATGAAATATGTGACCTGCCTGTGAACCTCATATGCTTCAATACGTTTGGAAATCCAGTGGAGGCTGATATGATTGGGTTGATTGTGTTTGAAGGGCTCTTGGGACCAGAAAGTTGAAGTTAGGCTTGTTATCTCTCAACCATCTAGCACAATCTTGGAATGTACTTTCTTTGTTCTGTTGCAGCTTTTCCTTTAAATTGGAAAAGGAATTAAGATCTAGGAAGTCAGTAAGTCTGCCTTTAGTCCTTAGAGAAAACATTTTCTTGGAGTTCATTTCCAGAGATGTGAATGGCAGCAAAGTAAGCAGGAGCACTCAACATATTTTGCCAAGGGCAAATCCTCCTTGCTTGAGCTGGTGAAATGAACCAGCTCTGAAGGTGAAGGGTGTAGTGGGTTTAGTGATTGTCTGATGAACACTTGCTTGTCATGGATCCAGATGGTACACCATCCCTTCCCAACCATGTGACATTTCCAAGAAATCTTAACCCAATTCTGAGAAATGAGTAGGTAAGTACTTAACTGTGCCTCTTCCAAAACCTCCAGAGCCTTCCTTTATGTCCATCTAAGGTCACCACAACCTAACAGTATCTGTGCCACTTACACCATAAACACTCTCATTGAAAAGCACAAGTGGTGTTGCTTCCTAAGGTGTTTAATATAACTGTAGAAAGTTTGAGTGAGAACACAAGTACACAGACAACATTGCTGGAAAATCCAGATTCTTCCAGTTTCCAAAGCAAACCATCTGAATCTTCAGATTATATTGCTGGTTAAGCCTTGCTGGAAATTTTTTTTCCTGGCTATTTTCCACAGTGGTTCTCCTGTTTTTGGAAGATACATTTGCTACTTCCTCCCTGGCCACTTTAAATGGACATTACCTAAAGCTGACTAAACCAGATTTGGCTGGTAAATCTGTTCTAAGCAGCTTGCACTGACTGCTAATGCACAAGTCGCAGTATTCATTACTCCTGGAATTAACTTACTATATTTGGCATTACTCTGAAATTCTAGCAGGAGTCCAGGAGCCTACCTCAGTTTTGACAAGATTAGAGAAACACAGGCCCTAGTTTCTAACCATGCATATGCATGCAGACTCTCTAGCCCTACTTTTTGCCTTTTTTTCTGGAAAGTTTGGGCACCTTGCATCTATTTAGAGATTAAACAGCAAACTGGTGCTTCCAGGAGATCTGCTTATAAGGATGTGAAGATGGGATCATCTCAGTTCTCCAGTGGGTTGATTGGCAATGCCTTGTGGGGAAACTGCTGTGCCCTTTGTACTGTGGGCTCAAGACCTTCCCTACCTTGCTGCAGGCTGGGGGGATCTGGAAAAGAGTTCTTCAGGTTTGTAGACCATCTCCTGCTAGAGGGAGGCTGTGGCACAGAGGGACGTGGTTTAGTATAATCAATATCTTTGGGTTTATGTGATGTATGAGCCTGGGCATTGATGCCAAAAAACCTCGGAGCAAAGAACTGCTTAGAGACAATTTATCTTTAAGCAACAAAGGTATTTATTGTGACATTGGGATGCTATCAAGCTCGCACTGGACAAACCAGATCTGAATCATCAGTGCAAAACAAGCTATTTTGTATATTCTCGATATATGATTACAATATCTAATCATGCATATTCATGTAATTACAACATCTAATCATACATATTAATGACTAGGTGGAGTCTAGGCAGGGCTTGGGCTGAGCTTTCCAGATTCTTCTTTTGGCACCAATTTTGGGAGGTTGGTCTCGACCTTCAGCCTCAGTTAGGTGGTCTTGGAGTGTCTACGTCTTGATTGAACTTCTAACCTTTCTTTGTTAGGTGACCTGATTCTTCAAGCTTGCAAAAACCCTTGGCTCAAGGCCTTCCTGTCTAATTCAAATGTCTGTGTTATCTTGATTTATGACCACAAGGTTTATTGTATAGCACTCTGAGCATTCTTTGAGGCTTTTTGGTCCAGTAGGCAGCACAGGATGGGTTATCAACTATTGCCAGGCAGAACAAGCATTGAGCAATTCTCTTCTAACAGAGCAAGGTACCTCTACTAACTCAGTTAACTGTTTTAGGCCTTGCTCTGCTTTCAGCATTTGCTGCGGTATGTCCTGCTGGACTGAAGAAGGTAAAGTGCATATTTCATCAGGTTATTCCTCGAGAGACTGAGTGAGAGAAGAATATTTTATCCTTCCTGTCTTATACTTACCTGAAAAACACCCACTTTAACTATGGTGCATTGAGGAAATGGCCAGGTGCATTGTTCCCTGAGCCAGTGAAGTTAATGGCATGTGAAAAAGGATCATGTGTCTTTGGGTAAAAGGTAGCACAAATAACCAGAGGACTTTTAAGTACAAGGGAAAAGAGACTACACGGTGTTTTGTCTCAACAGTTAGAAAGAAAATACTGGGAATTGTGTCTCCCCCTAGGACATTATTGCATTCTTCTTGTTAACAACTGTGTGCACAAGAAAGTATTTTACCTATTCTGCTTTTCACTGACCCATATTTTTAGGTCCTGTTTCTCTTCATGATCTCATTTCCTTGATCACAACCCTTAACCATTAATAAACTCACAGGATCTTCTGAAATAAGAAAGCAAGATCTGTGTTTAACAGATTGAAACTGGAAGCACAGATTAGAAGAGGACCTTTCCAGCTCATAATGAATTGCCTGGGCAAAGGCCCAAGTATTCTTGGTGTTAAGGTTACTCTCTGATGTGTGGACCAGGTTTCATATCCAGTAGACTACCCAGCTTATGCTGTTAACTTTTATTATAGACACTAGCCACAGTCTCTTTTTGGTTTACTACATAAAGCCATGAGATGGACCTACACTGCAAAAACAAAATCTGAATTTTGATTACAGTGGCAATCAAGGGGGCTTCGTTCAACAATATAGTCCATGCTCTACAAAGTGAGTAAAGCAGCCACAAAAAAGTTTGGAATGTGAGATAGCTGCTCAGTGCATTTGGTCTGAGGTCTGTCTCTTCTCAAGGTACAAGACAACAGCTTTAGGTGTCTCAGAAACCAGGTTACAGCATACCCTTGTGTCTTAGCTTTCTGTTAGGGAACATGTATGGACCATGTTGTGCTTCCTTTCTAATCCCTCCAGGGAAAACCAAAGTATCAGGCAAGACAGGAAGAGTTTATACATAGCAATATGTTTTCCTGGTGTGATGCAGTCAGGGTATGCACCCAAATCTGAGAAGGTAGGATTATGTGTTCTAGGGCTACAAAAGTGTGACATGATTTCTAGGGCTCTAGGAAAGTTGGAGCCTTTTTTTAAGTTAGCAAAAATAGTTACTATCCCCACTACTGTCAGTGTAGACCATTGCTCTGCAAACACTTTGAAACAAACCAGCTGGGAAGGTGTAGGTCTGTGCCTGCTTGCAGAGTTCTCCATCTAGAGTAGATCAGTTACTCCAGGTTCATGACTCAATCATTGAAGCTTGGGTCAGGTGTCATTTACTAAATAATGACTCCACAGGCTACAAGAGTGAGGGGGAAGCACTCCTGCCTGCTTTCAAGATGCCTTATATAACAAGGTTTTCAGAAAAAAAGGAGATAGGCAACTAGTTCTCACTTTAAAAGTCAATGCTATTCTCTGTAGCTGAAGACTAAAATGGTTAGGGCAAAGTATTGAGCACTTGGTAGGCAGATTTATTGAGCCATCAGGTTCCCTCCTTTGGAGAGAGAGATGTCTACTTTATTTCTGTCTAGTTAGTAAAAAATCTTAAAATTCAGTGCTGGCACCTAGTTCTGGAAGAGTCCTGTCTTTCTAAAGCCAAGCCAATTGTGCTTCAGGGGCAGTTTTAGCAATCTCAGAAGTTTTTGGTTTGAAAGATATAAATAGTAACTTGAGGTAGGGTTAGGAAAAGAGGGAAATTATTGTGTATGGTTTGGTTTTGTTTAGTTTAATTTATTTATTTGTTATTATCTCCCCTCCACCCCACCGCCATCCCCAGGGTCAAAGGACACACAAATATCTTAAACAAGACACACAGACATTTCATTACTTCTGCCCGAAGTAGAACTGTGTCGTGGAAAGCATGCTCTATTATGTTCTTGGAACTCTTTTATATAAAAATCTGGTCAGAACTTGCATCTCTATATATCCAGTACTCCCAGTAGGCATTTCTAACTTTGGATTCATAATGCCCTGCTAAATTATTTCATTTAAAATGTGTTTTGGGGAAATCCCTGGTAGCGGAATTCTGCCTTTTATAAGAAACTTGGTTTCTAGCTATGTGCAAAACTTGATGGCTATCATTGCCTACCTTCCTGTGAAGAGGTCCTTTGAGAAAGGAAAACACTTGTGTCTGACACAGCATATTTGCAACTGTGTGTTTTCAAATAACTCTTTCTCTCAAGCCCCTGGCTTCTGTGAGATTGTTATTGCCTTTATCTAATGCCCTCAGATTGCTCACTGATAGTTCATTTCCACATTTTCTTTTGAACCTGCAGTCCTTCAATTTTAGTGCTTTCATTTGTTACAAGAGGAGAATTCCAAGCATGGAAATTTTCTCTTTCCCCAAGGTACACCAGCGAGGCATCAGATGTTTCTGTTGAGTTTCAAGTCTGATTGCTCTATCATGCGTGTTAAAGGCTCTAGTAAAAGCAAGCATGCAAACAAATCTGAAGTTATTTGAGTAGAGCTTTCTTCCATGAAAATATTGAGATAGGTATAAAAACCTTTCACTTAGAGAAAAAAAAAATCTTAGTCTTCTCAATCTTTATAATATTTCAGGATATAAATTTCCATAAGCATTTTTTTTTTTCATTTTGGCAGTGAGTATGGGAATATTTCCTGTTAAGTTCAAGACAGTACAGCTAAATGTCAGGGTCACCTGGTGGCACTTCATGGTTAATGCTACTGTTACAGCAGACCCTCAGTAGCCCACCAAGACTCAACACCTCTTAAAAAAGTGCCAACAGTTTTTAAAGAGGCAAAAGCAATTAAGTACTCCTAGAATACGGATATGTCTTATAATCTTTACAGATAAGAACTTATTTGTCTTCATGCCATATGTTTGGGGGTCAGAAGGGGAATCTGAATTGACTGAGAGGCTGAAAAGATGTTGTCAACTTTATGAAGTTATCAGTGGCTGAGATGAAAGCATTCCCCTGCTCATCGCAGCCTATTCTCTTTGATTAAAATGATAAAGTGAACTGTCTTGCACGGCTAAAAATAAAAGACATAACTGGAAGGATGTTTCAAGCTGCACTACTCCCAGCCACATCTGCCTCGAGGATGAGCAGCTGTCAAACTGTAATGTGCTGTAACATTTGCTCATCTATACCTCAAATGAGCCTCTGTGTTGCAACTGGTTGTGCTGTACATAGCAACAACAAATCTTGTGCTATGGGTTCATATAGTATGAAAAGGCTTTATTATTCCTCACTGGGGTAATGACTCTCTTCTCCTTCTAAGTATTTTTTAATTGTTGTCCTCTTACATATTTCTTTTTATTTCCCCCCCCTCATTATGGGAATCAGTAGAAATGAAAACTGGTACCCTTTATACACTTCCACTTCAACAGTCTGACTTCTGAATATGTAGTGTGTTGCTAAATGGTTGTTTTTTGATAACCATCTTTGTCCTGATTGCTATCTGTAGCTATACATTTCCATTTGCTGTGCCCTGGAGGGGTGTGCTATTGGTCAATATGGTTTTAAACTCTGTATCTTTTGTATGTTATCTGTCTGCCAGTGCTTCCTCTTTAAATGGCAGTGTCTGCCTCTGGGTTTTACCTCCTTGCATCAATATTTCATCTCTCCTAGGAGCATGTATTTTCTGTACAGCTGTGTCTACCAGACTTGCCTATCAAACCAGATGTTTTCCTTCCAAAAGTCTCCTTAGCTTTTTTCTAATATGAACAGGCCCCTCCTCTGCCACTGTTGAGTGCCATTTGCCTGAGTCTTTCCACTTTTGGAGAACTGATTCTTTAAATGTTAGTAGGTCAAATTTTGTGTACACTTTCTGTAGTTCTTAGAGGCAGCTTTCAGTCACAAAATGAAATCCAGTGAGAATCAGAACAAAATGATGTGCACTGGGAAGAATTTCTTCTGTGTGAATATCTGAGTACATGTACTCACAGAAGGATGTGCTTCATCCTCACCTTAACTGTTGACAGTGCTCCCAGAATAAATAGAACAACCTGCATTGTGTCTATAAAATTTGTGTCTGCATTGCTGTTAATGAAGAAAGCAGGGAAAACCTCCATCCATCTTATTCTCCACTGTTTGAGTGTTTAGTCCACTTTTAGCATAGTGAGCATAGTCTTCACCTTCCATAGTGGAGATAGATCTTAAATATGGAAAATAACAGAAAAGCTCCAGACTTTTGTGCCTAATCTGCACTTGCTGATTACACCTTAAACTATATTGCTGTACAAAAGTATTTGAGATGTGTAGCTGGAGACAAGGCTGCAATGACAGGGAAGAGATCCCTGAAAAATTACTGCTACCAAAATGCTGCGAATTTCAAATGCCTCTGAGTTTCATGCTAAGCAGAAAATGTTAATGTAAGTGTCAGGAAAACTTTCAAAGAAGACCTATCAAGATAAAAAAGGAGTATCTACCTGCCCTGCTGGAGCTCAGGTAGGAAAAGTGATATTAGGATTACCTTGGTAAAAATGGCTCAATGCTAATCATAATTAAAAAAAAAAATAGAGGGATTTCTCCAATTTAAAACATAGGCAAATGTGATATTAACTCTAAATGTAGCTTGCTATGACACTGTAGCATTTCAAGTCAATATTTCCAGCAGAACGCAATCACACAAAAGATAAAAAGCCCAGCAAAATTTGGCAGTTTCATAGATAACAATTCCATCTGACACACCTGACACGAGTTTACAGAAAATAGGAGACAGAAAAGTAAATCAGGATGGAAAAAAAGCTGGGCAGAAGGTTTACTTAGAATTTTGATCTAAGAATAGGCAATATCATCAGAGAACCAGTTACACCTTGAAGCACCATTAAAATCTGTCAGTCCTGGATTTCAAAATGGAGAGATTAATAAATCACATTCCCTAGAAAATGACATTACAAAAGGAATGCTGAAACTCTACATTAATTGTGGTCAGAAAAAATTATCTTTTCGGGTTCATCCATCATTCCAAGATATTTAACCTTCCATTTGTACATTGTTTAGGTTAATTGATCATTTCTTCAAATAGAAAATGAGGGAGTTGCAGGTGCACTATGCTGTAGCATTCATGTCCAAATGCACATTTCCCATACCCCTGGAAAACAAGTGTAAACACAGGACATCAGGTCTATCATGCTCAGGTGTAAAAACTGCCTAATTTTCTCTCTCAGAAATTAATTCTGTGTATCACCCTTTGAATTGCTCTGAAGAATAATACTGGAAACTGTATGACCTTGCTAAATCCTTGTCAAAGCAACAATTAAGTAAAAAAAAAAAAAGAAAAGAAAAAGAAACCTGACACAAACAGATGACTTAGAAAAAGAAAGGGGGTGAAAATAGTTTTTGTCTCCATCCTGACTCTCATTAGTCTTTGTGTGAGTGGTCTTTTAGTCAGACAAAACCAAAAGAATAAGGAATATCTAGTAAGAGAGAAATGTTTTCTATGAATGGATGACCTTATCCTTCCACAATCTGAACTACACTGTTCTCAAAGAAATTTAGAGTCACTCAAAACAAGCTACTCTAATAAGCAAATATTATTTTGCATGCCCAAAGCAGATAATTAAGACCAAAATCTTAATACTTTCTAGAGTTGAGCACAACTCCTATTCATTAGACTTAAGCCTCACAGTATATGTGTCTAACTTGGAAGTAACTATCAAAATATTGCAAGAAAAGTACACCAACCTCCAGGTGGGCTCCAGCTCCAAGGAAATAGCTCTCTAATATGCAGTTCTCCAGCAGAACTGCTTCTGTGACCTTTCTCCAGTTTTTTTTAAAATTCCTCTGACAAGGAGAGGAAATCTGGGCACAAAATTTATGGAATCATAGAACCAATTAGGCTGGAAAGGACCTCATGAGGTTTCTAGTCTAGCTTCCTGCTCAAAGCAGAGCCAATGCTGAGTTCAGACTAGGTTGCTTAAGGGTTCATGCAGGTGAATCTTGTGAATCTCCAGGGAGGTCCACAACACAGCCTTATTGCAGTGCTTAATTATCCCCACAGTAATTTTCTTTTCTTCATTCTATCTACACATGATTAACACTGTGTCAACTCATAATCCTTATCTCTCAGTCTTCTCCTGTGCACCTCAGTAAACAACCTGGTTCTCTCTCTTGAATGTACTGGCAGACTGTTATTGCCTGTCCCCAAAAAATTCCTTTCTCCAATCTAATGATCTCAGTTCCCTCAGGCTTTCCCACAGGACATGTGCTTCAGTGACACCAGCTACTCACCAGATGATAAGTATACATACACTGCAGTAGCAGCTTCAAATTGGACACCTCATGATGCTGCTCACTGTGGAAGTGAGATACAGTAGCCAATCTTTTTATTTCCTCACTTCCCAAAGCTGTATAATTCCAAAATAAAGCCTCAACAGACTTCACCCTTAAGACTGGCATATCATCTGATATCTCTACCGGTAGTAAACAATCCTAAGCAATGTAGAGAGGGGTTCAGGAAGTATGATTGTCTGCAAGAATACAATTTTTTCACCTTAAGCTGGTCAATCCAGCCAGCCAGGGTCAGTTGCCATTGCTGGTTTTTCAATGTGTGTGGCCAGCTCCTGTGGACCCAGACGTGAAGACAGCAGTTTAGTGGTGCCTAATGGACAGCAGATCTAACTATCACTGCCCTGTGGGCTTCCTGGGGAATACCAAGTATCAGGTTGATTTTGCTTTGATTTTGCAATTCATAAAATAAAATTGCGTGGCTATTCTCTGTTGCAGACAAGAGATGCTTCTGTATGTTGAAAGACATCCTTTCCCTTTCAATCAGTGGATGGAGAGCTCTTTTAACAATAAGTGCCTGAACCATATCTGGGGAACTTGATTTCAGACTACACAGTTCTCTGCAGTAGGAATTTAACTCCCTTGTAGTAGTTGCACTGTTCACACAGTTAGCTTTGGACTCTAGGCTTTCTGCTTATGACAGATGAGGGAGGATAAAAGATAATTTAGCAATGATTTACAGCTGTCTTTTAAACCATTGGTGAAAAAACTCAGATACCAGCTTTTGTCAAGATGCTCCATCCTCTTTTTAAAACACTTCTTTTGTCTTTTCTTTTTTTTTTCCCTCTTCTTAAGAAAGATGAATTGGGAAAGAGTCCTCTAGACCTTTTCTCACAGGAGCTATGTTATCACATTTGTCAGTTTGGTTAAATGCAAGATGTTTTCTCAAGGTTGATTTACCTTTACTGATCTGTTCATGTGAATTTGGCCTCTCAGACTGGCCCAGCTCAATCAGATCTGATGACAGTGCCAAGTAATACTCCCATTTCTCAAGTGAACACACTTCCTCAGGGGTGCCAGAGAACAATGATGGACGTGACAATACAGGTACTGTAAATTGCATGATAAATCTAGCCTGGGAACGAGTGTTTGGGAAGTGATATCTAAAGCAGAAGCAGAGACCAAGTATAAACAAGAGAACAACCCAAGAGAAAATATGAGAGATTCTGGAGAACCATCAGTATTTGAATGGTTTCATGCCTCCATCCTCTTCTCAGAATGAAGCTGTTAACAGCATTCCCCACCATTAACCTCTACTTACCTCAAATAAGAAGAAAAGAAAGCCCATCAATGTTAAGCAAGAACCTTTTTTATTGTACGAATTAGGGGTAGTATTTGAATAGGAATGGAAGGAATTCTCTGCTTTCTAACTCTGATGTGCAATTGCTTGTCCACATGGGTCGTATTGTATAGAAAAGCCACCAGTGGATAAGGCTGGAGTTTTTTCTTCATTTTAACACTTTTATTATCTTTGTATTATCTTTTAGAAGTTCTTGATGATATTTTCATCCTGCATGACTATTTTGCTATTTTATTGTTTCATTATGAGCAGGAAAATGTATTGGGTTAATTTGTGTTAGTAATTCCAAGATACCTGGAAGGTTTCCTTATTCAAAAGGGTGGAAATGAAATTCTGCTTGTATTGATTTAGGTCTTACTTGTATTCAGTTCTAATCCTTGACAGACTTACTTTTTTATTTTCTGATTACTGAGTACTATGAAGAAGAATTCACAAAGCCTCTAGGGTTATGGTAAGGGTCAAGGTAAACAGAACTGAACTCTACAGCAAATCAGTTGGTTTTAAGGAAGCTGAGCCACCCTCCTCCCAACACCTGGGATGGCATTTGCTGCATTAAGCTGCCCTCTTGTAGCTTGGAGACAGACTGTCTGGTTAGAAGTCATGAGCCCAGTCCTGTAACTTTAGTAAATCAAAGTTTTCTTTTAACAGATTAAAGCCCTGGTCTGTTTATTCCCCAGAGATGATGAGTGATGTTATTTTAATAAGAAGAAGTGGCAGCTAATGGTCTGAAATGGTTGTGGACCAAAATGCATCAAGTATCTTACAACATGGCTAAGCTGGAGCAAATAGCATTCGCAGATCTGAGTGATTACAGGAGCCTTGCTGCTGAAAGGCACACTAACATCAAATACAGAAAAGAATATATAGCTGAAAAAACTCCTTTTTTCTTTTCTTCCACCTTTTTTAAATATAATTTCTCTACCCTTCATGCTCTCCTGCAACCCTTCTGTGTTTTGCATGGCCCCAGCTGATTACAGCACATATCAAAGAACACAAAATGCCTTATGCAGAATTACCTTCTCCTTCTTTGATGGATATGCTGCAACCCTTTTTCATTGATTTATAGGACTGTTGGGAGTTATTTATGACAGAAGTCAATGTATTCAAACAATCCCTTGATGTTGATCTCTGCTAATGAAATCTGGATATGATAAAGGTGTGATGAGCATAGTCTGCCAAAATTAACACTCTGATGCCTATTTCATATTAGCCATGTATGGCCTTAATTTCTTCACTTAGGACAGCAGTTTTTATTGGTGAGAGGAAGAGTGCAACACACTATTTTATTTTTACAGCAGTCTGGGTGGCTGTGTTTTTTTCACCATAATCTTTGAGAGTATAATCCCCGTTCAACAAAAGAGCGCATTATCTTCTCATCTTTGTGCTTCATAGGGTAGTCTGATTTTGTGCTCAACACCTAGTCATTAATAAACCAAAATTAGATGTGGAAAGTGAATGGAGCTTGGCTAATGAAGTTGCAGTAAAGTATTAAAAAAAAAGAAAAAAGAAAAAAAAGAAGAGGGGTTAGAAAAAATATTACATCTTTCTGCTCAGGGAAAGCAGTTTTCCTTAAAGCATGATTTAAGGAAAACAAGAGTTTCTGAAACAGAACTATTTGCTGGAACGGGGCTTTTGTTTGGTTTGATTGTAAACCAAATAACTCAGGTTTACTGACAGCTTGTTTGATTCAATCATAGCTTCAGCCTGAGCCTAGATGGCCTTTCAGAAAATATGCTTCAAACAAACACATTTTGTTGGGTGCAGTCCATCCACAAGCAGCTTTCGTTAATGATCTGGAGCTTGAACCTCAGCCAAGCTTGAATTTTGGTATTTTCAATGCAACGCTAAATCTGTGCTTCAAATTTTTTATTGTGTGGCCTATCCCCCTCTAGAGAATTACTTCCTCTCACTGAAATTTATAGCAGCATGTTCTGTAAGACTGAAATATTTTGATTGCGTTGTGCATTTGTGCTGAATTTGTCTGGGATAGATAGTTTACTCCACAGTAGCTAGAATAGGGTTGTGTCTTCAATTTGTGGTGAAATCAGTGTTGATAATTAAGAGTGGTTTTCATCACTGCTCAGTAGAGCTTACCCAAAGTCAGGACCTGTTCTGCCTCTCACCCCACACCACCAGCGAGTGGGCTGGGGGTGCACAAGAATTTGGGAGGAGACACAGTGGGGACAGCTGATCTCAAATAACCAAAGGGATATTCCATACCATATGATGCCATGCTCACCATAAAAAGCTGGGTAAGAGGGAGGAAAGGGGAGACATTTGGAGGGATGGAGTTTGTCTTCCCCATTCCCTGTTATGTTTGATGGAGCTCTGCTTTGCTGGGGATGACTAGATGACTGAACACCTGCCTGCCTATGGGAAGTGGTGAATGAATTCCTTGTTTTGCTTTGCTTATATGCATGGCTTTTGCTTTACCTGTTAAACTGTCTTTGTCTCAGCTCAGGAGTTTTCTCACTTTTACTCCTCTGATTCCCTCCCCCCTCCAGCAATGAGTGAGTGGCTGTGTGGGGTTTAACTACCAACTGGGGTTAAACCCCAACAGTCCTTTACACAATTATACAACATGCATAAGAAAAAAAAGATTAATTGTTGCATAAACAGACTCACAAGCCAAATGTATTACTAATATTGAAAACATTAATCATTATCTGACAGTTTAAGTGTTCTAAAACTAAAAGCTAGTATGCTTCTGTCGTCACTAGTGAGAGAGACAACAAAGTCAGGATATTTTTTATTTTGTAGGAATATTGTCAGGGACACTTCTGTTAGCAAAGGTTGTGATTTCAGGTTCTCTCCTTTTCCAACTCAGTGATAAATGCCTTTCCTGAGTTTAACCTCTGTCACAAGTCTCTCTTTGTTCTCTTCCATTACAATTATGCTTCATATCTGTGTTGCAGTATCTTAAAAATTAATCTCAGAAAAAGAGTAATATTTCCTTAGCACTGCAACAGAGAGGTTCAGTAGTGAGAAGACAGGTTAGTTTAGCTCAGACTATCCAGAAAACTTGTCATCAGAATTTGTTCCTGGCACAAAAGCAGGTTTTTTCACAGCAGAAGACTGATCAGCCAAGGGAACATTGAGCTTCTTCCCTTTCAAAGTCTCATTTTAAAAAGAAATGGAATAATGGTTCTGGAATACTGGTGCATCTCACGTTGCTTTTCAAAGCATGCAAAGGTACCAAATCACAGCTTGGAAGGTTTTCCCCATTAAGGGGAAAATGTTGATTAGGATCCAACTGAAGTCACTACTGTTTTGTGGGGTTTTGTCATTTTTTCAGCAGCTGGTGCAACACATTGATTTTCTTTAGTGTAATTAACATCCTTAAAAAGAACACTTACTACATAATGATCTAACAAGGATACCAGAGTTTAGAAAACACCAGATGGATTCCAAGGTTTTTGAGTTCCTTTGGAAAAACAAGAAAACAAGCTAATATCTAGGCCATATCCATAGCATGAATATATCTTATGAAGTTACTCTAGACCAAATTCACAATGCAATTAACTTTCATGGAGAAACAGATCAGATTTAGCTTAGTAAAGGTTAAGTGTCTTCAGGAACAAACCAAACTGTAATAACAAGTCAGTGATGAAGAACTGATAATCAGTGTCCCTGCTTAAATAAACACTGTGAGGAAAGGCAAATTCTACCATTCTATTGGTCTGAGGCCCAGTTTTCCTTCTGTCTGCTGTTGATCTCAAAAACTTAAGAATTCAAACAGAAAAACTGTCATTCTTTTGATGCCGGAAAGTTGCTGAGTTGCTATGTATATTGATAAATTCCAGAGTATTTCTGGCACTTTTGACAAATCATTCTATTGAGGTTTATGAATCGCACTTAAGAAAAATTAAAAACATTTGACCCACAAAGTTGGTGACTGGTATTTTCACAAAGGGCATGGCACAACAAATGAAAAGCAGGAGATGTGAGTGAATAATGCTGTTAATGTAAGTTTTAGTATGCTAATTAAAACTCCATGGGAGTGTTTCCTACTGTATATTAGTATCAGCAGTACACTGCTAAACTACAGTGGACCAAATGTATCACCCCTTAGAATTAATTATCTCTATTCAATGCTGCATTATATAAATAAATAGATTTTTTTTCACACTCTTCTCTGATAGTGCCTGATATATAATGGAGCATCTTTTAGCTAACACACAATCCTGACTTGCACTGATGCAGTCAGTGGGAGGTAATTCTTTTTCTAAAGACCATGCTGGGTTATTAGCTTTAACTACAGGCTGGTATCATAACTTTTGTTTGCATAGTATCATTTATCTTTGAGGATGTTCCCTTTTTTAGGGAGGTGAGTGTGACACAGATCCTCCAAATTTAAAGCTCCATCCCATCTACTCTTCCTTTCCTGAACTCTGACAAAATATTCTTCAGGACCTTTTAAAATATATCTACTTCTTTTTGGTTTTCCTTTTCTTTTTTAATCTTCTGTGAAAGCAAGTAGACGTTAACCTGATTTCAGCAAGCGTTTCACACAAAAACAGCTGAGAACCAGTAGATGTAAATCATACTTGTATTTTCTGAAGTCTTTAACACTGACAAGACTCGAGATTTCCCCATCCATTCAAGGGTGTCAGTGGTAGGGCCTCCATCCAAGGCACTCATGTGGATGCAAGTAGCAGGGACACAGCCAAAAGATGTTAGGCTACAGGGATTATCAGCCAAGAGACTACCTAGGGTTTCTATTACCTCTTTTGTCAGTCCTGCTGTGGTCCTTTCTTTTCTGCTATTTTCTAGGAGTGACTGTGAATGCCCATCCTTTTGGAAAGAGGTGGGTGGTGGATGAAAAGAGTCTCAGATATATGAAGGGTTTTTGTTTTTGTTTTTGTTTGGAAAACAAGAAAGATTTCCAGTCTTTTGGGATTTTTTTTTTTAATATAATTTGTTTTGACTTTTTATGATAGAGCGTGTCTGCACTGGTTTTTTTGGATGTTATTTTTTTCCCTAAAGACATGAATTCTTTTATTTTTCTTTTTTAAAGGCCAGTATGACAATGTGAAAAGGATTAACCAGTAATAAATACAGTATTCCAGACAAGAAAAATGACTGCATATGCCACAGAAGGAGTTCAAAGGGTTTGGTTATGACTGTGCTTTGAAAAACCTGTGCATATATGTAAGAACTAGTTTGGGAGTGGAAGGGGGGGGGGAGGTGTTTGTATATTTTGTTTTGTTTGTATGGGTTTTTTCATGTACTGTCATGGTTTCAATCTTACACAAACCAGCAAAAGTTATGTTTTATTTTTTTTAAAACATAAAAGGAAGTGGAACTTGGAAAGTACCTTAATAAAGTGTCTAAGAAAGGATCTCCTGCACCTCCTGAAAGGCACCTCAGTATCTTTTATGACTCTCTGTTCCAGAGTAGGGAGCAGGGAGGTCTCTCTGTGAGTGTCTGGTGGCTACAGTGTCATGTGGTCAGCAGTCTGGGCAAGGAGATATTTGGAAGAGAGTATACCCTTTCAGGTCATACTTTTTCTTCAACCATGTAGTTGTTAGCTAATGAGTTGGAAGGAAACCTCAGAGATGCCAGGCACGGGGCAAGTGCTTCTTAGCGGGCCGACAATGTGTGTCAGAAGAGCCACAAAACATTTTAGACTCCCTAGTTTTGCCAGCCACTTGAAATTGTGATGAACTGTCTTTTGACTCTTCAGGAAAATTTCAGACAAATTTTCTTTCTCCCTCTTTGAAATCATTCAGCAGGAAGAAATGACCCACATTCAGGCTATCAGCTTCAACAAACAAAATAAAAATACAAAATTAATACAGTAATCCTCAGTCTGTCAGAATTATCTGAGGAATTTATTGACATGCAGAACTACTAATTCCAAGAGATTCACGTTACACCAGAAAGGCTGAATATTCAAAATTACTATAATAAATATTGTTAAAGCTCAATGTTTTTAGAGAGATGTAAAACATCCAGCTTCTGGATGTAAACCATCCACTCAGGATTAGAAACTGGGAAGATACCCAGGGGATAATAAGTCTTATTGTAACTTTTACAGCAGTAATCAAAACACAGAGATTGAAATAAGGAGACTCCATGAGCTCATGGAAACAGTGTGACCATTGAAACTGACAATCAGCCTGTTTCTAAGTATTCTTATCTTCAAAATGAGTTAAATACATGCCAGTGCAATGTCATCATTTGTATTATCGCTCCCCAACCTGAAGCAAATAAGAAAGCAAACCCAAAAATATGTTTTTCTCCAATAAGACATTGGGTATTCTAATAGTTCTCTTAGTTTTCCTTCCTTCTCCTTTCTTTTATTTCCTAGTCTTAACTAAGAGGGATTCTTTTTCTTGGGTTTATAATTTAAATAAAGGATCTGAGATCTGATATCAAGTAACTAACAAAAATGTTACAGCTGAGATTCATAAAGTTATAATGGCACTGTGCTATTAACTATACAAAGGCCTGACACAAGAACAGATAGTTGCAGAAGTGTTTTCTCTTTATACGCTATTACTTGTAGGAAATTGGTAATAGAATTCAAGATTAAATGAGATAAAAGTTCAGGTTGATATTGAGATCTAAGTATCCTCAAATTTGTATTATGAATTGATTCTATAACCAAAGTCCTGATTTAAGAATCCGTTTTTCTCTCCATGCTTTCGTTTATCTAATTGTACATTTGCTGAGTCTAAATTAATAAAACAGGCATTACAGTGTCAGAGTATTTCCTGCACTACTGTGTGATCTGTAAATATTGTCTTTTTTTTTTTTTTAAGAAATAACAAAGAGCATTTAAAGAAAATGAGCAGTTACAAATAGTTTAACATTACTTCAAGCAGCACGTTTCTGAGAAAATTGAAAAAATATTAGGGATATAGCGTGTTAGATATTGCATAAAATCACATTAAATGCTGTTTCTTGCCCTCTCCTTCACAATTGACCATACAGAGACTAGACAGAACTCTCAATTATAGATGAAGAAAAGCAGTACAGAGTGTAATACTTCTATTTATTTGTAGAGTTTATGCAATATTCTTCCAGGGAAAAGAAAAGAAAATAACTCTTTTTGCATGGGCATGACACGCTCTGAATTATGGAGAAGCATTTTTTAAATTTCTATGATTTACATTTTGACCAATATACTTAGCTTGAGAAATAAATACACCATCATCATGCAAATCAACGAGTGCCACGAATTCATAAGCAAGGACAAAAAAACCCCAAAAAAACAAACAAAAACCCCCCAAAACCCAGCAACTCTGCAGCGTCTTTGCATTACAAGTCGCAGAGATGCTTTTCTTGAGCAGAACTAACACCAACATCACAGATAGAAATGGGCACATTCACAAGGAGTGACAAGTTTTGGAATTGCTTAGGAGCCAAGGAAAACAAAAACATGGCTCTAGATTTGCATATAAGACCTGACATGATCTCAGATTTGCTGGCAACCAAAAGTGTTCTTGGTTCAGTTTCAGGTCTTAGTGGAAAGACAGGAAGGAAGGTTATTTTTGTTCTCTGTTCTGGAGAAAATTCTTCTCCACTTGTTTAAAAATGGCAATCTGAATTTCCATGCCTCCTTTCAAACTTTTTCTAGGACTCAGGAGCAGTTCAGAATACTTTGTACAGGCTCTTGAACCAATATTGGAGCATTAGTTTTGACTTAGCTTAATATTTTAGTTGAATGCTTTAGACTATAAATTATTTCCCCTTTGTAGTCAGTTTGAGTCCCAGCAGGGTTTAAGTGGGAAAAAAGGCTTCAGGGAGGAAATAGACAAATCAAGTGGATAAGCCTTAGCAGTAAAATGCTATTAAATAATGGATACTAAGGACGATGTTAAGATGTATTTTCTGCATAGGTGTGGAAGGCACTGGATAGCAAATCACATGTGGGAACGATAGATAAGCATGCAATTTCAGTTCTGGTAAATCTGTACTGTGACAAAACCAAATTGTTTCAAATCTTCAGTTCATAGCAGCTTACCACAGCCCACTCCCTTCTAAGAAATCCCTGCTCTCCTGAAGTGGTTTCCATGATTATGTAAAAAACACATCTTATTTCTTCTACCAGGTAAAATACCTTTGAAGGCACCTGATGATTATGCATGTGAAAGAGGCTGTAGATTAAATGTTTATCTCTAGAGAAAATATTTGTATGGCCATGCACAATCTCTGCTCACTTCAGACTGTGACTTTGGGTAAAACCATGTACCAGCACAAAAATGTCAAGCTGCCTGATTGAAAGAGAAACCAACCACAGGTATAACATCCACTCACTTTGTTATCAGAAAACGTTAGAAGGTATGTATGATGAATGTGACCACTGCTGGTAATATGTGTATTTGAACTAGTGTCTATTAGAACAGCAAAGAAGAATTTTAGGGGGTGGAAGGGAATATCTGGCAAGGTGGTCTCTGACAGATAATGTGCTCTTTGGCCATGCAATAGTCACCCCAGTGTGTTTGAGAAAGCTCTCAAGAGGGACCTTTGTCTGGCAGCAAAAGGGGAGTAAATAAGGCTTCAGTTCTTAGAATGGCCAGGCAGCAGGGGATTCTTTTGATGGACTAGCTTTAACAAGTCCTGTCTCTTATAGAAAGACATTGAAATTCTTGTATTTTTATTTATGTTGCTAACACTTATAAGTAAGTGTTAGACATCTACCTTTTCTTCTTCTTCTTGAAAGTGGATCAGTCCTTTTTTTTCTGTGAGAATGTTACAAGTTTTCAGAAGAAAAGGGAGTTGTCTTAAGTAATACAGAGTAATAACTGGGTTCCAAAAATTAGTGTGGAAAATGGCTTTAAAATCGGAATTCCAGAATGTTTTGGGGCTTTCTTTTACTGCTTCTGTTAGCTTTTCCTTTACACAAATTCTTGTCTTCCATGGGTGTCTTAGCAATAGAATAAAAATACAATAAAATTGAGATTCAGATAAATGAAATTATTTTTCTAGGGATCTGCACAATGATGCAGACAGAAACAGAATTTCAATCCTTACAGTTATCTGCTGTCCAAGAGAGATTGTATGACCACCTGATACTACTCATTGTGTCATCCTTTTGCTTAGATTTAAAAGAACTGTACTCTATAATCATTTCCATTTTCCTAAAACATCCTCTGAAAATCTCTAGATGAAATCCCGACTTGACTTTTTTTTTTTCCCCACCTGTGTAGTGAGTGATTCAGCCCATTAGGATTTGGTTGTATGGTAATCTTCAAAAGAAGCTACTAATTGGATTGGCTGAGTAAATAGATGCACTGTGTCAAATGCTTAAACTAAGATTACATACACAGCCCTGTGTTCAGAACCTAGCTGTGCTCTGCAACCTAATTAAAAAAAAAAAAAAAATATTCTAAAGTTCTCCCTGTAGACCAGTAAAGTCCATGGGGACCCTGGATTGTCTGTCAGGTAAACACTAATTGACAAGACCAGTATGTGAGAGACAGAATGCCCCATGGAACCTATCTGCTCTGGTAAAAATGAGGCTGTGAGACAGAAGTTATGATGTCTGCCTTGATGGTAGACCCTTTGGATCAGAGATTTAAGAGAAGCCTGCAAAGTTAGGTCCTTTCAAAGTATGATTTTCAAAGCAAATCTGTCATCAGCTGTCACAAATGCATTGGAGACAGTGACAAAGTACCCTTTGTTAGATTGAATTTTTCTGGTGCTCAGGGGAAGTAACAACTAGTTTCTAAAGCTGTCATCTGTTAGTCACCATTCTCTAACAGGGGGCTTTACTGGTAAAAGCAAGACCTTTAGCTGAAGACCCCCTTCATGCCTCTTTTCTCTAGCATCCTCTGGGAAGGACACCTCCCAGATGGCTTTTGGGTTGTGTAGAAGGAAGGTAAAGGGCTGTGATAACTAAATGTCTTTGCCTACATGTTTCGAAGTGGTTTCATACAATATTTTATATTCAGAGTGAATTCTCATACTAGTATCCTGCTGGCAGGTTTTCTTATGATTAGAATTTGTTTTGTCCTCTAGAGATGGAATGTTTGAGATGTATCCCCATGGGGAATGCAAAAATGCTTCATCAGAAGGGGCTCCTCAAGGAAAGATGTACCAGCTCTGAACAAGCTATATAATACAGTTGCCAGCCAATTGCTTGGAAATACATTGTCTTCTCTTTGCTGTCTGCCTCTTCTCAGTAAAGAACAGCCTGTGGTTCTAAACATCCTTTTGTAGGGACCAGTTTTGTTATTTCTATTTGTAATACATTTCTTCTAACCAAGAGAAAAAAAAAAAGGATTTATGAATAAGGACCTTAAATTTCTATGCAGCAGAATCTAGCCCTCTAATTAAAAAAATTCTGCTTAGAATATTCTCCTCCAGAGAAAAACAAAGTGCAGACTCCCCAGTTAAATCCCTCATGAAGGACTGTTTCTCTGTGAAGACATAATTTTGAAGTGAGTTTGCTGCAGAATACCTGCTCTGGTTTTTGCCTGGTTCCCCTCATTGACTCAAGCTAGCAGTTGAATAACAGGTATATTTGTTAAAATAGAGAGCAAATGTTTTGTTTTTCTCCGGGGAGACAATGAAATATGGCACACACATTTATTCGTGCTGTGCTCCTCAGGTTGGCTTGTTCAGTTCTCTAATCAGGTATTTCTGAGTGATTTCTGCCACTGGTGATTTGTTCAATGAACTGTATTAAAATAAAAAATTCTTTTATAAATACATAACCTGAATAGAAAATACGAAGTTTATTTACTTTTAAGTCATATTGGTTTTAATTTAGTCCAAGAATCTGAGCCCTGGAGTGAAGTCAAGAGAATATTCATGAACATTAAGTTCATAAATCCTGGAAAACATTATATTTTATACAAATATACAAATGTATGCTGGAAGGTGTTTATTTTGTTATTTTTTTATTTATCATTAATGTTCAGCTTTAAAGAATCAAATCAGGAACACAAACAGCAGGTAACTCGTGTAGCCAAACTTGTAACATAGGTACAAAGAAAAAAAATTAAAATAAACAGTGAGAGTCTCATAAACCAAACAGAGATTAAGTGCCTATTTGTTCATGCTAAAATAATACATTAAAATAAACTGAGAAAGGAAACCAAGATTAAAAGCTTGTAAGATAATATTACACTAACTCCAGGAAGAATATTATTCATAAAGTTTTGGAATAGGTTTGCATGATGATCCAGTCTAACTATTAGTGCAGCTAGGGTACTGCTAATTGACTCATGATAATTAATTTGTTTTTAAAGCATGAATAGTGCTCTGGGTGCTTAACAGTCCAGGTGGCTATAAAGCCAGAGTAGCTGCTGTGAGGAGGCTTATGGTCTAATTATCTAATAGAAATACCTTCCAGCATCACAATGCCATAAGAGAGCAATCTTTATCATGCTCCATTTTAATGTTTCTGTTTATTGGCTCAGAAATGGTGCAGAGCTAAGCCCCTTCATCACATAGGTGTAGAAGAAATTATAAAATTCTTTCTGCATTCTTCATGGCACCAGTTTGGGAGTGCATTGCTAGTCACCCTCCAAATTTGTTCTATTAGAATGAAGGAGGAACAGCAAATTTCCCTGTTGCTAGTGGAACATGACATTTGTGATGGTATACTTATGGGATGTGGGAGATGGCTCTGTGCTGAGTGAGGTGACGTGAATGAGCTGAAAATGATGTCTTTTCATCCTTTCAAAACAAGTTGGGGATCTGGAGGCTTTTCTAGAAAGTAAACATCTGCAAAGCCTACGTGTGAGAAAACAAAACTTAAACAAACACAAAAAAACATGCATAGGTGTGCCCCTGAAGTTTGGACCGTTGCAATTTTGAATTCCAGCTGGATGTTGTGGCACTGACTTCAGAGGATACGTCTACCAGTGGCGTGAGCACACATCTCAATGTTGCTTTTCTGGTCTTAGTAGAATCAAATCATTTCATTTTTCTTTTGCTGTCTGTGTCTCTAGAGGGCAGCTCAGACTGATCAGCTACACACATGCTTCTGCACCTCCCTCCCTGGTGTGTTGTCTCATGAGCCACTCTCACCCTGTTAACTCAGTTTCCATATATTCAGATCACATGGACACAGGCTGTTACCAGGAGCAGAAGGCCAGGTTTGGAGCCATATGTACCCTTTATGTTAGGGAGTTAAGATATCTGCTCTTGAGTTCATGAATGACCCAGTTGTAGTATCCTGGCTGCCATGCTCCCCCAGTTAATGACAGATAGAATTGCATTGCAGCTCACTGTGCTGCTCACTCAGTGACAATGAAGGGAGGGAACAATTGTGTCACTGCACTGCTCTCAAAACTTGCAGTGAATGAAAGTGTCTGCAGAGCTTGCAGAGTCAATAGGCCACATCCTACAGGGGTGGGTCTGCCCTGCAGTGACAGCACATGTTCTTCAGGACCCCAATTCTCTTCTCCACCCATCTCCTTCTAGGCAGTGCAGATTTCTCAAGCATGTGGCCCATATATGGCCATATATTAAAAATGCCAGGGAACAAATGTGCCATCTATGTAGATTAACCAGAAAGGATACAGTTTATTCATCTGGAAGGGACTGGTGACACAGGGGATGGTTCATTGCTAACATTCTGAGTTACAATGAGTACATATGTGACATGTATATTTAGAAATTCATCCTTCTGAATTTCAGGCCAAGCCAAAGGAACCTTCCTTTAGTAATACTATCCATGCCTTGCAGCCCTAGGTCATTTTACATGACCATTTTTTCATATGCTGAAAAGCATGTGTTGTCTGCCACAGGTTTTAAAAAGCTTACTCTGAGAAACAGACTCAGTGCCTGTGTCAGTGTTGTGGCACGCTGTTTTGTCAGCCACAGGTTTTAAAAAGCTTACTCTGAGAAACAGATTCAGTGCCTGGGTCAGTGTTGTGGCATGCTGTTTTGTCATCCACAGTCTTTGGGAAGGAAAACTGAGGACTCTCTAGGTCCTCTTCATGGATACCAGTGGAGTAGAATGGCTCTCCTGGAGAAAACAAGATGCCTTCCAACATCAGGATTTACATGTCTGTACACTTTTGGATTTTATACTCTTCCTTAATTCCATCACTTCTTACCCCTAGTAAATAAAATTTCTCTTCCTTGTTCCCCATTGTCATTAGTTCCTGAAGGCAATTTCTATCTCTAATCAGATTATACATGTCTTAAATTATATTTAAAACCCAAATTTGAGCATGAGAAAACCTGCTAACATGAACCCTGAACTTTGCTACTCCTTCCTGAATTAACACAGTAGAATAGTTTAATTTGTGTCTACGTGCAATGTAAATGTTTTTCAGCTGGCTGAGCCAAAGCTGGCTCCTTTTCAGGAACTCTCATTTTGGGTCTTTAACTCAGCTTCTGCTTCACAACTTGTCAGACAACTGCTCAAGCAGGAAAAGATCTACAATTTATCTGCAGAGTGGAACATTATTTATTGTTAGTGGGAAGCTGAAAATCAATTCATTTCATTCCCAGAACAAAAAAAACAACAAACAAACAAACCCTAATGGCACTCAACCTGAAGTGCTCAGTTTGCACAGGAGTGCTTCTCTTTGCTGATTGTCCATCTACATTTTTTAATCTGCAGATACATACATAGGCACTGGCTGCTGCTTTCCTGTTGTCCCTCATGAATGAAGAAGTTCAGCTGCAGGAGAAAAACTTGAAAACTCTTGGTTCGTTTTCTTACAGACAGGATGGGTGCAATTGCACCTGGCTTGCTCACAGACTTCTGATGTTCCACAGTAAGTACTGCATGATCCTTAGTACTTTCCAGAATGTCCTGGTCTGAGATATCCAACACCTAGAGGCTGGAGAAACCATCAAAAAGAAGTATCCTTGCTTTCATGCAACTATTAAGACATAGGAAATATCCATCCATAGTTCTGATCACTTCTTGGCAAGTTCCTCAAACAAACCAGGCTAAGGAATGGGATTTAGTGCCCTTAGGAAACAGCTGTCACCCTATCAAGAGAGCAGAGACTCTTCACCATATTCCAAGGTAGGCCACAAGATAGAGGCTATTTGTTTTCTCCTGTAGGATACAGTGGCAAGGCAGAAATGGGACAGTTTCCTAGATTAAGTAGAATGGTACCCTATACCTATTCCTATTGGATTAAAAAATTTGGAGAAGGTAAAAAAAAAAAAAAGGAAAAATCAGAGAAGATGAAATGCTTAAGCTACAAGACACTTCATCTTAATTTCTTTGGAAAGACAGCACAGGCATAATTATTTTTATTTATATATTTGCATATGTAAAGATGTTAATATGTAACTGCAGCTAAAAAAGCTAAAGCTAAAATACTGCTACCATCACTTGGACTTTATGACTTCCTCTTTTGATTATACACATTGCTGAAAGTATAGTAAGGTCTGACAGGCACGTCACTTCTTTAGTTCTCAAACACTTCTACCTTGATAAGGATTTTCCAATCAATGCCTTCCATTATCTTCTGGCAATGTTAATTGAAGACGTATTCACATCAAAAGCTTCTATCTTATCTGAAGAAGGGGTGTGGAACAGAGTTCCAGTACAATGGAAATAGTAATATTCTGAGACTGTAATTATATTCACACTTCATGCACTGCTGGAATTACTTGCAAGTTAAAACTATCAAATGCTGCAGTTGTGTCTCTGGATTAGTGACGACGCAACATTTAATGTCAGGGAGTAGATAGGAACATCCCAAACTCTCTGAGATGGGTTCTATATTATTTAGCACTGTTTATGAAACAGTAAAGTTTTATACTTTTGTTAGGAAATTAGTATTTATTTGATATGGAGAGGAAAAAAAAATGGCTTCTTCAGGTTTCTTTTTAAAGATCAAGAGAAAACCACTTTTTGGACACCCTTTCTACTTCAGAGGGAAAAATGAGACATGGAAGCATTTTTACAGTAATATTGCAGGTAATCTTATTAAAGTTCTTCAGAGAATCTTCTTGGTTAATGCTGTAGGGTTCTTGCTTTGATGGCTACATTTTCTGAGCCTCCATACAGTCTTGCTCACCCTTCTTATTCTCCAGCAAGGCAGAAGGGATATAACTCAACCCAAACAGTGGCACACTGCTGGGAGATCTCCTAGCTTCTGCATTAATAAGTGATGGCCTAAGTTTCTTTTTTTTTTTTTTTAAATGATTCATTTTCCCCATGATGATCATAATTTGCTGTCTCACTAGAATGATAACAGTTACCTGAGCTTCCCTGGTAAGGATGGGAAGCAGAAAAGATGTTGATGGTGCTCATTTCCGTTCTGCTGCATTCTAGGTCTGACCATGTCCAGGAGCCAAGCAGAGACACAGTGTAAAACTATTGGGAAGACAGGACTGAAAAATGCTATTGCTATTGCAGCTATGATGAATATTTTAACTTAGAAATTGTCATTTCATTTTCTTCTCCTTACAGAGGTCTGAGATACTTCCAGGGTATGCTCCTTTGGGAAGCAGGACAATGTAAAAGTACTACAGGAGACTCCATATGAGATAGAGCCTGTGGTTTCTGGGGGAGATATGCAGCAACACTGAAATCTGAAAAATAAACTGTCAGTGAACCATTTTAAGAGTTGCTGCAACAGATATAAGTAGAATGTGACTGGGGGATGTACTAAACTTGTAGGAAAGGGTCACATCACTTCCACATTTCCTTCCCCCAGCAGCCTTTGTGGTTTGATTATTATAGGCTAGAGATCAGCATTGCATGAGTTTTACATGAAATATGAGTTGTTATCCTACCTAGGAGTGTAGGAATTCTTTCATAACTTTATGACTTTGATATTTTGGAAAGAGAAAAATTAAAGTAGATACAGATCTCAGATTTTTATTCACATGATTAAATAAGTAAGAGCTAGGAGAAAGTCAGGACTTTCAAGGCTCACTTAAAATAACTTACTGTTTTGGGTGCCAGGCAGGAAAAGCTGGGCTGACAGAAACTACTGTAATCAGGCAATTGAGGGAGCTGTAGTTATTAGTGCTAATACTGTGTAGGATTATACTTTAAGGTAATACTGAACTCACAGAGGTCAGCAATAGACCTCAGATTAACCTAAATGGAGCAAAATCAAACACATTAGTGATTCCTGCAGTTCTGGGGAATATTTCAAACAGCAGCAGTGTCTCTTGATTACTAATTACAAGTTATGGACATACAAAACTGTAATTTAAATTGAAGTTTCTCATAGTCAAGTAGGGCTGCATTGATTAATTCAGAACTGATGGACTTCTCCTGCTGGGCAGGTACAACACAACTAAAAGCAATGCAAACTCCAATGAAAAAAGATATATATTAAGATTCTCCTTCTTCACTTACTTTTCTGTAAAAAGTTTCATCTGCAGCTAAAGGATATTGGTTTTAAGGATGACAGTCTTACACTTCTGGAGAAGGATGCCGCAGGTCTGTTTGCTGTTGAAGTTAGTACTTCTTGATACACCTGTATTTGTTATGCACTGTTCTTTATGTTTGAAAGGATGAGCTCAGTAATATGTGGGTAACTGCCTTGAGACTATTCAGTTCCCATCCTCTTTCCTAAGGATGCCAAAAAGCTGAAGGATTATGTGATTTATCTGAATTTTTGTTGAGGATAAAGATAAATCAGCAACAAGCTTGACCTAAAAGTCAAAGGGAACTCAGACACTTCTTGCTTCTGGCAATTGTTGACTTGAATTAGATTCAAATCAATGAAATGCCCTAAACACTCTGTCTCTTGGACAGTCATTTCATCATTATTTTTAATCTCTTCAAAGCAAACTTTATTGGGCAGGAAAATACATGTGCCTGTGGGTTGTATAACTATCAATTGAAATTGTTTAGGATTTTGCAATCACTTAGGATCTTGAAATCAAAGAATCATGGACATAAAGCTTTGATGGGTTCATAAACACTTAAGGAAGAGACTTTTTAAAAAAGAAATTGGCTCCCCAGCCTCTAACTACAAAGTGAGAATTTGCCTGAATTAATTTCCAGGGTCTAAGGTCCAAAGCAATAACTGCTGCTTTGATAACCAGGATTGCTTTCAAGTCCATACTCCCTGCTACAGGAGTAGCAGGAATATGTAATGCAGAGTCAAGAGGTCACTCCTTAAAGAACTTGCCCTAAAGCCAGTTGAGGAACAGAGAAGTGGATGAAGGAGTAACCCTGCACAGCTGATCTGTAGCTCACTTTGACATGGCTTTGCTGTGAGGGTGCTTATAGCAATGTCATACAGTTACTTGCAAAGATAATGAAGTACTGAAACATGCCTTTGCCTTGATCCACAGCACTTTCACTTCAACACAGATAAGAACCTTGGAGAAAAAAATAAGGACTTTTCTTATCAAATTTTACCGGTGCTTTTTGTGTTTCTCTCCTGTAAAGGTGATATGAATTAAAGCAGGGCTCTTCACCTAAGATAATAGTACTTGTATATTTTGTTATATATTGTAAATAGTTAATTGAATTTTTACAGTATTCTTATAAAGAAATGGAGTGTCATTGCCATTTTACCAGGTGAATAAGTCATGCCTAACATTTTAATGAACTTTCTCCTATTTTGGTCTGAAATGGTAAGCAGGAGGACTTGGGAAACCACAGGCCAGTCAGCTTCATCTTGATCCCTTGGAAGGTGAATGAGCAGCTGAACCTGTAAACCATTTCCAGACACTTGAAGGACAAGAAGGAAGAGTCAGCACAAACTAACCAAGAGGACATTACATTTGACCCACCAGATAAGCTTTTTATGATGGAAAGACTGTCTTGGGAGATGAAGGGAAAGCAGTGAATATTGTCTACCTTGAGTTCAGCATGACTTTCAACACCAGGGGTGCTGGTGAACATCAAATTAACCATGAGACAGAAATGTGCCATTGTGGCAAAGAAGGTTGATGGTGCTCTGGGCTGCATTTAGGAGATGTTGTCAGCTGGAGATGACCTCAAGAATTCCCTTCCAACCACAAACATTCTGTGGTTCTGTGAACTGAAACTCAAAAGCAGAAAGAAACATATCCTGGAGAATGGTATTCACTGCTGTTGCTTCAGTTGTTTATGTGTATACATTTAAATTTATATATTACAGGCACAGAACTGTAGCCTTAGCCAGTTAATATTCTGATAATAGTCAGAAACAGAGGCATAAAATCACCTAGATATGGCAAGCACACTTGTTTATTATTTGCATGTTTTTAAATGAAATTATTTTCCTCTTTTACTATAAAAATGTTGCAGGAGACAATTCTGATGTCCAATTTAAATAAGTGGATGATGTCCCTTTCCGTTGAAATCCAGATGGTACCCTCCTAACTTCTCTCTATACCCAATTTCTTCAAAATGAATGGCAACGTGAAACATCAGCATTTCTAATATTCACAAGGATGAAACAGGCAGCTCTTGTCTACCAGCGTCATTCTGAAATCCTAGCAATGAGTTCCAATTGCAAATTTAAAATAATTTTTATTTTCTACCTGAAGATGTTCCTACCAATCATTTGCTCTATGTGCAGAGTGCAACATCTTGACAACAACACTCCTCATTGTGAAGTAGTTTTTCTAAATGATCCTCATTCAAGTCAGTGAAGAAAGCAATACAGGGTTTTCAGAAAAGCAAGTACTGAAGTAGAGAATAAAATACCAAGCCTTCTCCAAAAGTTTTCAGTTGTCTTCCATTACCTTATCTTTCAGAACCTGATACTTTTTAGAAATCACTCAAGACATTATGATGTGGGTGGGAAGTTGTGAACATCTGTGCAAGGGGGATCTCATTGATTCCTTTGCTGCTCTCTACTAGCAAAAGTTGCTGTGCATCATCATCATCATGTTACTGCTGCAACAAGATGTGTTGGATTACCGAAGCAAAATTGTAAAAGACATTTTATTGCTGCTCTAAAGCAGCATAAAGCATATTGTAAAGCTCTCCCACAGCTGTTTAATTTTATAATTTACAGACCTCTGGCAAAAAGAGATTTCCACAGTTTTTGCAGTCAGCAAGCTCTGACGTTTTAGCAGTCAGAAAGCTTTTAATGATGTTCATTCTGTTACAATGGAGAAAAAGTTATTCTTCTGAGTTTGTCCTCTAGGAGCCTTGTTGTCTCCTTTGATCACCATTTATTATAACTTATATAATCAATTATCATATCAATGCCAACATCCCACCTTCTTTTTCCTATACAGACTCATTTCTTCTATTTTTTTCACTGAAGTTAACTTAACTTTTCTTGAAGTTATATTTTAGAGGCCATTTATTCTTATTCTTCTCCAAAATATTAATTTTTTTTCACCAGATATTGACATTTCAGGTTTTTCTTTGAAATCACAGGGCCTTAAATTTAGACTTTCTTCTTTTAAAAAGAAGCAAAACTGAGTCTGTCGGAAAACCAAACAACTCTGAGCGATTTACCTTCAAGAAAAATGCCAAATATCATGAAGCTAGTGATTAAAATTGCAAAAGCTGGCAGCATGACAATTGCAGGTGATGAATATGTATGCCACAGCTTTCCAGACATAGTAATTAACAGAGTGCAATGCCTGAATGCTGCATGCAACCAATTTAGAAATGAGGGTAACTCTTCAGTTTTATGCTTTGTTCTGTACTGAACATCCTGCTGTTCCTCAGCAAACACACA
The DNA here is from genome assembly GCA_035221455.1 of Xenops minutus. Classification (NCBI taxonomy): domain Eukaryota; kingdom Metazoa; phylum Chordata; class Aves; order Passeriformes; family Furnariidae; genus Xenops; species Xenops minutus. The sequence goes on along the minus strand of JAWWEE010000040.1, from coordinate 60,505,636 downwards.
GGACTCACAGCTGAAAGCCACAGAAGATGAATGATAGAGCAGACTCGTTTGAGCAGCTCACCACCTTCAGCAGGTGTGTGGAATATTTGCCCATGTATAAAGGAGGTAATTTTTCTAACTGAAAAGAAGGCATTTTAAGATATCATTGTGCACAGAGACGGTTCATCTCACACCAGAGCAGACTCACAGTGCCCACACACTGTTGGCACCTGTATTTGAGTCTCTGCACTTCAAAACTTGATAACTGTATTGCATACACACACCGTATGTGCAAAACCCAGAGCCTGGACTTTTGAGTAGAAGCACTTCACCTCTCATCACTGGATATCTGGTCTGTGTTTTCAGTCCCCAGTTGGCCACTGCTTTTAGGTAAGGTTAGAGCTATGTTTATACCATAGGTATCTTCCATAATGAAAACATAAGAAGTGACCTGAATGGCCAGGGCAGTGGTCCAGATAGACCAGTGTATTGCCATGGGTAGGAGCAAAAGGGAGCGTAATTTTGCCCAGTTCCTTTCCCCTTACATTGCAACAGCAGCATGAACTGTTGTGCTGGGGATGTTAGAGACGCTTTCTGCCTCTTCCCTTTGCCTCTCTGTGTGTGGAACAATGGTCCATGAATTTTCCTAGACCTTTTTTAAACCTACTATATGTGTCTTTTCAACCCCCACTGACAGAACGTTCTCTAACCAGTCTGCAGAGAAGTTCTTATTCAATTGTCTGCTTAAAACAACCTCCTGGTAGTTTCAGTTTTCCCCCTTTGTTATACTGAAGTGTTACAGATCCACAGACATTACTGTTTCTCTGAAGAAACAAAAATCTGATATGTTGGTGTAAAATACACATTTAGCTTGTCACTGGGTCAGGGATCAGCAGAACTAGAAGAAAAAGGAGAAGAGGGATTTGGTGAAAAAATCTAGATTAATTAGTGAAAGCAGGCATAGTTTAAGTTCAATCAGATAGGGAGTTATGAGAACTAGCAGGAAACTCTTCATGGAGTTGTCAAGAGCAAATAATTCAAGCAAATCTAATTTTCTTCCACAATATAGTTACAGGACTTGTAGGTGGGAGAAAAGCAGTAGGTGATGTGTGTCTTAAAGCTTTACTAAAATCTCACACAACGTAAGGAACAGATGTGGTTTTGATGAAACTTTTACTGAGTATACGTAAACTGGATGGGAAACCAAAACTATAACCAGAACAGTGACCAGTGCCAAACAATAGGATGAGAGGCAATGGGCAGGCACTGATTTGCAGGAGGTTCCACCTGAACATGAGGAAGAGTTTCTATACTGTTCAGGTGACCACAAACTGGAATGGATTGGACAGAGAGGTTGTGGAGTCTCCTTCATTGGAAATATTCAAGAACTACCTAGATGGGATTCTGTGCTGTGTGTTTTGGGATGATCCTACTTGAGCAGGAAAGTTGGACCAAATGACACACTATGATCTCTTCCATTCTTATCCATACTGTGATTCTGTGAAAGACATGAAGAAATATTGAGGTTGCAGAGGGAATTGGGTAGAGATTGTGTTGGTGGCCAAGTTGGGGACCTGTGGACATTAGTTTCAACTAAAGACAATTTTCCATGAATGTCCTGCCACCTGCTTCCCACTGACTGCTTCCAGGATCCGACGTCAATGGGCACACTGAAATATGCAGCAGAGAGAGCTTTTGCTATCTCAGAAACATGCTGTACCCTGCATGAAGTGGCCCTTGGGCACAAACCGAGAAAGGAACAAACAAGTTAATGGTCCTTTCTGTTTGGGTTTGCCTTACAGCACTTTAACTGGACTGTGCTGCAGCTGACATTGCACATCCTCAGCTGCATTCTGATCCTGATTTTTATTCTTTATTTCAAAACCTTAAAAATTTAGAGTCCAATTATTTTTGGCAAAGAAAATTGATTGTGGAGTTGTGTTTGTCAGCTGTCAAATTAGCAGTCTCACATATCTTGTTCTTTTGAAGACACATTAATATAAAGATGAGGAAAACAGAAAAAACAAACAAACAAATAAAAAACCCCAAAACAAACAAAAAAACCCCAAAACCCTACAGAGCCATATTTCAGTCAAGGGAAGTCACAGAGAAGATTCAAACAACTTGGTGTGTTTGAAGAAGTGAAATATGTAGATGAAAGAAGATCCAGAAGCTTTGATCCCTTTTATATATTTGTGCTTGGGGGGGGGGGGGGGGCGGGTGGGTGAGAATTCAGACATAAGCTCATTTCAATCTACCTTTCTCTGTCTCAAGCAGAACTGAGTTTCTATAGTAGGAACAACCAGGGGGAAATACCATCTGAATTTTAGAATATATATGGATGTACACAGGATGAGTAAATATGCCAGATAAACGTGTGTTTCATTTTCATCATCTCTTCCATTTGAAACTGAGCACCAGAGTTGCCTTCAGGTTAATCTGATGCTGTGGAGAGATCAAGAAACTCATAATGTTGTGGGTGGTCATTAGACAGTAAACTGCACTGTGAATGAAAGGCCTCTTTTAAGACACAAATGAAAAAAGTTCCATGTGTCCAAGGTAGAAAAAGAGAAATCAAGTTGACCAGAAAGGTCATGTGAAATCCTGAGGGCCTTAGACTTGTTTCTGTGGCACATGTGCTTTCCTGTATGGGCTGGTAATTTGATAAGATTTCCACAATACATGCATAGCACTTTATTGCAGTTTTTCAGCAAATAAAGTAAATTATATGTAAATGTTATGTTTTAAAATGTTTATATCTTTAGTAATTGTTATTTTTTGGCTAACAACTTCCAGATGTTGTAGAAGGAATACATGAGAAAAGGATAACTGCACTTATGAAGTTTATCAGTTCAAGCATTCTTGAAAAAGGTAAATAACACATTTGCTCTTTTTCATGTAGTTTCATAAGGAAACATCTCAATAGGTCTGAGAATAGAAGAGGTACTCTTGAGAGCTAACTTAATCTGAACACAGACAGCTCTCTGTGAAGAGGACTTGAGCATATGCTATTTTATATATATAAGAATAACCTGTTTTGACTTAAAGAAGGGTCTAGTTCTGTCAGTGTGATCCTTTTAAGCAGATCTGTAATGTGCAAGCCAAATCCTGTCCCCAGAACTTGTTCTTTTCCAGACTCTGGAATCCTAAAAAGACATTCATTGACTATTGCTGTATTTTTAGTGGAAAGTGACTGTCTTTTTTCTTGCTTCTCTTTGGTGAAGCAGGGGCATAAATCTGGACATACCTAGATTTTCAGATTAACTAACAACAGCTTGGCAAAAACTGTTAAGACATTAATTTGTTTTGACACTATCTTTTAGTCTGCCTAAGGAAAGTGGTGTGCACACTCTTGAAGATTTATATATTAGGTTCCCTAGGTTGTTGCAATGCAAATTATCATAAATCACAGCCCTTGAGTATTTTCTTAACAATTGTTTAGCTAGTGCACACTAATGAACCCTTCTCATTTATTTACTCAAAATACCTTACCAAGGGGAAAAAAAAATAGTGGCAGAGACAAAGCATCATGTTTTCAGGCTATCCTTAGAGATTTCACAATGTGGCAGCAGCTGCAGGTGCTTTTTGCATTAAATTCCATGCAGTTTATCTAAGGGCCATCTTTCTGTATCAACTGGAAAAAGCAAACAAGCCCCAGCCTAGGAATCTCACCTCTTAGGCAATAATAACTCTCTCTCTCAGAAGCCCACTAAAATTCCTGGGATTTTCCATGATTTGTGCACTTCTTTTGAAAACCTATGCTTTCAGGCCAGAAGATTTTAAAAAGCCACGTCCTGGTTCTAACGCCATCTGTCCCAGGATACCCTCCCTAGCCCCAAGCTGGTGTGGTGGGTAAGCACACTGGATACCCACTCTCCTAAGAATTCAGAAGGATTTTCCTGAGTAGTCTTTCTGCTCTTTTGCAGTGTGACTGCTGGCACAGCACATCCATCATGCTGCCCCTCCCCTGGGGTGTGCACCCCACCAGCTGCTTCCCAAGGATGGTGCAGCTTCCGATGCCACTCCTGGTGTGACTCTGGCCACTGGCTTTGCTAGGTCTGTCCAAGGCAAGCCAGACCTTGTAACATGTTGGAATTGGCTTGGATGAAAATTGGAGGTAATGCTATCAGAAGTGTAAACAACACAGTGAGAAGGAACAAAACAGGAGTGAAATTTAATGGATATTAAACAGAAGGAGTAGTGAGGTACATTATTTTGTTATACCCCCCAACAGTGTTCATTATTTAAGAGCTTGCATTTTCCTGAAATGACTGGATTGTGATTTTCCTCCAGTAGTCTGTTTACTGTAGCATTTTGGTTTGCTGATCATCCATCAAATCCCATATGAGGGCTCCTATGAGAAGTTGCATCTTTGAGAATGGGTGCAAATATCCTCCTGTTGCTAAATGGCGAGTTACACTTTCCTGCTGACACTGACATCAAAGCAATAAATAGAAACAGACCACTAAGAATTATAGGTAGGATAATAGGTTTTTCACAGACTATTACCAAAAAAAAAGACTAGATTGGCTGCTACACAGGGCTTTAATTCTGTAGATATAGCCTGAACAGTGTGCGAAGTTTAAATTGATTTATCCCAGGAGTATCTGAGAACAGTCACTTTACAGGAATTTTTTTTCTTCTTTACTTATTAAATGATGCACCTCATAGCACTCATTTGTTGATCTGTTATTCTGCTTCCTTCCACTGCATGAGACACTGTGTTATCCAGACACCTGTTCTGTTCTCTGTACTTTCATTCAACAAGGAGCTCTTTACCTCACAAGAATTTCAGTAGGTTAGCACCTCTCTGCCCTCCCTGGCTTCCATTGGGTCCTGGCAGTGGGAAACCCTTGGAAATGTTCTAAACCGTGCCTACAGTTTGGGCTGAACATGGGAAATGGATCATGTCAGTCTCATTTACAGAATACTGCAATATGTTCAGGATGTCTTTGAAGAAACATATGCTTAAGTCCAGCATCTCCAGAGTATGTCTGTCCTGCTAACAAGGAGTATCCTTGCTTTTTAATTCTCCTGCTTTTCTGCTTCAGTTCCCAACTACAGCTGCCCAGCAGGGCAGCTGCTTGTCACAACAATGTTATGTAGTGTCATGTGTTATTCTGTCTGCCACACAAATTCCAGGTCAGCAGAATTTTTTGCAAGAGTCCTTGCATCATACTTCTGCTCTTGGAGTCTCTTCCCATTTTTCCTCTGCTGCCTCTCCCTAATCTCTCTGCAAACCTTCTCCCTCGTGCCTCCTCAAACACCAGATGTGGCACATTCTCACAACACTGGATGGTTGCCCTTGAAGCATTTCTGAGCTCTGCTGCTCACCTGGGATCTCATCAGACTGTCTTTCATTTATGCAATACAAGTGAGCCAGCATCTCTAATCCACTTCTTCATATGCCCTCTTTCCTAATCTCCTTATTATTAGGGTGCCCTGGTGCTGGCCTGGATGGAGTTCAGAGACAGCAGTACAATTTTGCAGCTGAAGAACATTCAGTTTTGAAACTTCTAACACCTCTGTTTTTTGTATAAATCTGAAGTTTGTATTTCTGGTCTGGCTGATCTAAAATGGACCAGAATATGAGAGTCTTGCTTAGAACATAGTGCAGCTTTCCTTTCCTTCAGGTGCTTCCAAAGGAAGGCTTCAACTCTGACAGTCGAGACAATGTTCAGGTTGTGATCCAGCACTGTGAGTAGCTGGCATAAGCTGACTATCTTCCCTGTTTGTCTAAAGCAAGCTGTTGAGTTCAGTGGCCTAGGGTGCACTTTATTAATTGGTTGCTCTCTGTGTAAGCATAAGAGCATTACTTGTTTTTTGTAGTTAATGTTGCAGCACACAGAGGCAGCCAAGATATTTTGGCTTGAAACTTGTATTTAAATATTTTAAGAACATTGATCCCCAGGATTTCAGAGATGCTAGTGGGTGAAATAATGATCTCTGTGCTGGATAGTTCTGCTCAAGCAGGGAGCGCTGAGGTGAGGGGGGCTCAGCATGAGACCTCTTCCTGTGCTGGGAGAGAAACAGCACTGTACATGATTTCCTGCAAGAATAGGAACTTAACTCCACACTAAGGTTTAATTTAAAAATGGAATCTGCTGCTGTGGGTGTTTGTGCATTCATATGCATTTTATAATATATAACATAAATATAATGTTATATATTTACACACTGTTGATAGTTGTATATCTGTATACACACTTTCACAGTGATAATGGACTCAAACTGAACAAAACATTACCCTGTCTCTCTCTGAGTAAGATTTTTTTGAATTGTACACAGAAAGGCCACTGTGCTCTGAGAGAAGCTGCCTCTATACTTCCTGTGGCACACTGCTTTCATCCAAGTTCCTTCCCTCAGGTTCTGCAACCTTCCAGTCACCTCTGTGCAAGATCACATGGAGTGGGGCAGCATCAAAGAAACTCAAGTCATTGCAGTTGAAGGAACTGGGATGGATGTACCTGAAGGATGTGCTGGCCAGGGAATCAGGGAGAAGGAGGGATAAAATGGAAGTTATTAGGCAAGAAAACATGAACACTCGACACTCATTATTACTTTTTAAATTACCTATTGTGAGTGTGAATTAAAATGAAGTCTGTAAGAAGTATGAATCTCTTCTCTCTCCACCTCCAACATCCATACAGAAGTGACAGGACACATACCAAGACCAAGCAGGTTCTACAAAACTTTTCTTAGAAGCTACTCACACAGCAGCTGTGCTCTGAGGGATTCATCCAAGATCAGAGAGTTCATTGCACTGTGTCCTGTACAAATATCATATTGCATAGATTCTGCCTCAAAGGACTCAGCTGTAGCAGTCATGCAAGTAGCCAACTCAAAATTAAATGTAGTCTAGGCACATGGTGCAAACTTTGAAGAGCTAAACCAAATCCGTAATATTTCTTCTCTTTTGCTTAGTCAGGGCACTTTGTCTTGGTTTCAGTCCTGATGCCAAGTGGGAAAATGAACAGCAGGGATAGGTGAATTCCTTAGAAACAAAGAGGCAACTTTTATGCAACTTTTTTGGCGCCATGCATGGCAAAAAATAGACAATTCCACTTGGAATTTCTTTTTTCAGCTTCAATGCTCATCAAACCTTTCTGCAGGACATCAGAAAATTACTGAGAAACACCATCTCACCCTCACAATTGAGCTTACCTCGCACAGAACAATTCCTTCCTGGAAGAAAGAGTTAAGAGGTAAAGATAATGATGGTGTAAAGTGGGGTTTGGTCCCACTGGTACAGCTGCTTTCCAGAAACCCCACAGCTATGGGACAACATGGAAGAATTAGCATACATAAGAAACCCTCTAAACTACTTTGGACAAAGATATTCTGTAAGCAGAGACAGGCTTCATTTGACTTTGGGTGGGGACAGAGGGGCATGAAGATCCTTATAATCACAAATACTTTTTTATGACCATTAGGGGAATGGTTTACCCTGTCAGTCTAGCGAGAATATCTAGCAAGTGATGCCAAAAGGAGAGTCTTAGTTTGTTTGTGAACTCTGTCTTGCAAGGCAAGCAACAGAGCTGCTTTCAAAAACATTTTGTAGGAATAAAATTAAAAGAAAGTTTAGAAAGACATTCAATAACTTCCTGAAGTTGGGAGATCAGAAATAAGCAAGAGCATCAGTAATAAAAAGATGTAAGTTTCTTGATAGTGTTTATTTAGTGATTTTCAGTATTTAATAAAAATGAATATTGATTATATAATGAATAGAATTTATTAAGCACAAGTAGTGGAGTTAATTAGATTTTATTATTTGAGTAAGGAATTAGATATTAAAAATTGAAGTATTCTGTCGGTAGCTGGCCACACAGAGTACTGCAGGGAAAGAGTCAGTGCCCCTATCTAAACAACTCTAATGTTTTTAGAACATCTACAGTCCTAACATGCCCAGAATGGAGAATGGAAGAGAGTATAAATGTTCCATCTCCTCTGAAGATGTTTTGTACGAATTACAATAGATGCTATCATGGAGTGGAATTAGGTGATAAATAAGACCATAGAAACTGAATAATAAAATAATAAAAAAAATATTTTAAAAAATCCTGGTTTTCCCTACCCACACAGAAATGCTGATTGCTTCCTAGAAAAGCCAAAAGAGTAATAATTTGACATTTTTGCTGTTGTAAGACAAAATCTTACAAAGGAACATTATAAGGAAACATAACCACATAAATAAATTAGACTATGTAATAGCCATTTAGGGCATTTCTTAGCAGTCCTCTGATTCGATTTCCTAAAATGTCCCTTTCTCTTGCATATAGATCCCCTGCTCAGCTCTTGGCTATGTACACACTCAGATGTCCTGTACCATGATGGAACAAGTGCCAGTTGCTCTGCCTGCAGTGTCTGGTGTGCATCTGTCACCACAGGAAGAGAAACCAGTCCTGTTTTATGCAATAGCACAAAAAAGCCATCAGGACTTTCCTCTGTACCCCAGGGCTTTTCTTGATGAATGCTGTGTTGACAGGGGCATTATGCAATATCAGTGCAATGCTTAAAAGACAGCACTTCCCAAGTGAGGCTGCTATTAAGTGGTAACAGCCAGGATTCCCACTTTGAGCCTCCCCCTCTGTTTCCCAGCACCCATCCTCCCTGGGAAGCTGGGGTAGCATTACCTGTGACCCCCCTGCCTCAGCAGTGAGGAAGGCAAAGGGCTGAAGGCAGGCTGTGCTCAGGGCAGGGCAGTGTGACACTCATGCAGGTGCTTGTGGGGGAGTTGCTTGGAGTAGGTCTGCTATTTCACAGAAGAGGTAGCAAAGCAATAGGTGGCCTGGGTGAAGAAATCATCAGAGTCCCCATATGTAGTGATACAAGCACTGCATCCACTGCCCACAGCCTGAGAAGCAGATATGGCTCTGTAAAGCTGGGGAAGGTGGCAAAGCTTCTGGCTTTAAGTGCACATCACTGGCACAGAGCGAGCTGGGGAAAGCAGCTGGACTTCCACCTCCTCACAAAGACCCATCCCTTGGGCCAGCTGAGATGGGGTGTGCCTGAAGCAGTGTTCCAGCCACGGGGTGTGGGGCCAGGGCATACATTGTGGTCAGTTCTCATCTAGCCTGTGATTTTAGGCGATGAAAAGTATTTTCTGTAGGATCCTGAATCAACTGTGTGTGTCATGAATAAGGGTATAAATAAACCCCCATGCAGAGCACGGTGCCACATTGAAATCCCTTTGCCTGGGAAACAGCTGAACCCACAACAACTTGTGAACTACAGACATGCAGAAAAACACTTACAGAAAACAGGAGGGAAAGAATTACGTTGCGGTATGGTAAGGAAAAGAAGAACGTGCTTCAACCACAAGAAGCTTCCTCCAGAGCCCTTTCCACCCTTGCTTTCTTCAGATAGATAGATGATTAAATAAATAAATAATCTCTCTTTCCTCCTGCAAGTTCTGCTTGACAGCTTTGGGGACTGGGGATTGGGTTTGAACTGATGCAGATGTGTGCATCTGGCATATCACTTCTTCTATTTCCTTTGTTTTTAATATCTCTGACACCTTCAAACAGATACCCTTGAGGCAGATCAAATTTTTCATGCTCTCTTTTGGCATTTATATGCTTCTTATTACTATTCTTCAATAATGGCACTAGAAAGTATATGAAAAGATCTTTTCCCAAAATTTATTTAAATGCACATATGTAGGGAAAACCATATGTAATAGCACATGCAGTCCCAACATCCATGCAGATGGTCTAATCCAGCTTCCAAGGCCATCTATATGAATGTTTCTGTGTTAAATTAGAACCATGGCATACAACTAAAAATGTAAACAATTAAGCATATGCGTGCTTACCTTAAGTGAATACTTATATACACTTAAAATTTTAAGTGTCCCTCCCTTAGCCTGGACAACCTGTGGGTATTCCTACAGACCAAATGACAGATTTGGATGTACCATTGCTGGAAGCAGTTTGCACTGTCCATTCCACAGTCCTGCTCAATACACTGCCTAATCACCTTGTGTGCTGCAGAAGACTGTGATTTGTTCCCCTTTAGGTCATACTGTCTCCCACACAAGGCAATTGCTCCTATCAAAATTATTATATCATTCTCTCCCCACCCAAGCACTTTCCCTCTCATTCTCATGAAAATCCTGAATCTCATGACCTGGAAGAGGTTTTCAACACATGACCATCCAAATGTCTAGGTGGAGCTGGTACCATCTAGCCAGCACCAACATGCTCTCTTTTGGTATCCCATGCTGGTAGAAAAAGGTTTCAGTAGAGAACAAGAACAGTGTTTTTAAGTCTACAGCAGCCACAGCCATGCCAGAGGCACACAGACATTGAGACTATTCTAAACAAATCCTCATTAAAAACCCACCAGGGTCATGCAGACCTTTATCCAGCACAGGCTTTCCCCAGATTGAGCCAGGGCTATTGGTGGTATCTTTGCCTTCCCATCGTGCTCCTTGTGAAGTTTGCACCTTTCCATCCCTGCCATGTTTTCTTTTTGACATTATTAACAATCAACATTCTTAAGGCTAGGTTAATAAGGGCTGGGTTTAGGACCAGGATTTATTTTTATTCTTTTTATTCTTTCTTAATTTTATTATGACTTTTGTTCTTACTTTTAGTCTTACTTTTATTCAGGCAGAGAGCAGTCTGTGGTTTGTTTATGGGTGCAAGAGCTGCTTGGAATAATGTCAGTGGAACATGCCAAAAAAAGTGAGCCAAATGCAGCACAGCATTGCTCTTACCAGTCAGAGAAAGAGACAAGTGGCAAGATTGATCACCAAAGGTATGTTTGATTTTTTGGGAGAACGAACTGGAATCAGGGAATAAACAAATGGTTTCTCTGTGTCAGGGAACAATTCAATGTTCAGGTGTGTGATCTAGCTGCATTTTACTTGTCAGGGTAGAGATAGCCTGTGGAGATATTTTTGAGAGCTGATCAAGCATAAATATAATTTTCCTTTAAGCTGATTTTGAGGGGATTTATTCCTCTTCACTGACTTTCTCTTCCCTCACTATTTCTATGCCTCTTGAGAGGCTAAACAGCTTGTAGAAATGTTGACACCCTATGCCTTCTATGGAAAGTCCAAATTTATGTTGTGATATGGTTCAAGTCACAGGAGGGGTGATAGATTGTCCCCATCTAACATCTGCTGAGCAGCCATATGGTACCTACTTGTGCCAGTCCAGTAGGAACTTGTCTGTGTAATGCAAAAATTTCTAGCACATTTAACAATGCTGGGAGTTATCACCAGTGAAGCTGAGGGCTCTGGGGTAGGTGACACTTAGGGACATAGTTTAGTGGTGAATTTGGCAGTGCTGGGTTATGGTTGTACTCAATGATCTTAGAGTTCTTTTCTGACCTAAATGATTCTATGAAAACTGAAAACTAAACTATCTTCTTAGCCCTAAGTAAGTTCTATAAGGATTTAGAAGAAAAATATATTGCTGAAGAAAATTGCTATCTTGAGTTTTGATGGATTTTTATTATTTCACACATACTTGAGGAAAGTAGACCTTGATTAGTCAGAATTCTTCTGCAAATTTCATTTGTCTTAAGTACTCTGGAGTGAGTTCCACTAAACAAACCATGGATATTTCTTTCTATACCTCTTAGAGGAGGCTGGTGCTTAAACATCTACAAAACATTCTAAATGAAACAAAACTTTAATTTAATGTTGCTTTGCTTTTTTAATGTTTTGTGGACTCTTCAAGATTGTGGCATTTTTTATTCTTTTGTTTCATTGTGGTGTTTTTTTTCCTTTTAGTTGTTATTTTTTGTCATAAACATTTTCCACTTTTTTTTTTTTTAATAGATCTCTGAAAGTCTTTTACACATATTTCACTGTGATGATTCCATAATCATAATCTTGCTTTTGATTTATGTCACTTGGGTTTGATTAAAAAAATACCTAGTGTGGTGTTTGCTTTTGTATACTGACTGAATCAGTGTGTCTTGGAAATAAGTCTCCTCTATGGCTGTGAAATAACATTTTACCAGACTTACTTAGATCAGTGTTGTTGCTTCTGCAGTTATCAAATTAGAATCATCCTGAAACTGAATCTAAAAGAGATGGAATGCAGCTAAACAAAGCCATATAAAAATCAAGAACATTTGTAAAAGAAATAGATGGAGTTTGTTAGTTATGTGTTTCAACAGAACTCATAAATCAGCTCTAAAATACTTTATTGCCAAAGGTAGGTTTACCTCAGTGCAGTTTAAAGATAAATTTTCTGTTAGTTTCCACCCTGTCCTTACCTTGAATACTTTTGGACTTAGAGACTTTCTCTATGTAACAAATCAGCTTCTTGTCATTCATTTCAACTCTGGTTCCTTCACCCTGTCTGTTTTGCATGTGTGTTATGTTTGTATGTATACATATAACATATATATACTTATACAGAAAGAACTCCAGCTTGAAAAAATTGTTAAGATGCTTAATATTTTCTTTAATTCTGTGTGCTTCTTATACTGATGAGAACACTGACATTTCTATGTAACCTTTTTTATATAAAATAGAATTTTGATATCAGATACAACCCAAGAAAGGTAATTTTGAACCTGATCTCTCTTGGGTGGAGTTAATTCCAGGGTCAAGAGAAGCTCTGTTAAACCCTCACCACTCCTCACTCACCTGTGGTTTTGGGTTTCTTAGTGGATTTGTTGGGGATTTTTTTTTTTTTTTGGGGGGTGGGGGTGGCGCAAAGAGAAGGATTGTGGAAAAGAATTCTCTGCCTTCTGCTAATCCATTAAATTTTAGTGGGTTATTCTGTTCCTTGAGCCTCATGAAAGTTTCAAATCTGTATGTTAATCTTATTTGCACGATGTTTTTACTGTGCATTTCTTTAACAATAGTGTGAATAATTTAAGTAATAATTTATGATTAACTTCATCATAAATTACAGCATGAAGTTTGCAAAGAAAGCCACTTATTTATACAAATAATAGGAGCTAGATTTTCATATAATACTGATGATAATACATATTCTTCTGCTTGGGAATTATCAAATCTCAGTTATTAAGACTTAGCCAGCATTAATTAGCAGATCCTATGAATCTCAGCTGGAAGCATAATACAGCAGCATCTAAAATGTGGCTGCTGGATTGCAGTGGGAGAGGGGGAGACAAGGAGAGAAAGCAGAAGGACACTTTGTTCCTAACCATTTACTTTCTCTCTGCTGTCTTCCCTTTGTTAAAAATGACTACCCGAGGTTTAAAAGTCAGAGAAATTTGTCAGAGAATGTAAAGCGAATGGAAAAGAAACAGAAACTGAGGGTGACCACTGTCCAGTAGTAAAACTGCCCAGTGTCATAAATCTGCTGTGGGAAAGGGAAGGTGCTGCTGGCTCCCATGTTCTCCTCCACAAAACAATTCCAGCAGGAGCAGGGAGTAGCTCTCAGAGAATTGTGCCCGTTCAGATTTGAGGCATTTCCTTTCAATTCTGCCTCTCTGCAAATGGATCGAAGCTACTCCTGCCAGCCACTATACCCCTGTTATTGACACTGAAATATCGGGGAGCTCAACTGAATCAGAAGTTCTGTTGATTTAGCAAAGTGCAAACCCAACATGTGCTATTGTCTGTGACACAAAGAAGGGACACTGAACTGAAGAAAATGGGCAAAAAAGCAGAGGGAAAGGAAGTGCATGGTGCACATTCAAAGCCTTCGGTGTGATGGCTAGCAAAGGTTGCATTAGGGAGTGAAAGGGGGACAGGAGTGAATTGAAAAGAAGGAAGAAAATACAGCAGAGAAACAAGGAAAGCAGTGTATATTGGGAAGAAATTGGACATAGGCAACGAAGAATATAGGAAAAAAATTTTAGACCTCCCAATTTAATATCATTGCTCAGTAGTCTGGGAGGGAAAAATGAATATATTCTTTGATTTCCATGACACAGAAGTCGAAAGGTGCACTTGATCCAAGTATGGCTATAATGCATCTGTAAACACAACACCTTTGTTTTGAAAAATCTTCCTGCATTTAGCACATTAAAGGCGAATTTTAGCCTTATGGCCACTGTCAAAAACCATGTCTGTTCTGTGGCCTTTTTGGATCATCGTCACTTCACAGCTTGAATACCCTTTTTCTGTGATTCTTGTGTGACTGTATCTTGTACTACCCAGTAATTACAGCATTTCTTTCTACTCCTTTCTGGAGGCCATTCTGCCCTTCTGAAAACCTTCCACATCTTCCACAACTGCCTCTCCTTTCCCTGCAGTTTATCACAGCAGTGACAGTTTCGTGTTTGCTGCTGAATGCAGCACAGCTGAATCCACACACAATTTTAACAAACACCTCAGATGATTCTTCTATTTGTCATCACATGGAGGTTCTCTATGTGTTAGTCATATGTATATTTAGACATAAACTCTCATAAATTTGCACCGCTGTTGTGTCAGTGTTTGGGAATGAGTAGTTTTCTTCTCTGCACTGAGGCTCAAATGATAGGAGAAATTTTATTTTATTACTCACACCTCTTGTGAAAAACACTGTAAATGTTTGCAGATTCTCTACATCCTTGCTAAGCTACCTTTTGATTTATAATTTCAAATAGAATTCAGAAATGGAAAAGTGCCCCTTCACTAACACACCCTACTGAAGCACGTTGCCTTTTATATCCTCAAGTTACTTGTCTCTTCCTTCATTTAACTCCGCTGTTTTATTCCCTTTTAAGTTGGTGGTCAGTATGGAAAATACTGAAATTCATTACTACTTTTTAAGGAGGTAGGATATAAAAAGAAAAAAAGTTTACTTGTTGGCTGAGAGTTGAAACCGGACTACTAAAGGAAGTTCTGAGACATTTTTAAAACAGACTTTATTTGGTTACCTAATTTTTTCAAGTTCTTTCTGTATTTTCATAAGATGTGGTCAGGTCTTTTAGTAGATTTAGACAAGTGAATATTATGCTTGCAAAGCAAAAATACAATACAAATAAAACAATATTTCTACATCTTATAAAGTTCATTCTTCTTTTAGTGAAGTGGAGTAGATGATTTATTCTAATACTCATTCACACACTCACTGGCCTCTGTAGATTTAAGACTGATTTCCAGTCATCATGTCAAACCTGCCTCATCATTTTCCTGTAAATGATTTTAAGATTAAAATTTTCCATGACTATTCTGAAGAGAAGGAATATTTTAATCTTCAAAATTTTTAAACTGAATAGCTTATTAGGCAGAAGAAAAAACTGAATCTTCCTTTTATACATTTTATGTTCCAAAGAGGATATGCTCCCTTGGTAGCATTAAAAAGACTTTTTGACTACTTAAATCACTTTCGCTTTCTTATGCCATCAGAAAAGGTACAATCTGCTTATTTTGAGTTTTAAGAAACATTTTTTGAGGCAACAATTTCTAACATCAGAAAAGAACATTTATTTTTCAGTGAAAAATCTAAATTAAAAAAGCCCTCAAACCCTCTTTTCCTACTGCTCCCACAACATAATTGAGGCCCATGATCGAAGGAATCTCAGTGCCAAATTCTTCTTTCCCTTTGATGTTTTTCTTAGAGACTTTAAATATTTTATTCCACATTTCTTTTTCTCCTCTTCTCCTTACCCCACAAAAATGATGCTATAGAACAAAACTTCAGAGCTGTGATAATGAAAGTAGATACTCCAGTCAGCTGCTGGTCAGCCACAGATCCCACTTGCACACATACAAAACCCTTAAATACTTTTAAATATTGTTATTGGAGAGAAGAACCTCCTTATATCCCTTTTCCTGTCTTTCCCTTCTACCAATTCTTCCTTATGTGTGTGATAAAACCTGCAGAGGGATAATCTCCCCTTCTCTCTAAAGCAGTTTCATAGACCAAATGTGTCTTTCAAATCCTTACGTCTTGCTGCTTCCCATAATGAGAAGACCTCTTTTTCACTTGCTGCCTTCCTTGGAAAGCCCAGGTTGCCACAATCCTCAGTACCAATTTAGAGTTGTGATAACCAAATAATAAGCAATCAGCAAGCTGAAGGCAGAAGCAGATTAACTTTTCAGTTCCATTGTCTTTATTTTTTTTTTCTGAAAAGATTAACTGCTGTCATAAAAATAAAGCCTTTCAATTGTTTTCAATTTTCTGTATATGGGGTAGCTAACATTAATTGAGATCGATATTTTTTTAATGATATTCATTCTAGAATGGATTGAATCCAGCAACGAAGAATGGAAGGTTTCTGGGCTGGCTGCAGCCTAAGCCATACCTAAGGTAGTGATGCAGAACTGAAAGATTTTGAGTACTGTCATTTTCTACTGTAAACTTTTATTTTATTACTATTTTATCACTAATTTGTTGCTCGTGGAAAAACAAAACCAAACAAACAAAAGCACAAAAACCTCCAAACAAAAAAGGAAAGCAAAAGCCCCCCAAAACCAAAAAAGAAATGCCTGTAGAAGCCTTCCTGTAAGTTAAATATTTTGGGCAGTTGTTCGCAGTGCTATTAAGATTTGCAGAATTCATTCATGTGTTTGAAAAAATGTCTTATTTGTAATTTGTGCTTCCCAGAGTACCAGTGAAACTAGATCACTGTTGCTTTGTTTTGTTGTTTGTGGTTTATTTTAAGAAAACTGGGATTATTGGGGGTTTTCATCAAGTAAATTCAAGACAAGAATAAACAACCATTTTCAGTACTGCATTCAGTGTGAATAGAAAATGGAATTACACGAATCAAGAAGAACATACAGAGGCTTCTAGTCCAAGCATAAACTGATCAGAAGCTGTATCAGCTGTGCCCTCAGTTCAGCAAGGAGTAATTAGTAGCTTCCTGAAAATTTCAGCTTCCTTTGAAACACTGATCATTAGGTATCACTGGAGACAGTAAACCACCCCAGGTGGCCATCAGCCTGCTCCTCTTGGGAAAGGCAAAGGGGTTTTGTGCTTTGGTCATTCACATTATTCAAGGCTAATTGGCTATTTCTGCCACTTAAAGCTATTTTTAAGCTTGCTGTTTCACTGGACACTACACAGATTTTGGATTTTCTGATTTAAATGTCAGAGACAGATAAAAAGTGCTGGTTTTTTTAATATCAGTTTCAGACTGTGCTTTAGCTACTGCATGCAGTAGTCCCAATAATGGGTCCCCCTCTGAGAGACTCTTCCTTACTCCTAAGTTATTACCTCTTTGAGTGATTCATTTGTTCAGTCATCCAGTTAGGTAAATATATTTGGTACTCCCAGAGAGCGACAGGTAGAAGGGCTGCACTGTTCCTGTGTAACAGGGACAGGTCTCTTAACAGGTCTCTTAACAGAGACCAGTCTGTGGAGGTCAGTTTGAGACATCTGTTACAAGGGAATGCAGAGGAAAAATTTGAAGGTGAAAATATGAGTCAGTTTTCATCCAATTGGACTTCTAAGTGACTACCCATCTCTGCCCAGAATGGCTGCAAAGGCCGCACAAAGAATCTTAAAGCAAATTCCTCAACAAGATTTTTCATTTTACAAGCATTTCTCCTGGAGCCTGCTTTCCACAAGGACCTTCCAAGACATAAAAGGCAGTTCAGTCTCATTTCTTCCATCCCAGTTGCCTTCTTTTTCTCCCAGTTCTGCTGTTATGAGACAAGAGGCAGCAAAGCATCTGTTTTCCTTGCCAGAACCAGTTGTGTTTAACTGGAAGGGTAGTTGTCAGGTTGTGTCTAGAGAACACCATGCCTACTGCTTATTTATGTGCAGGGAATAGGGTCTTGTGGTGCAAAGTGAAACAGAGCGTGCTCTCACACAGAAGAATGTGTTGGATGACCTCCTTGCTATGAGTCTTTTCTCACTTAGTCATGGTGCACAGTGCTCCCTGTGCCTATTACTTGTGTATAAATTCCAAGTGGGAGGTTTCTGCTGATAATCAGGATATATTCTGGAGAGGGACAGGAAGATGAAGCAATAATTTAGGCTTGTTTTATTTATCCAGAGTTCAGTAAATCTGCTGCCCAGACTCTTAGGTTATGAATGACAGACTAAGAAAACATCTTTACTCACAGAAACTAATGCAATATTGTCTAGATTGTCTAACAAAGAAATCATGTCCAGTGCCAGGAACAGGCTCAGCTGATCCTGCAGGGAGGACTGTCCCTTTGCAGCAAGTTTAACAGAAGCAACACACTGTAATCCTTGAACATACATCTAGGAGACTGTCTTTCCTCATTGCAACAGTATCTTTGAGGAGTAACACCACTAAAGAAAATACTGATTTCCATTTGGTGCCATTTTGTTTTTAAAGTATGTAAAAAAAAAAAAAAAATTGTCTTTATGCAAATTTCTATCAATAAAATCTCGACTGAATGGTGGTCATAAGGGTTGCCCCAGCTTAGGTGGCCCAGAATACATCCTTACATGTCTTTATATCTAGATCTGACAATTTTGTGCTGTGACCATAAGCAGAGAATCAGTTATATATACTCAGTTAAGCTCATCTTGTCAAGCTATATGCTAGACTGTATTTTATGCCAGAGATGTTTTGGGAAGGTAGACTGTAAGGAAAGTAAATTCTGGAGTTGGCATCTGTGGCCAATTGGAAATGCCCTGAAGAGCTGCTGTACACTGACATCTCTGACAAAGTGTGCTCAGATAGGGAACTTATCAACTGGAAGTAAAATTCAGATACTTAGAGATGGAAATAGTGAAAGAATTACCTGAATAAAATGAGTTTGAAAGCATGCTGAGATCTGAACCTCATTCCCAAAAAGGAAAAATGCTAAAAATTTAAGGAAACCCAGCAAGGAAGGTAAATACAATCTCAAAATCAATTAAACCAGAGGATCTTAAAAGATGGACAACTAAAAAGAATAAGGCTAGAGGGTTGCTTTCTTTTGGTTTGGTTTGGTTTGGGGTTTTTTTACCTTTTTAATGCCATAATCCTTTGGAAGCATACTAGAGGAATGGAAAGTGGTTTGAATCTTGGCAACATTGATCTGAGGAGCCTTGCAGCTTAGCAGGAGTGTAACATCAGAAATTAAGATTTAACATAAACAAAGTATGAGAAGTGAGATAATAGTTTCATTCTACTGGAAGACTGGGATCTCTCTCTGCATTAAAAAGTCCAGAATTTTGTGCTTTTCAGGAGCTAAAACCTGGATGAATAATGAGGTTCTAAAGAAGACTGGGGATGTATTATATTTATATTTGCGTCAGGACAGAACAAAAGGCAAGATGTTATTTATTTCTCTCAGCATTATGAACTACAGCAGCAGAGGTTACATTATGAAGACCAGATTTTTTTCAGTTCAATACCAGATCTGAGCATTACATTAGTTTATGTGATACACTAATTCCTGTAGAATAGTATCTGATCTCTAACTTAAGAGTTTATTAAACATCTTCCATTACAGCTCTTTTTTTCACACCAGCAGACTTGGAAAGAATAAAATTAGGACTCTCATTAAAATTATGTAAAGGTTGGAGAATTTTCTGTTAACAAGACCATTTGTTGAGTATTTTCCCCACACCTAGTGCTGTGTTCTTCAACTTTTTTGCCCTGCTTTTCCTCAGGGAAAGTACAGCAATCTATCAGGAGCAAACAGCTTGTGTTTAAAGAATACTGAAATGTTTATCAGTCATTTTACAAAGGGCATAATCAGTATTTATTCCAGTCACAATTAATATCCTGCAAACACAGGGCACATCATGTCCTTCTGAACCCAAGTAGATTTTCTTTGTGCTGACACAGTTTTATAAACTCTTACTTTAGATGGCTAATTATAAAAGTAACAAATCAAGTCATGGGGGTGAACTAGTATCTTACTAAAACAAACTTTGACTTTAGCTGGGAAACAACAACAACAACAGTGAATATTTTCTGCAATAATTAACCAATTAAATAAATAATAATAATAATTTAAAAAAACCCACCACCACCACCACCAAAAACAACAAGCAAACCAAACCAAACACCTTCAGTGAAAGAATCTTTGAAAGTCTGTTTTTCAATTTCAGGAAGAATAGGAAGTTTATATAAAAGGAAACATTTCACAAAAAAACCCCTAAACCAAACCAACCAAACAAAAAAAAAAACAAAACCAAAAACTATGGCACCCTTGATAACAGAATGTTTTTCATTTGTATTTCACTGACCTCAGAGAATGAAATTCTATTCATAAAGCAGTTTACAGAACACATTTGGACCCCATCACTAATATTAAATTAATCACAAAATGAAATTATTTAGCCACAAAACAGTTTTGTCTTGGGTGAGGCAGATTGTGATTCTGATCTCATTTACAATGGTTTTACATCACTGTAATTTGATTTCACTGAAGCTTATGCTGTATAAAAGAGGGGAGAACATGGCTCATATTTTCTGAGTGGTCATAAATTGCATACAATTGCAAAAAGAGGAATTTCTACTCTGGGAAGAAATCCATGCAAATGTATTTTGTTAAAATTTGGCAGCCTTTTAGGAGTGTGCTATTTATAATTTTTTTTATAAGCTTAGCTCCAGCCAGAAAAGATGGTAGGTTTCCAGTGCAAATGACTACGAATCAGTCAGAAGATTTAGTTTTGCTAAGGATGCTTAGGAGGAAAGGGAAAAAAATAATCTAGAGAATCACTGAAAGAGAACCATTTTAATTAGATAATGTTACTTTGAGATATTTGTATTTGTGCAGTCCACAAATACCGAGGTATTTATCAGAAGTCACAACAGTAAAACAAGGTAGAAGAGGATTCTCAGGCTGTTGCAGACCATCTTACTGGTTAGGACGAGTTAAAATCATGTTATTTGCATGAGACAGAAAAGAATGGTTATGCTGTCTGTGTTGAATTACTCCTCAAAGGAGCGGCCACTGTTCAGATAGGCTGTAGCCATATTTTAGCCAATTTTTGATTCTAGGGTTCTATTTTTATTTTTTTTTTTTTAAATTTGTAACCAGAAGACATGAAGTACTTCTGAGAAATCTCTATTACTGCTCTCAGAGAAAAGCCTCCTAGCTAGCAGAACATAAGTGACTGCCTTGGGTCCCTTGTAGTGAGAGTTGTGAGTTGCAGCCTGCTGCAAAGACATCCCAAAAAACACAACCTTGTTCTCCCCTTTCTCCTCTCTTGGAGAACAGGAATTTCCTTCTTAGCCTGCCAGCTAAGAAATATGCTTCTGCACAAACCTCTCTGAATGATACAACAGAGCTTTAGAGGTACCCTCTGATCTGTCATGTGTAAACATACTGTACTCAATGGGATCTGGGTTAAATTTTAGGGGGAAAAAAAAAGGAGAAAGAAAAGAAGTAAAAACAGAAAAAAATACTTTGTACAGAAGGAAATAAATTCAGTATTCTCTGGGAAATATTTTCTTATCCAAGGAAGCAAGAGCTGCTAAACAGGCATTTAGCTTGGCTGAGATTCTTCCTTTGGGAATACTGCCTAGGTAATTAGCACCTCCACTCTGTGCCATACCCCATGTCCATCCAGCCACCACAGAAGACCCAGAGAAGGAAAGGCTTTCAGATTATTGCAGTTACATCCACCTAACCCTTTCAGATATCTCCAGTGGATCTCACATTAGGAAATTCTGCTCTTTACTCCCTTACTTTTCCAAACACACATGCACTCATACCCCCAAAGCATCAACTCTATGGTGCCCATGGACTAGCACAGGGCTGTGCCCTTTCTCTGCCATCATCTTATTCACCACAGTGAGTTTCTCTCTGGGAAACAGCCTCAAATTTTTTCCTGGCTTTGACCTGCAAACTTCCATCTTCAGATTCATCTCTCTGACAGGGAACAGAGACCCCAGCAGGATAAATCCACCAGCACTCCAATGTGCTCAAATTGCAGTGGTGAGAGCTATAGAGCACCTTAGATTGGCTCTTAGTCTGAGGCTATTTCTGTGGCATTGTGAAAAGGTGTAGCTTCTGACATTGTCTTTCACACACAAGAACTTCTGTGATCCATAGCAGGTTTATCCATATGGCAACTATTTTCTGAATTGGCAATCGCCTTAGAAATATAATGTTGGACAGCAATAGAAAGCGTGGAGTTTGATGTAAGACTTTTCTGTTTAAATTTGAATTGATCTGGACTTAGAACGCTGTCTGTTCAGTGAAAATATGTGACTGACATCAGCAATGAACAGAGCAAAACAGTTTCCTTTTCTACCATGGAAAAAGTAAAAAAAAAAAACACAAAACCAAACAAACAGACAAAAAAAAAAACACAAAAAAAGAAGCACAGAGGTGTGAAAAGAATCCTTCAGTTTATAAGCCACCTCCTTTTTAGATAGTCTAGGACAACACTTTTGTGGGGAAAAGAGATTCTATTAAGGGATTTATGGTTCCAACCTGACAGCATATTAAAGTCTTCATTAACATAATTTAAAAATAATCAAGAATAGTTTCTGGGGTTATATAATTACTGCTAATTATTGTTGCATTATCTGCATTTTTTATGAAGTGGATGGAATGTATAAGAACTCCAAGAATATATGAGAGCAACTGAGAGCATATTATTTTTAAAATATAGGAGAAACAAACAGAAAAAAAATATCCTTAATGAAGCAGGACAATTATTACTGTAATATTCTACTTTTCTTGAAGAAAGGTAATAAAATGAGAGATTTAAAAGGAAAAAAAAAAGAAAGAAAAATTAAAGAACATTTTGCTAGAGAGGAAAATAATTTCCAACAGATAGTCAGGTGGAGGAATAATCTACAAAATCATAGTGCTTAGAGGATATCAGATCCAAAATCACATCTGAGCCTGTTATGTGCTACAAAATAGCCCTGACTTATGAGTTTGTTCTTGCAAATGCAGAGATGAGTGTCCATAAAACAAGGGAGTGAGGCTTTGGGATAACCTAATTGCAGCCTTCCAGTATCTGGAAAGAGTCTCCAAGATGGAGAGAGACGTTTTACAAGGGCACATAGTGACAGAACAAGAGGCAATGACCTTAAACTGAAAGAGTGTAGGTTTAGATTAGATATTAGAAAGAAATTCTTTCCTGTGAGGGTGGTGAGGCACTGGAAAATGTTGCCCAGAGGTGTTGTGGATGCCCCATCCCTGGAAGTGTTCAAGGCCAGGTTGGATGGGGCTCTGACTAGCCTGGTCTAGTGGAAGATGTCCCTGCCCATGACAGGGGGATGGAACTAATTGATTTTTAAGGTCCCTCCCAACCTACCCCATTCTATGGTTCTAAGATTCTATAATACTCTGTTGTCACTTTGCAACAGCTGCATGGAAACCAGGCACTGTTCATTGGTGCTGTGTTCTCAGAAACGTGGTGATGAACAGGAAAGAGAGAGCTGAGGAAAAGACAGAAAATCTTGAAGCAAACAGCTTAGTACAAAAAATGAGAAGAAACAGAAATAAAATAGTTTGGCAGTGAGGTGTCTCAAGAGCAGGTGGTGGGTGTAAAAGATGGTGGCCTACAAATATTTGCTGGTTAAATTGAAGAGTAAATACTCTCATTGTACTGCATAAATATTTCAGGGAAAGGGCAAACAACTCCATGGAGTGGCAAATATTCCAATTTATAAAGTAACATTTACCTTACAGATAGCATAGGGTAAATATTTTTTGAGTGTAGATATTTGATGGAAAAATATTGTTCTGTGTTCTGCATAGAACATTAGCTAGGACAAAATTCATTAAATAAAAGCCAACTATTTTTCAGGTAGAACAGCAGTATGACATTGCACAAATCTCATTATAAACCCAACATATTATGGGGAATTTACTGCATAGTCCACTCAGGAATACATCTGCTTACCTGCATTCTGTTTTGATAGAAAAAACCCCTAAGCAAAAAGTCCCAGCAACACATAATAATTAAACATAATAGTAATAATAACAATTACATAATAAAATTATTTATTTTTATTAAATAAATTATGTATCATTGCAATTTATAAATATGTCTTATGTATAATCATATAGATGTGTATATATACATAATTATATATAAAATGTATTATGTCTAAATTTAATAAATTATTGTTACTAAATTCAATAACAATAAATAATTATTGTTAGTAATAACAATTACATAGATAATATTAAAAAGAAATAAAATCACACTGCTAATTAATGAACAACCCCACTATTTCTCTGAATCAAACTTGTAGGCCAAGGAAACACCAACAACAGCTTAATTCCTGAGATCTGGATTTTTCTGCAAGGGATTGCCCTCCCCATCACTTACTGTCAAAGTTAAACAAAGTAACTCTGGAAATCTTTTGCCCAAGACCATCCTTAACCAGAGTGGTGTCTCTGGCCTGTGTCCACTCAGGTTTTGGATATATTCAAGAAAGGTGACAACCTTACAGACCTTTTTTTTAGGTGAAGTAAAGCACCACTAAAGTCTCTATTGCACGTTAATGATAGAAATGGACCACTGTGTCCAAACCAGTATATCATTGCTGTTAATTGTGTCTCGCTTGGACCTCAAGGCTAAGCACCAATCTAATAGCACACAGTGAGATTTCAGAATTAAGCCACAAGGCTGGACACTACTGTCTACAATTTAGTAGTGTTATAATCTTAAAACTAATTTTCTGGGACACTTGGATCGGGTAGTGAAGACATCTTTTGTGCGTAGTTCGAATTGTCAACATATGTTTGCTTCACACACAAGTGCTTTCAGTGCTGAAAATCCAGCTGAGCACAAAAGATTCACTGAAGTGACTGAAAAAAGAGATTACTGAAGAATGCAACACATATTGCATGACATATCTGTACTACTAGCTTCTTCCAGCTCCCATCCCTCTTTCTACTAGTCTTTCTTTTAAGATTACTCCAGCATATGGCCTTATGTTTTTTTAAAAATGTTTGTGACATTTTTAAAAAAGTCTTGTTGGACCCTTTGGAAAGGAAAATGTTGTAGAGTTTATAATAATAATAATCAGTTATTATATTTTCTTCTTAACTAAATGAAGGACAAGGCTTGCCATATTCTAAAGAGCTTCGTTCCTAAGTTTTCTCCTGTAGGTATATTAGAGGAAAATAGTTACATGCTGTGCTATTCATTCTGCTTATTTTGCTTACTAGACTACCTCCACATTTCCAGCTAGTTCTTTCAGTTTGCCCAGAGGCAAAACTTTCAGATTCTTTCCTGAGTTTTTACTGTTTCAGCATCTCTCAAATTCTCAAAAGCATTCCTACCTTATTAAGTATGCCTAATGCTAATTGAGTCCCTGAAAATGCAGTCACACTTATTTCCACTGGCATGTCGCTATTAGTGGATGCTACATCTTGTTCAAGACCTACAGCAACTTGTACAGCTCTTTCTGCTGACTCCACAATCTGCTGTTTACAGGCTCTAATGCAGTGGTTTCATAGACATTGCCAATGTCTTTGCCAAGGCAATCAAAACAATGCCATTATATGTGGCTTTCTTTCACACCCACGGTCTCATTGTCCAGAATTTGTGTTTGAGGATCCCATCATTTTGACTACAGCATGCAACATACCTGTTTCAAGAAAGAGCAATTGTTTGACCCCATGCTTAGTTCATCAAAAGCAACAAGGAGAGAAAGTGACCCTAGAAGTAAAAAGTGATCTCTGAAATGCGGAGGATGAGTACTTAGCAGGACCCCTGAAGTTAGACTCAACAAAGAATTTAAGACTGTGCTTTAGTGCAAAGCAAACTAGGCTTGGCAAGGGACAGGGGCTTGGGGAATTATATTGGTGTTTTCCATCTCCAGCATCTGTGATTCTATTATACTGTGACTAATCTCACCTTCCTTTAATATTCTCTCCTGTAACCTGTTCCATGTACTTATTGCCCTTTCAGTAATGCAATTATCTAAGAATTGATGGCCATCTCGTCCATGCTAAATACTGCAGTAGGATAAACTGCATTATTTCTGAATCATCTACAATAATGGATTATGAAGTCTAGAGCTGAATATCTTCAGTCTACATAAGTTCTGCCTCTTAATTCTGTTAGCCTCATTTTCAATTAAATCACCAGTGTGTGAACAGGGGAGCCAGAGGATAGAAAGGGATGAAAATGGAGTAAAAGACAGAGATTAAAGAAATACAACATTTTTTTCTGAACCAGGTGAATATAGAATTAGAAGTGAAACAGGTAAGGGAGAGAAAATGAAATAAGGGTAAAAAAAAAATCTGCAGCACTGAAGCAAGATGTACTCCACTGATACTAGCAGTGGGATACAAAACTTTTATTTTGATATCTTTAAATCAAGTCCATGATATGGATGTACTGACTAAACCCCATTTAGATTTTCATTGTTACAGTCTGCAAGAAATTTGCTGGTGACTTTCCAGTTTTTGCAGGATGGTTGTTATATACACATCACAAACCCCACCATCATCATAATTGGTGGCCTTGTTGACAAGCTTCAAAGAAATGACAAATCATGAATAGTTGTGGAGACTCAGCTGCTCAAAATAAAGATCCTTAATGCATTTTGTCATGTATAATTATGCTAGAGAGGTGCCAAGGAAGTGTTATCAATATCAAATTAGATGCCAGCAAAAGCTAAAGACCTGGAAAACAGGGTCAGATCAGACAACCTCATAAATGCTGCACAGGAAGCAGATGCAGACAAAAGTACAGTGGGATGAAGCAAGAGAGAATACATTGAAGGAAAATTCTCAACCAGAAATATATACCTACACTATTTTGGCTTTCTCTGCTGATAAAAGGTCAAACTGTACTCCTCTGAAGTATCACAGGATGAAAAAAACACCCATAGAGTGTGACTCAGGTGAGTTTGAGAGGAAAAATAAAAAAAATTTCAGGATTAAAGTCCCAGAAGGAGAAAGGAAAAAAATCCTCCAAACACAAATGATGACAAATGACTGTACAATAGACATGAACAATGTCAAAAAATACTGGTCAACCCAGTACTATTTAGCACACAAAAAATATTACAAGAAGTTAAGGACGGAAGAAATGGTGCCAGAAGGAAGATAAGGCCAGAGATAGGGAAAATACAGATTGGTGCCATGGAAAAGGAAAGTGGCAAAGAAGGAAAATCTAACTGAAGGAAACTCAGAAATTATTTAGATTCAGTGGTTCAGTTTTTTCAGGCTGTTGCCATGGACCTTTCCTGGCCAGACTGCACAAAAGCAGTGCTTGCTGCTGCACCTCTTGTTGCTATGCTGTTTCCACTTCCATGTGAAAATATTATGGAATAATAATATTCCACTACTTCACAGGGATTGCACATACTATCACCTGTGTTGCTTAATTGCTAAATGCTCCCAGAATGTTAATGGAAAAGTAATGTGTGTAGGAGAGCCTTTTTTGTAGATTAGATTTCTTAATGGACTTTCTGGAAGCACGAGGAGTAATTAATCTCCACAGTAACGTCCTGTCACCTGCTGCTGTGGTTTCCCAAACATCTTTTCCAAAGACAGCACTTTTTGTTTTTACAGTGTTGTGTACATTTGCTCTTTCAATAGTGTGGGGGTGATGGGGTTGTGAGATGTGTAACCTCTCTTACTGTTGCTTCTGCAGGAAGAGAGATCCACAATTCCACACCAAATATGCTTACTTTCCTCCATAGTTTACATCAGGTGTTCAGTAACCCTTATCCCAATCTTTGAAATTCTTTTCTGGTGACTTAAGGGATGAAAGAAGACATCCTTTGCTCTCCAGTGTGTGGCTGTTCAGTCTCTACTGCCACGTAATGCCTGAAGTTCTCATCAAAGAGAATCCAGAGATCCTTCACTTGGCCCCCAAATAAGCAAAACCTAACTTTGTGCTCACCTGCTGCATTCAGTGAGGGCATCCTAAAAACAGTCCAGTAGTTCAGGCTTAATACAAGACATAAGCTGGAAAACTTATGCATTGCATAAATACTTGAAATTCCTTCAATAAGTTAAAAAAATAATTCCACGATTCTTTCTGATGGTGTTCTGATCTTTAGTTTATGAACATGAAAAATTCCTTCAGTGCCAGTATAGGTGTGGCACTTGTGGAGTTGGAGGCACCTGGCAATTCTTGGAGTTGACAACATGTTACATGCTGGTCTATTAGAGAAGTCCTGTTCCTTTTAAACAGGAATACTTCGGTAAATCTGTGTTTTTAAGTGGGATAGAAGAAATGTGGAGCCAGATAGACTTATGAATACTGAGCCAATGTTGCTCTGGGCTTGTGTGAAAAGCAAGGTGAACTTCTAAATTGCATTACTATCCATCTGAAGAGGACCTTTTTTTATTTTTCTTTTCAACGATGTAAAATAGAAACAAGTTGTGACAAATAGAGTAAAATAAAATAAAAAAGAGAGACTACAGTACCAAATATTACACACTTTCTAGTGTGTACTGCAGTGATAGTTAATGCTGAGAAATAAGCTGAGTCAGGAGTCCAAAATGAGTGTGTTGATTTAGGATAACAGCTAAATAGAAAAAAACCCAAAAAACTTTCTTCAGTAGTGACATTGTTTTCCTACAGACTGGGGATCCTGTGCATCTGCCACCACACACATCTGGATGTGTCTTCACCAAAGAGCCTTTGGAACATTGGCAAATTATGACTTTTCTTGTTAAAAAGATACAGGCCTTAGGGATGGATCATGAAGCCCTTGAGAACATCGTAGGACTTAGGAGATGGAGCAGAGGAGAGACCCACCCACCTCACATGCAGGAGCAGAAGTTCTTGTGTAGGTGGAGAGAAACAAATCTGCACATGAGCAAGGTCTGTGTCTTCCTGTGGGGAATCCCATTAAAGTCTCCCTGGAACACACCAAAGTCAGTGAAACATGAGGCTCATCCTCACATCAAAAAGGCATTCTGTATCCCATGGAAAAGCTTGCTGAGGATCCAAGCTGGTTTCAGAACAGATTATAGGGGTAAATCATCCTTTTGTCCTGCTCATGTTTAGATTTGAGACAAAAGTCTTGACTACTGCCATTTCAACATTACTTGGTACATAATAAGTTAAGTAATACATGAGAGCCATTTGTAAAATGAGATTTCTTTTCCTAACATTGCTGTAGAGGAAAAGCATTTTAAAATGGATTTTTTTTTTTTTTTAGTTTTCGACCTAATTTTGTCTATTTGGAAAATCTGTGCTTGCAGCTATTGACAAGGGTAGACCTGCTGGTCCCCTGGCCTTTATTGACATGAGGCCACCTAATGACATGCTGGTTTTCTTAAAGGAGAGGACAGGAAAGTTACTTGCCATGCTTGTAGAAAGCCTTGTCTTGTGCAGTCTAAGGCAAACAAAGAGCAGCTTTCAGCAGAGATGCATGTTGAGACTTTTTTCTTGTTCAAGAAAAGGGAGAGCCTGAGTGTGCATGTTTTTTTGGTGGAAAAATAACAAGTTCACATCAGTTCTATGGCAAATTAAAGAGAGGGGACCTGCTGCAGGAGGAGGCAGGGGCGGTGTTGGTGAGTGTCTGTCAGTGTTGCTTTCTCAGTTTTTCTGTTTTGTTTTCTGAGATCTTGGCAGCTGCTCAGTCATTGTGAGAGATCCTGCACAACTGACTCGTGTTAGGCAATGCTCCATCCCTTGCAGACGAAGAGCTTGTGTGATGGATGGAATAACATCTGTGACAGTACTCCTTTCACTTGAACATGGGTTATGTGAAAGGAGCAAGCTCTTTTGTTCTTTCGAACAAAATGAATCTCATGAAATGATCTCATGAAAACACCAAAGCCCCTCTTCCAAGATTAACATTTTTGCTAAAGTTGTCCTTGTATTCTGTGTTTGTTTTCAATATGCCTTTGCTCTCTGCAAACTTTGGAAATAAGGAGAAGCCCTTCACTACCTTTTTGTAAAAAGCAACAGCACGTGCACAAATCCCACACCTATATCATCCCAAAATGTCATTAATGTGCTGCATTTGAAATTTGTGTTCTAGTAGCAATGCCATTCATGCACACAGACAGTCTATTTTGGGAATTGCCATTACATATTGCTGAGTTTATTTGGGATCCATTGCCAGACTTAGTTTTTTCTAGTATTGAGTGCACCTCAGTAATGTTTTGGTTTTTTGTGTGTTGTGGTTGAGCCCAATGGCCTGGTTGGATTTGATGACCTTAGAGGTTTTTTCCAATCTTAGTGATTCTATGGCAAAGGTTTCTTCCAGAGAAAGTGGCAGCCTGCACACTCTCACAACACTGGATGCTGTTACCTAGTCCAAATCTTGCTTAGAGTGCAAATATTTTTCCTTGGCAGTGTAGTGAAACAAACCTAGAAACTAGGAAAAAGACTGGATTTTAGCCCATTCCCCAGACTGCTTCATCATATAGACCCTGAACTGGCATAACTGGGCAGTTCAAAGTTTGAGATGAACATCTAGGGATTATTTAGCTGAAGAAAACCAAATACACATAACACTGTGGATGTGGGATAATTTCACTACCCTGAAAATGAAATAAAACTTGAATATCCTGTGGTATTTAATGCTGGGGACAAAATAACTTCTCCTGTCTTCTCTCAGCTTGTACCTGGCCAAGTGTGATCCCAGATACTGTACATCTTATGTCTTTGGTTTTATTTACCTGCTTACATTAGGGGTAATGCATGCACAACTCCAGCCACTTCTTGTAAATGGTTTTTCAGACCGAATTCACTGCGTAACTTCTAAGTAAATTTTCCTTGAGATTGTGAAATGATCAATCAGATGTGTAGCAGAATATTAGCTCATCCTCTAAGTGTAGAATTGCACTGCTCAGGGTAACTGGCAGGAGGCTTTTTGAACTAGCTTGTTCACAACACAGGCTGGTGCTGATGAATGACCCTTCTGACTATGAATGTGGGATGACTTGGCTGTGAGTGATGGAGAACGTGATGTTGAATGAAGCTGTAGAAACTCCCACCAGAGCTGAAATGCTCTTGCAGCGTGGAAGAGAAATGGGAAAGGTTAAACCACTGTTTCACTCTCAGACTGAAAGTCAATAATAATAATAATAGGGAAAAAAAAAAGTAAAGCGGAAAAGACGCCTTTATTTTTGGTGATAGTTTGCTCTCTTTATTTTTGGTGATAGTTTGCTCTTAAGCAGCTTTCTGTTAACTTCAGCAGAGGTTGTCAAAGGTGGAATTGCAGTATTGGCATTGAAGTACTCTCCTCTTTGTATATGATATAAAATAGAAGAGTGGTGTCAGTGCAAGAAAAAAAGCTGAAAGCAGCAGATCTCCCACAAGGTTTGCATCCTTGGCAATTTTCACTGACCTTCTGCTAAGAGATTAGATTTTGAGAGGGGAGAACATATCTTCAAAGATTTCTAGCCTTCTAAGGGTTAATTCTTCATAAGAAATCAGCATTTCCTTAACCAAAAGTAGCCATTAGGCCAAACCAATTTTTATTGGGGGTAGGATAATGAAATCACTTTGTGGCATTCTGTTTTGTATGTCTCACTGTGTACTTCAGCAGAGATAAAGATGACAAATTTGGGGCTATGATCAATAATTAATCAGTATGGAAAGGAAAAGGGAAAAATAGTTTGGGTGAACAGAACCCATGTAAATTCCAAAAGCTTCTGGCTTAGAACAATAAGCAATGAAGCAGACATGAAAAACAGCACTTTTTAGGGTTAAAAGATGATTTTATGAAAAAGTATTTTCTTAGAATTAAAACAGTGGAACTGTAGAAGGAAAGAGACCCAAAGTTCCCAACTCAACCTCAGCTCAGGATTTAGGACAGTTTCTGGTCTCATAAAGTTGAGACAAAAGCAAAAGTTGTGTAGAAAATAATTATTTTGGGAGTGCTAAAGAAGATCCAGAAGAGCTAGTAAGCTATGTGTTCACCAGAGGGAAAAAATATTGTGTTCTTTTTCCTTAGCAAGGAAACAAACCAATGAAATACATACATCAAAAAAAGAAATCAATTTCCATTTCCAGTGAGGCAGAGTCATTCTCCAAAAGGTACCTAACATATTCAAAGTAATAAAGCAGGTCTTGTCAGCAAGGCTACTTCCTTGTTTTGCTTGGAATGCTGTTTAGCATTTCAAATATATTATGGGAAAAAAGCAAACCTTTATGAGATACACAAGGATACTGAACTCTTTACAGGTAGCACTTTATCTGTGGAAAAAGCATACCCAAGAGAAGAGTGGATATAGAGAAGTATGCAAGCACTTGATTAAAAAAACCCTGCTCAGATCCTTTTGAAATATAGGCTGTGATCACCAAAGCTACAAAATAAAAACACAATGAAGAGATAGCACAGGTGACAGGCATAGCCTGTTCTTCACCCCTATAACCAAACTACTGCTAGGTAGGCAGTTATTTAAAAGTCACAGGATTATGACTATTAAGATGTTGCAGAAAGCTCGGAATAGATATAGAAATTCCACAGGCTAGAGTCCCAGTACTCCTGCATATTGACAATTATGGATAAATTACTGGAATTTCGTAAATGTTATATACTGTTACAGGTACTTAAAACTGAGTTCCCATTTTAAGCTCCAACTCAAATGTCTTTTTTCCTTCTTGTAAGACAATTGTTAGAAACATCCTTTTAAGAATGTGTTTTCAGACTCAAAATCAAAACTAAGTTCTACATAGACATATCTTTCTTGTATTTCTTTTTTTCCTCTCCAGGAAAAAGTGAAAATAATTATTTTAAAGTAACTACTTACAGGAACAACTCTGCTCATCAGTCCAATTGCAAACAGGCACTGTCTTTCCATCACAATGAATTTACAGTGGTTCATTAGCTTCTATAAGAGGATGAAATGGATCATCTTGTTAACACTGGCATTGTTCTAAATGGTTGATTTCTCTATGTATGTGTTGAAATTTGCAGCATATCTATACAACAAAAATAATTAATCAATTGAGGATGTGTTTTGGAGACAATGAAAGAAAGGAAAAGCTAATATTTCCTGCAGATTTCAGACCTACACCTTGACTGAAAGCTGAGATGGATTTTAAACAAATGTGGCTGTGAGTAGCAAAGTGTAGAATTATCAGCACTCACCTGAAGGGTAATACCTTGCTAAAATGCAGTAAATAAGATGTTTTCAGTCACAGAAAGGGATTATTTGATTTTTTTTTGCAGTACCTGAAGAAAATGTGTGTGTGGGGAAAAAAAAAATAAGGAAGCTGTGCTTTTAGTATTTTCAGTATGATCACAAAAACAGCCTTGAAGATAAAGCAAAATCCTGGCATTCATATTCTATAGAGAAGTGGTTTAGCCCTAAGGGTAACTGTTGTTACCTAACAGGAAGGATGTGGTCATTATTTTGTTTTTATCAGCTTTCCTTTCTCTCTCTTTTGCAGGGATTTAAACACACTGTGGTCTTGCTGAATCCTTCAATCCATTTCCCTGGCTGAGGCTGGCTGAATACTCTGTGGATGCAATGAAGGGATTTTATCATGGAGCTGGCTCTGCATGCAAAATAGGGATGCTAACTAGGGAAGGACAAGGAGAGAGGCAATGCTAGTGTAATATTTGAAAAAGAAATATGAAGTGTCTCAGCTCTAATTCTCTTCTTTACTTTGTTGTTTCTAAGAGAACTTTACTGACTTAACCAATGTTTTCAATAATTTTATTTTTTGATTTGGTCTGAACCTCTGAGAAAGAAGAGTCAAGGTCGTTGTTTCCAATTTATACCTTCAGACTCTAACTTTTTGCTGTAGATATGAGACTCTATTTTATTATTTATTTTGGAGGATAATCCTGATCATTGTAAACTCAAAATACAATATAGCTCACTTATGGCAAAGTAGAGGGTAGTTTGGGGATTAAGTTTTCCCTGTTACACTGCTAAAGCTCACATACTCAATTCTGCTGCTAAGTTCTATCACCCAGTCTGATTGATGTTTTCAAATCAAGCAGGAAAAACTGTCATTCAGGTTTAAAATAAAAAAAAAATGAAGATATTTTTCTTTCTGGTCTTATCTCCCTGCAGCTCCTTCCTGGCTTCTGGTCTGTTTAGATGCTATCTACTCCAAGGCAGCTCAACTAAAATTCACTTAGAAAATTTACCTTCAGAATGCAATCCTATCCCCTCTAAGGGAGACTGGATGCTCTGCCATTGACACCAAGCTTGCCTCAATGTCAAGGAGCATGCATGGGTCCTGGACTACTACAGCCCATGTGACAACTGGAGAAGCCTTCTGGGCTTTCCTGAGAGACTCCATCAGCAATTAACACCTGAAAAGCCTCTGGTGGAACATCAGCAACTCACACACTCAAGTGTGATGCACTGGCTTCTCACTGCATGTCAAATGCAATATGTAGCTAACAGCTTTCCGAAGCTCTGGATAGTGGCTATACCAAGTGAGCAAGACCTTTACCCCACCCCAAAACTAGAGGCTCTTGTCATCTCATGTGCATGCTCTGTGGTCAGTATGTTACTGGGCCCCAATGCACAAATGCTGTCACACTGACTAAGAGAAAGGCAGAAAGGTCTTCCTGAGAAATTATATTTTCTCAGAGCACTATGAGCCAAGTTCTGCCAGTTTTGCTTCTGGGCAGCAGCTCTTTACTCAAGTGATGAAATTAATGATCTCTGTCACACTGTATGGCACAAATGAAGGCACAGGACTTCTGCTTTATGTGGACAGCCCTCTAGAGTATTCTCTATGAGAAAAAAACTGCTTGAAATAATCCTAACAGCCTCTCACACCTGTACCCCTCCACAGAGCCAGGACCTGCTCCAGCCATCATATGGATAGCATAGCTCCCTCTTCAGACTCTGAAGCTGCCTGTGCTGTTACTGCATAAATGCCTGGTCTTTCAGGATAATCCATTTCTCCTATCTCACCTGTCATACCAGAGTACAAAAAGCCTCTGAGGTATCCATTCTGTGAAAGTAACGGGGAAGAGAAAAAACCCATTTACCATAAATCTTAGAGAGCTGGCCACTGCCACTCTGGACAACTATTCCCAGGTCTTTTTTGCAATGTGGGGTTGCACAATCACACAAGCTGAAAGGACTCACCAGCCCTTCCCTGACACAACCAGTCCATGCTGTCAGAAGCATACCCACTTGTAGTGTGGGCAGCTTGTACTCACCCTTAGGAAACACTCAGCCCTGAGGGCATTTGCTCTTAGGAAGGATCCCACATCTGGCTAGCCTGCCAGATGTGCCTCTAGCACAGGAGCACCCATGGGCAGCCTCTCTTTGGGCTATGCTTTTTGATAATGTGTGTATGTAACATTAAGCTTAAATTGGTGGCATTTAGGGCATTAGTCTACAAAACACGCAAGACCTTCAACCTCTTTCTGCCTTTGTCTCCTAGGGCACAGCACAGATGCAACACAAAACCCCTGCCTGATGTGCTTTATGATATGTTAATTTTCTTTCTCTCTACATAATGCATTACTCCTAGTAAAAAAAAAGAAAAAAAAAGGTACTAAACGATTGAGAAACAGCTTTTGTGGCCCTCTAAAGCCTCATCTTTTGAATTTCAAAACCACAGGTTCCATAATGACACCACCACTTAATTCTGTGGAATTAATATTGGTGCTCCCAATTTCTGTTACCTCAGGCTTTCTCTCACCTTAGTAAAACTAATTGCAGTTCCCATCCCAGCTACCAATACCACAAGCTCTTAACTGCAGCCATTAACTGCAGCTTAAAGAAGCCACACTGATTTGTTCACTTCACCTGCAATCCATGAAGGATGGACCTGGGTGAATTACAACGCTCTGAAGAGTTTTATAAAAATGTTGCAAGCGATTTCACAAAATACCTGTTGATATCAGTGTCATTGCCTCCCTCCAGCCACAAAGCTACTCTGCAGACCCCTCGTTCAACTACCAGTGCACCTTTGTGTACCTGTGCATTTCCATCCTGCACCTAGGATTGGAAAGTGGCTAATTTTTTGTTCTGGCTGATACACACATGAGTTTTGGCCAAGGAAGAGTACAAATGGATCCTTTAGTGGAAAAAAATGTCATGCTCAGGACAGTCCATAGTGCTTTAATTGGAGGGGTTTGAAGTGGTGGAGGACCCTACAGTGATTCTGAGTTATTACTCTCATCTCAGGTTTGCTCCAAAGATGATGCTCTTAGTCTCAGCTACCTCCAGACAGGGAAACAAAAATGAGGCCCAAGGCACCAACAGTGACTGTCAATGGAGAAAGAGAGTACTGACAGGTTAAGGGTTGTTCTCCTTGGACTTTCAGAGGGAAGGAGTATCCAAGGTGTCCTTCACAACTGGGATTATTTCAGTAAGGATTCAGCACAGGAGAAAAGCAAAGAGCAGCGATCACGTGTCCTTGAAGGTCCATATGGATTTCAGAGCCAGTCTCAGGGGAAAAATGTTTATGATGGATGACACTGAAGAGAAATCAGAATTACTAGTTTGACCCGGGCATGTAGTGCTTAAACCCTAGCTCAGCTGTTGCAACATCCTTTGGAAGACTTTATATGAAATCCAACTCTGGTGTTTTACAAAACTGTCACTGAACAATGTCAAACACCAAATCTTTAATTAGGTTGTTCTTGTGTTTTATGGGATGCAGAGCAGTAACCTACTTTCTGCTCTGATTAAGGATAGGAAGTGACTAATTTTCACTGTTGCAACATTTATCAAAAATAATAAAAAATGTGAAAAATCCCTTAGAAGCTAAATGTGGAAAATTAAAGAAGTCTGGATGAATAAACTTATCTCCAATTAACTTAAGCTGTGCAAATCCTTTAGATGAGACATTGAAATGTTTTTGAGACACTACTTGATGAAGTCTAGTAACAGCATCAGATTTTTCTGAACAACCTGATTTTCATGTTCCAGAGGTGTCAGCATAAGCATGGATGCACTAATCATTCCGGTATAATTAACTGCCTGGTGAAATGTCTCAT
This sequence comes from Xenops minutus, assembly GCA_035221455.1. NCBI lineage: Eukaryota > Metazoa > Chordata > Aves > Passeriformes > Furnariidae > Xenops > Xenops minutus. The sequence goes on along the minus strand of JAWWEE010000040.1, from coordinate 60,469,039 downwards.
TAGCATGGGGAGATACTGATGAAAAATTTGTCATATTCTAATTATTCCATTCTCAGCGCACCCCCCTCCCCCCTTCTTTAAAAAAAATACACAATTATAAGCATTTAGGAAATAACTTGCATGATGTTGAAAGTCTACCTCATCATTTAGATCCTTCCAAATTTTCTGAGGAGCAATTTATGCTAAGTGCTGAGAATTAAGGTAACTGTGGAATTAACTGTTCTATAATGGTGCAGCATGCAACTCCAGAATCAAAATGTAATGAACTCCACTCACTTTGTATTGCAGAATGTCTGAGTGGACAGGGCACCACGGTTCTGCTCCACGTAGATAGTATAAAGTTGTCCCAAGAAATCGCTTCTGTGCCTTCATTTCCTTTTCTACTTTTATTCTTATTTGGTCTGAAAAATGTGTTGAAGTGGGGGCAGGGAGTGAGCATAAATGGCAATGTGTTCTTCTGCTTGCTTATACACAACACTTCCCACAGTAAGGCATTTGTACACTTGTACGAACATAACCTTGTAACAGCTTCCCTAAAGTAGCACCATTAACTCATTTCCCATCTTTCAGGGCTCTTATACACTATAAAATGCTAGACACAAGGAATTTACAACACTCTTTCAACACAAATTGGGCCAGAAGAAGAGAGACTTCCAGCTGTCAAACCGACTGCTTGGGCAGGGGTAGGGAGACAAGTAGAGACAGTAGCGTGTTCATGGAAGGCCAGCTGGTTGCAGATCATCTGACTCTTGAGAAAGGTAGCACTGGTCAGCTCTGTGGGTGAAACTGTGAATTGCAGCATCCTGGAGCAGCAAATTTCACCTAAGGGTAAATTGTCTTTAGTCCGTCTTTCAAACAAGTAGATGAGCTGAGGATTTGCTCCTTGTAGTCACATTGCAAATGAAGCTCAAACTGCTTTCTTTCTCTTTATTCTCCTTTTTAAAATGGGAAAGAAATGGCTAACCCTAATGATTCAAAACAAAACTAATAGCCCTTGTATTTACTGTCCATGAACCAAAATAAACCTTTTACTTGAAGGGAAAAGAAAAAAAAAAAAGAAAAGGTGTTGAGTTTGTGGATTTTTCATAATCTTGCCTTAGGAACAGTGACAGTGTTCCTCAGATCCATTTCTTTTTTCCCAAAATTGGTGTTCATTTCTGTAACAATTCTCAGTGGGATCCCCCAATGTAAAATGTTTCTCCTAACATCTCACAAATCTAGTTCTCATTATTATCACTCTGGCCCTATCTTTTAATTAGCCCAAAGAGGAGGCTTTTTATTTCTAAACAACGCTTTTGTAAACTTGATGAACACAAAATCCCAAGAAATATATGAAGCATTGCTTTCTAGATATGTTTTTATTAACTGTAGTCCAAATTTTGTATTCTGGAATTGACTGAGGGGTTTGGAGTGATAATAATTGAAATCAAATTTATGAAGCAAAAGGAGTGCTTTTTGTGAGCTCTGTCAGTCTCTCAATTGTTTCCTGTTTTTTCATCCTTCCATACTTTTTGAGCATTTCTGTGTGTTTTTTGATACCTCCCAAATGTTCATAGTCAATCTGAAAATGCAGTAAGTGAAAATTCAGTGGAACGGAAGAACAGCTGGTGAAGAGCAGAAAAGTTAAAAGCCTCTCTCACCCCAGTTTCTGCACATGTTTGATCTTTGTGCAGGAATTGTGAAGCAAAAGCATAGATCACATGGGTGAAATACCTTTCAGCACGTATTCATCAAGTATTCCTATCCCTGTACTCTGAATGGTATGGTTATGGAATCAGCTGCCTGGAGCCATCCCTGTTTGCATTCAGCATGTTGTGGCACCCCATGCAGTGACAGGAGGGAGGCAATTTCTGTAATATATTCATGACTCTTTAGAGAGCAAGCACTGCCATGCTATTAAAAGAAAGAAACAGGACCTAGGTGGGCTTCATCCTGAAGCTGAACCACACTGGCTTAGCGTGACTTCAGTCTCTGTATTTAACTTTAACCCACTGTGTCTCATTTTCCCATAATAAAATTGGAAGAACAGCACTGCCCTACTTCATAGGGAGCTTTTGAGGCTTATTTTGTTAGTGAAGTTTATTGAACTGGGAAATTGTCAGAATAATAAAATGTCACAATAATCCAACATTATTCTTCAAATCTGCTATATCTCACAAATCACCCATATTAATAGCTGGAATGTCAAACAGTGTTCCTGGCTGGGTTTTTTTTACATTTTTCAGTGGTTTTTAATGAAGATTTACAGAATTACATAAGTGAAATACCCAAAATAAATCAACAGGAATTGATGCAATGACCTTTATCAACCTTTCTCTCTTGTACTATTGGTTAATTGACATCAAAGCACTCCTGTTTCTGGCAGGGATGGTGACTGTTTGCACAGCACCTAACTACATGGTGAGTTTATAACGCAAACAATGAACTTCTGGAAAAGTTTGCATTGAATATTTTTCATCACATGAAGGTTAGCACTCAAGCAAATATCCCTTCTAAGACAGAATTTAAATGAGTGCTGTTCCCATAAAGAATAGATTTAAATGTAGATTTAAATGTTGAGAATTTTCCTAAAGAGAAGCTTAGATTCTCTTTGGACTTTTTCCTTTTTCTTTCTCCAAGAAGGAAAAATTTTGAAGTTCAGGAGTGCACAGACTTGTGTCAGGTATCACCACTGGCAGAGAGGGGTGCAGTTCCTGGCAGCAGCACCCTCCAGCTGTATTTGGGGCAGTGCACCACTGTGAAACCACAGCTGTGAAAACTGTCTTTAAATACAAGCTATTGTACTTCTATAAATGATTGTTTGATAGAATATGAATTTTGTTATGTGAAAGGCAGTTAAGACAATCTTTACAAGCAACTTCTGGCCTTAACTAATCAAGTAACTGATTCTTCTAATATTTGGGAATGCTTAGGATGCTACTGTCATAAATAAATAGGCAGTAAGTACTTTCTTGAAGTGTCCTCATGACTGAAGTATGAGGGTTTGTTAATATACTTGAGAACAAATGCCATCCTGGTTATCATTACTGCAATAATGTGTTTGCTCTGAGAATTCCATGATGGCTTTATTTATAGTTTCAACATAAAAGTACCTCTTCAGGTGATAGGATAATCTTTAATAGTATAATAGCTGGGAAATAAGCAGCTGAAGCCTATTGGAGACTTTGAATTCTGGCATGTATCTGACTCTTTGGTGCACAACAATACAGATGGAATTAAATTAATTTTTTCATTCTCTTTTGTGTTTTGATTTGCAGGTTGGAATTGTTTGTCATAGCAATCCTGCCTATGTAGTTTATATCACCTGTAGTTATTTCCCAGTTGGTTGCTGTGGAAACAAATGTCATATCAAAACCAAAGGACTGCATTTTAGGTACAACAGAAGCAACACATGTGATCCCTTGAGAAAGGCAATGCACTGTGAGATGGATTTGTCTGGCAGATGACTGATGTCTGGTCTCTCTAGTTTGGCCCATTTGTGCCCAACACAGCACTAATAACAGAGAAAAAAAGATGATTTTAAACCACTTTTATGTGGGTTTTCTTTCTTCTTCTTTCTTTTTTTTTTAATTTTTATTTTATTTTTTTATTTTTTTCTTTCCTGTGGACACATATTGTTAGCTTAAAGTGTCCTTCAGCTCTTTCCTGTCAACTCACAACCTTTGGGAACTGATCTGACAAAGAAGAGAGAACTATCTTTGGCATTACCTCAGCCCTGCTCCCCAGGGAGATTTATCTGCATAGAAGGGATGATCAAGGAGTCAGTTTGACTGCAGGAGAGGTTCAAAGAAAACACAGTCAGAATTGGCTTTTGTTTTTTTTCTGAGCTGAAAACCTGTTGTTTGGTTCCACTGGGTACTACTCAGATGGTGATGTAGCACTTGCTTAGCCCACAGAAATGGGTGAACAGAAATTACTATTAATTCAAATAGCATAAAAAAAATTTAACAAGTAGCTTTGGGTAGAAAGAAAGAAACATTTCAAGAAAGGTTATTCTTTCCTCCTGTTGAAAGCTTAGAATGAAATGTACTGAATTTACATTTCAAACTAATGATTCTTTCAAAGTACAGGGGAAAATGATAAAAGGACGTTCCACCAGAAAAATAAACCACAAAAAATCCCAAAGAACCAAACACCCAACCCTACCCCAAAAAAAGCACAATAAGTATTTTGCTTGGGATTAGCAGATACATTTCACATTGACTTAAAGTAATGTAATTTGACAGGTTTGTTTCTGCACATAAACTGTGGGGGGAAAAAAAAGTCTTAAAGGAGAGGTTTAGTTCTGCTTCTTTCTTGGCTTTACTAGGACCTGTGGCAGAGTGATACCTTAAACATCTTTGGCAGAGTTGTATGATTAAATCCTTCAAGCTTAAAATTTATTTTTTTATTGCCTCCATACATTGCAGTGAACCCCTTTCCCTGCCTTTTCAGTCCTCTGTTCCATAACTATCAGATCCTCTACTATTAATAATATATCCTATTCCTTGTTGACTTCATAACTACCTTTTTTTGTATGTGTGTGTCTGTCAGGGTTTCTCTGGAGTGTAAAATGCACCCTGCCAGCTACCAGTCAGTCCTGGTCCACAATATGTTGGTCTTTTTGTTTCTTGCATGGCCTTAGCAATAAAGCTTGATTAATTTTTTTCAAAGACATCAGAAATTATAAGGTTATAAATAATTATGCAAATTTAATAACCACATTTTACTCAGAGTTTAGGTTCAATGAAATAAAGACATCCTTGTTTAGAATGAAGTTTCACACTATGAGGTATTATTCAATCATTAGGGCTTTAGATTAGATATAAGATTTAAAGGTGTGGTGACATAGAAGAACTATTTCTATTTTCCATTGAATAAATGAACGCTAATTACAAATTGTGCATATAGAATGGTCTTCCAGAATCCTCCATGCTATTGGGGTTTTTTAAACCAAAAAATTGAATGGAAAATAAGACTCTTTATGACTAGGGAGATTTGCATTACCACTGCTGCCCTCAACAAAGAGGTCTGAATACTAAAGACGGATCTCAGAAGTGAAAATGGACCTAATAAAAACCTCTTATCCACCAGCCCTCATAGATTGTGTTTGCAGCAGAAGGATTTAACATGTAATGCAGAGTGGGTGTGATTTTTAAAGTCTGGAAAAGGACACTTAGAGGAGTTTGTCTAGCTTTGCTATGTGGAGTTCTTTATGTGAAAAGCATTAGACTCTCAAATTTTGTCCCTATGGATGAGTTAGAAAAGAGGATGAACTGTGTCTGTTTATTTACTGCACATCAAATTTCTTTAAGATGAACTCTACCTTAAAATTTGTCTTTGTGTTTGAGTTTTTTCACATGTTTCTGAACCCCCTGGGAAGATTAATAAATGAAGGAAATCATGCTAGTTCCCTCAGAAAATGACATATATCTGGTGCTTGCTTGGTTGCCTCTTCTCCCCAGTCACCTATGTTTGCTAATCTGAATAGTTGAGCTCTTCCTAATGACTTTGTTTGGTGTTCCATACTGATGCTGCATCAAATTATGTGTTTGTTTGTTCGTTTGTTTGCTTGTTTGTTTGTTTTCCATGGAAGTTCTCTTGTAAATTAGCAACAGCTAATAGGAAGTTAAACCATTCTGAAACTTGACTGTCAAATCACTCAATAGGAAAAAAAAAAACAAAACAAAAAACCTTTATAGCCAATTGACTGTTACATAAATGTACCCAGGGATAGCCAAGAATGACACATGAGGAGCAGGACCTGTCAGCAAAAGAACTTATTAAAAGTATTCCATAACTAGCAAAACCCAAATCAGAGCCTTTTCTCACCCTTTCAAAAGTAATTGCCTCCCTTCACTGCACTGGGTCATTCTGCCTGATTAGTTAGTGGCATTTAGAAGTAAATATAACTTCGTCTTTTTGGTCAATAATCCACTGTGGTGCTCCCGGTGGAATCACTAATGTTGGAAGCCAGGAGGAAAGTTGAAGTTATACACAACTGTCTGGCAATTTGTGTCTTAAATTTGCTCACTTGAGTTACTGTGAACTGGATCAGGTACAGAATCAGCTGGAAATGAATGAGCAACAGACGTGCCTGAACCACTGTCCACAGCTGTAAGAGGTGATCTCCATTCTCTAATGGTCACAGAAGTTTACCTGTCTTTTAATACCTCATTTTTTCTTGCATTTTTTGTTACTTGATAAAACACTGTTCACTCAGTGCTGCTAGACCTATTCAGGACAGAAAAGCACTAGAAATCTCCCCTCAAATATTCTCTAATCAAGAAATCCAGATACGCTTTCAGTTCAACATATAAAATATACATTGGCTCTCATGGAAGATGAGCACTGATAGTGTCATATAATATCTAAGCCTCATTTTGCAAATGGCAGAATTTGAGAGAGAGTGAATTCCTCAGCCTTGAAGCTGAAAATCTATAGCCATTTGAAGATTCATCTATTGCTGAATTAAAATCCTATGTCATAGTCAGGAAAAAACCCAAGGATTTTTATTAAGAACTAATGTTTTTAAGCATGTGTGCCAGCTTCACTCAAATGTCTTTCTCAGCTACTGTCAGCAACATCAGACTGTGAAAAGAAAACTGTCCTTTTACTTTCCAATGATGAGTAAGCTATGACATATATATTTTCTGCAACACCTTCTGCACCACTGTTTCAACTTGCTCATACATGTAGTTTACAATAATTTAAGACACCCCTTATATAAAGTTAACATCTAATGTCTGTAATGCTCAGTGTTTGAAAACAATGTCTTGAGGCCTGGTTTTAAATTTCTCGAGGAGATTTTGATAGGAACATCTTCCATATCTTGAGTTTAAAAAGTAAAAAAAATTAAACAGAATCACACAAAATGTAGGATAGGTTACTTCAGATTTGGCAGTTTATGCATCACTAAGAAGATCCTTTTTAAAGTAATGAATCACAGACATCACAAATTTAACATCTTTTCCACTCTGGTTTCTTCTATTTCTCAGTTGAAAAAGGTTTAGTATCAGAAATGTTTTATGCAAGCCTAAGTCATTGACTTGGACATTATAACTGTACTTCTATTAATGAAGCAATTTACAAAGAATGGCATAGCAACATGAACAACCTCAAGAGCATTAACTAAGCAGTCCAGCAATTTTTTTTGGGGGAAAAAATTCTGTTATTGATCAAAATTAATAGGTTCATAATTTTGATAGAACCTCAAAATATTACAAAAAACACATTGTGAACCAAATAAAAAAAGCAAAACCAAAATTAAATAGTTCAACCTAATATATTTTGTATTCCTATTTTAATGAGAAATAAATATCTGTGTTGCAGACTGCTGGAATCAGATAACTTGTTCTCATTCTTTCTCTCTCTCCCTCCTTTTCCTCTTTCCCTTTAATTTTCTTTCACATAGGCACAGAAACACAGGGGGTTGAATTTCAATGAGATACCTGCAGGTCATCTTCTCCAGTCCCTCTGTGTAAACAGGGCCACCTAAAGCAAGTTGCCCAGGAACGTATCTGGTTGACTTTTGAATACGTCCAAGAATGGAAACTTCACAACCTCTCTGGAAACCCTGTGCAAGTCCTCAGTCACCTTCACAGTAAAAAAGTGCTTCCTCATGTTCAGAGAGGACCTTCTGTGGTCCTGTCACTGGCCACCACTTAATAGAGCCTGGGACCATCTTCTTGGTACCCTCCCTTCAGGTATTTATATACATTGATGAGATATCCCAGAGCTTTTCCTTCTCTAGGCTGAACAGTGCCTGCCTCTCAGACTCTTCTCACAGGAGAGTGCATCAGTTCCTTGATCATCTTTGTGGCCCTTTGCTGTAATTTCACCAGTGTGTCCATATCTGTCTTGTAGGGTAGCCCAGGACCAAACACAGTACTCCAGGTGTAGCCTCACTAGTGCTGAGTAAAGGAAAAGGATCACTTCCCTTGACCTACTTGCTCCTAATGGAGCCTGCAATTGTTAGCCTCCTTTGGTGCAAGAATATCTTCTTGGTTTGTATAAATCATGGCTTTTTCCTTTTTTTTTTCTTGCTCCAGATAGCAAAACAAAAAAACAAACCAAAAAAACCCAAGCAAAACCCCAGCTCTTACAGAGCTTTCCATTCCTTTTCTAAAAAAGCATTGCCCTGTTAATTATTGTCTGAGTACGTTGTTCTAGCTACAAGGATACTCATAAATTTCAAATACTGTATTAGCACTCTTCTAACAGGCAAGTGCTTCAGCTGTATCTCTTGCTAGCTCATAATATTCTTTTAATAAAATCTGTGTTCTAAACTGTCACTGGTGGCTAGGATAAATCAAGTCATCTTCACTCAGGTACCCCATGGATCTCAAGAATCTTTCTCTAGGTCACCTGTTTCAGCCTCAGACAATACTTATTTTCATGAATGCAGGTTACAACTGTCAGTCGACTATTTAATGGCCTCTGGAAAATAACTGAATAAAGTTATTTATCACAATGAATAAAGTTGCAGTTGTATTCTCTTCATCCCTGATGACTGGAGAACAAGTAAATCTAACTTCAATCAATTAAAAAAAAAAAAAGAAAAAAGAGCTACTGCAAATTTGTATTAAGGTCTTTGTCTAAATTCTTGTTGAGGGTCCCTTTTTCTCTTGTTTCTATGATTAGCTGGAGGATAAATGATATATAACTTCTGTATACATCTAAGGTGACATGTTATAATTGATAGAAAAGCCAGTGCAGTGAAATAACCCAAACACAAATGAATGTACTGACAATTCCCTATGTAATTACTTCAGAGCTGCCACTT